>CM053036.1:60279653-60605218 GCA_028564925.1 Lithobates sylvaticus | reverse complement strand
TTAACATTTATCCCTTGAATATCCCCATTTTTCCGTATTGCTGTGGTAAGATGTTCCATCACTATCACGTATAACAGTGGGGACAAGGGGCATCCTTGTCAGGCGCCATTTGATATTTCTATATATTCAGAAAGCATTCCATGTGTTCATATTGGAATATAATGCCATGATCTTATGAAGCATCTTAGATCCAATCCCTAGTTGAATTAAAGATTCTTCCAAAAACCGCCATCCTACCCTGTCAAATGCTTTCTCAGCATCTATCGATAAAAGACATGCTGGAAAGGCGGTCTTCTACCAATGTGCATGTTTTTATAATGTTGTCCCTCAATTCTCTCCCCATTGTAAAACTGGCTTGATCTAAGTTTATATATTTAGGCAAAATGGTTGCCAATCTGTTGGCAATAATTTTAGAATATAGACTTACGTCTATATTTGTAAGGGAAATTGGCAGATAGTTACCACACAATGTGTGTTCCCTTTCTGGCTTAGGAATAAGTGAGATATGAGCTTCCATACTTTGTGGTGCAAAAGCTTGTGAAGCCGATATGGAATTAAATGTCTTTTTTAGGATGGGTGTAATTATCGCCTGAAATACCCTGTATAATCTTGGGGTATATCCATCCGGGTCTGGGCTTTTGCTCAGGACCAGTGCTAATATAGCTTGTTGTATTTTTTCCGTTGAGATTTATTTTTACAATTCTTCTGTTGTTTCTTTCGGAAGAGTAGGTAGCACTGTTTCTTTAACCACTTCAGCCCTGGAAGGATTTACCCCTTCCTGACCAGAGCACTTTTTGCGATTCGGCACTGCGTCGCTTTAACTGACAAACTTGCACGGTCCTGCGACAATGCTCCAAAACAAAATTGACATCCTCTGAGTAATTACTGTAAATCGGTTTTGTCCCACCTTCTAAAACCAGCCAGGCATCTGATCCCCATCCATTGGAAGTCGGCCCATATTCCTGGACGGGCTGACTGGATCCATCTGGTTAATAACATTATAGCAGTGGAGGAGTGGATGGCAATGTGTAGAGACAGACATGAGAAGTTTTATAGTGTTTGGGCTACCTGGATACATAATACTTCTAGTGCCCCACAGGCGCCCTAACCTATTAACTCTGGACCCTATTTGTCTCTATCCTTATTGCCGGAGGTCCCGAACTGGATTGACTTTGTATAATGCTACTGAGATTCATATGGGCTTGCTAAAGACCCCCAGAACACCTTTGCTGCCTCATATTTCTGATCCTGGTTATAGTGCTGACTGTTTTTGTTTTATTTAAAGGTTGGTAGGCTGTATAGCCTATTCCTCTATCCCCCCCCTCTTTTTTTATCTTCTACCCCTTCTCCCACTTTCTTCCTCCCCTCTCACTTCGGTCCCATGTCACATTCCGCTCATGATGTCATATATGGGTGGTTGGTTCTTGTTGGAGCATTAGCTCATAAGCAATACCCTTAGTGTTGTTGGGGAATAAACAGGTGGAGTTACATAATGTTTACTTTAGCATCTACTAGCAAGAGCTTGATGCTAATTTTGAGTTTCTGATTCATGGTCTGTTGCCCTTCTGGGCACTTTTCTCTTTTTATTACTTATTGTATGTTTTTTTTTTTCTCTGAAAAACAAAATAAAGATTATTCAAACAATACCACAAAAAGAAAGCTCTATCTAAAAAAAATGATATAAAATTAATTTGGGTACAGTGTTATATGACTATGTGCTTATCATTAAAAGTGTGACAGTTTTAAAAACAAAAAAAATTGTGCAGGAGGTGTAACAATGCGGTCTTAAAGTGGTTGTAAACCCACTACAAAAAAAAACCTGAAAGACAAAGGCATAATGAGCTGGTATGCAGCTCATTATGAAATACTCACCATAGATCGAAGCCCCGCTGGAGTCCCCTCACACTGGTCCAGCCGGCGACATCGCTCACAGAGTTATTTCCGGGTATCGCAGGCTCCGGCGCTGTGATTGGCCGGAGCGGCGATGACGTTGGCGATAACTCGCCGGTAATGGCACGTCAGCTGAAGCAACGGCACGAATGAGGCGTTGCTTCAGTGCGCATGTGCTGATGATGTCAGCACATGCTGATACAGGGGCAGGTTTAGGAGATATCCAGGGTAGCTACAGGTAAGCCTTGTTATAGACTTACCTGTAGTAAAAAGTGGATTTTAAGGGTTTACAACCACTTTAAAGTGGTTAAGCCAGAGTTTAGTGTCCCCTAAGAAAATCGGCAAAATATACATATAATATATTTTCTGATAGAATGTTTGTTATAAAAAAAACAATTAGACTGAACATCCTTTCTAAACAATAAGAAAGTTATGTGATGCTGAAAAACAGGTACCGTAATTAAATGGTTAAGCACGACCCAGTGCTCTGTACTCCCCTATACGTTTCTTCTAATCACATGACTGAGGGACGCGCAGAATTCAGAGACTCAGATTATCTATAAAGCATAAACGCTTGACCCCCTCCTCCCCTTCCGAAATTAACCAACAACATATTATTTGGAGTCCAATGGTCATAGCAGCCTTTTTTATTACAAAAACAATTAAATGCAACAATCAAAAGAAACAGTCGTAATGCATATAATACAGTCAATGCATAACAAATAAACAAAATTTCAGCTTAATCCTACCTGGACTAAGGTCTTTGAAGGCCTAGTTACTCACGATCAACCGGTTGTATCTGCCACCCCATGAAAGGCCCCCAGCCACAACTTACACTGGCTCAGGGACACTTACTACCAGATACAACCTACTTAAAAACCTGATGTTACCACTGGATTCACTAAGGGCCGACAGACCTTTGATGGTACCCGCAGATTGACAAATATTCTCCACCTAGCAAAACTACAAACTAAAAGGCCTTCTCTGCTGTTGCCGTTAGACACAGAGAAGGCCTTTGATCAAATTCATTGGCAATACCTGGCCCAAGTTTGGGTTCTCTGGCACCATCCTGACAGCAATTCTAGCCCTCTACTTTAAACCCTCTGCCCAGGTTTACACCTCAGAAGTCTTATCCAGGCTGTTCAACATCTTAAACGGAACCAGACAGGGATGCCCTTCATCACCACTTATATTTAATTTACAAATGGAACCCCTAGCGACCCATATCCATTCGCACCCAGATATTAAAGGTTTCTCAATAAATAACTCGACCCACACCATTAGCCTATTTGCAGACGATATTATAATGATACTCACTGAGGTGAAGACTTCCCTGGCTTCGGTACATTCGACATTAGAACTATTCAATTGGCTATCATACTACAAAGTTAACGAAAGTAAATCATACATAATGGGTTTGGGCATTGATCCACCACTGCAAATGAAACTTAGCTCAAGGTTCCCATACACCTGGCAGACTGATGGGATGAAATATTTGGGGATAACGTTAACAGCGTCCACTGAAAATCTAGTTACGGACAATTATACTCCATTCCTTGGATCACTTAGTAAGAGCCTTCAGGATATTGCGAAGGTAGAGCTGTCATGGTCAGGACGTTTAGCGGCATTCAAGATGATAGTGCTACCACAATTACTTATTTGTTCAGGACTTTGCCAATACCAGTCCCACATTACTTTTTCCTCAGCGCCCAATCCATGATAAACAGGTATCTGTGGCAAGGTAAAAGGGCTAGATGTCTTTTTAAAAGGCTAATAGCATCAAGGAGAGCTGGGGAAGTGGGACATTTACTAGTAAAAGACTACCACACGGCTTCGATCCTCTCACAGGCAAAATCTTGCTTCCCTCAATCAAATGACTCTAGGTGGTTGGAACTAGAGAAATCACATGTTGCGGGTAACAACCTATATGACCTTCTATTAATTAGCAATCTCCGCACATATACAAATACAACCCTGTCACCTACGATAGTAGCTACACTGCAAGCATGGAGGACCTTCTCATCCATGCAGTTTACCTGCAACTAAAACCCTCCCACTAACCATATTAAGTTTAGCCCTGATCATCCCAGATCTACACATATCACACTGGATATCTAAGGGTGTAAAAGTAGTAAAGGACCTTATGGTGGACCCTACACCAAAAACATTTAGAGCCTTACAACTTGAATATGGCATAGAAGAAGGTGACCACTATAGATACCTTCAAATTATCCATTTCTTCCACAGCTACCCCCAAACCTCCACTCTGCTTCCGTGGAGAGTGGTCTTGTACCTCACAAACCTCTTCACAAATATCAAGGGTATTTGATTATTCTACAACACTTTGAACAACAAAACTGATTTCACAAAATCCACACCCATAATAGCATGGGAACGGGACATAGACGAGACCTATACTACAGACCATGGCAAAAAGCACTGCGCATCACATATGCAACTACCAAAAGTATCAACTTAAGGGAACTTGCCCACAAAATACAACTACGTTGGTATCTAACATCGTACCAAATATCAAAATTTGATTCTCGTACCTTCTCACTTTGTTGGAGGAACTGCAGATGTACTGGCATACTGCATCATATAGTGTGGACATGTCCAGCATTACATACCTTTTGGTCCAAAATCTTTAGACTAATCTCAAACATCATAGGGATACAAGTTCCCCTCTCTGCAGGTATGGCCATCTTATCCTTAGGCATAGACCACATACCAGTAGCTGCAAGAACCATTGTAACCAACATTCTACTTAGCGCCAGAGTGTTAATAATGAAACACTGGAAGGACCCAAGACCACCCTCAATTAAAGAAGTAGTGGAGACAACTAATACACATGCCACCTATGAGTTAATTTTCGCAGCAGCCCAGGGTAACTATCTTAAGCCCCATACACACGCGCGGATTATCCATGGACCAGGTCCGTCCGATCATGTCCGTCGTACTTTGTCCGATGTTGGTGTTGCATACACACGGTCGGACAAAGTTGTCGGAAAATCCGATCATTCTGAACGTGGTGACGTTTCTTGCCTACGACGGGACTACGTAGAGGCTAGTAGCCAATAGCTTTGGTCTTGTAATGTGATCTGAGCATGCGTAGCACTTTGTCCGTCAGGAATTCGATACACACGATCGGATTTGGTGTGATCGGACTTTGTTGTCGAAAAATCTATCCAGCAGGAGATAGGACTTTGTCCGTCGGACAATCCGACGTACACTGTCCGATGGTGCCTACATACGGTCGGATTTTCCGACAACATTGTCCGATAGGACAGAATCCATGGGAAAATCCGACCGTGTGTATGGGGCTTTAGTGTGAGTTCCCAAAGGCAACATTGGACCAACTGGTACCAACCATGTGATAAAGGTCAAAACAAGCAATAAAATGATAATGACCATGATACATTTTGTACTATTTGGACTGTGTAACTATATTATTTCATTTGTTTTATTCTCCTTTATTTTCGCATTTCTTTTCAAGTGAAGTCTGTTCAGAGCATCTCTATGCTTTCTCATTACTCTCCGTTTTAGTTTAAGCTCAATAAAGTTATAAATATTCAGAACATCATAGTAGCATCCAGCTGATAACATACCACATTATTTACATGTAACTATATATATATATATATATATATATATATATATATATATATATATATATATATATACTATACTCTGTAAAATCTCATGTGTAAAGTCTACGCTTTAAATGCTATTTTATGATGTCATCCGTCAAACGTTTATTTTCATAACAAATAAAAAACTACTGAAACTAAGATCCCCCACCCCGCTACACACTACATGACACCTCCTCAATTTTGAGACCCTCCAATGCGGTAAGCAGAATACATCTTTCAAAAAATTACACCACAAAAAACTCTGCCTCTTCTGCACGCCCCAGTGATGCTGGCCCTCGTCCTAGTTTCACTCAGCTCCAGGCCATATACTTTGTTTTGTTATAAAAGGGACAGGACTAGGGTAGATCAGAGGTCACCAATTACCAATGACCCCTGGCCTGCCTCCCAAGCTCTACCTTCAACTACCCAATAAAAAACGCTTTACCCAAAATGGGATTAAATGACCGTAAGGCCTTTTATTATAAACATCAAACAAATAAATAACAAAACATTGCATTACAGGTCAACTTGGGTTAGAAGTCCTTGAAGGTACCGTTTTACTGAAACATTGTGCCTGTGTCACCCATTAGCTAAGATTTGCCCCCAGCCAGAAGACACCACCTTGGAGGCAATCCCAGCTGACCTCATACACATTACAGGTCTACCATGACCTGGTCAGTATTATCGGACCATCAACTAAAGGGCACCATACCAACGATGGTTCCCCATCTTTTTCCCAAAACACCAGATTTTCCACCCTTTCAAGAACCCCAAACATCCGCTACAAACTACCACCAACCCAAAGTAACCAAACATAAAAAAGGGAGGGAGGGAGGGCGTTCATCTGATTGCTTGAATTCTCTGACTGATTATGTCACACCCCTGCCTGCAAACTATGCTCCTACACTCCTTCTCATCACTCCGTCTCTTCAGCCAATTCAGTAAGCATTATAACTTTACCACTTATTACACAATTAACCCCACGCTGTAAGGTTCCCCTTCCACCCTGTTATGTATGCCCTGCACTTATCTATTTCATTCCTAGCTCCTGGCCTGCCTAAAGTGTTGTTACAATATTACAGTGCCTTGAAAAAGTATTCATACCCCTTGAAATTTGCCACATTTTGTCATGTTACAACCAAAACCATAAATGTATTTTATTTGGATTTTAACACAAAGTGGCACATAATTGTGAAGTAGAGGGAAAATTATAAATGGTTTTCAAATTTTTTTACAAATAAATATCTGAAAAGTTTAGCATCCATTTGTATTCAGCCCCCCTGAGTCAATACTTTGTAGAACCACCTTTCGCTGCAATTACAGCTGCAAGTCTTTTTGGGGATGTCTCTACCAGCTTTGCACATCTAGAGAGTGACATTTTTGCCCATTCTTTTTTGCAAAATAACTCAAGCTCTGTCAAATTGGATGGAGGGCATCTGTGAACAGCAATTTTCAAGTCTTGCCACAGATTCTCAATTGGATTTAGGTCTGGACTTTGACTGAGCCATTCTAACACATGAATATGCTTTGATCGAAACCATTCCATTGTAGCTATGGCTGTATGTTTAGATTCGTTCTGCTGGAAGGTGAACCTCCGCCCCAGTCTCAAGTCTGCAAGTCTTTTGCAGACTCTAACAGGGTTTCTTCTAAGATTTCCCTGTATTTGGCTCCATTCATCTTCCCATCAACTCTGATCAGCTTCCCTGTCCCTACTAAAGAATAGCATCTCCACAACATGATGTTGCCACCACCATGTTTCACGGTGGGGATGGTGTGTTTAGGGTGATGTGCAGGGTTAGTTTTCCGCCACACATAGCGTTTTGCTTTTAGGCCAAAAAGATACATTTTGGCCCCATCTGACCAGAGCACCTTCTTCCACATGTTTTCTGTGTCCCCCACATGGCTTCTCACAAACTGCAAACAGGATTTCTTATGGCTTTCTTTTAACAATGTCTTTCTTCTTGCCACTCTTCCATAAAGGCCAGATTTGTAGAAAGCACAACTAATAGTTGTCCTGTGGACAGATTCTCCCACCTGAGCTGTGGATCTTTGCAGCTCCTGCAGAGTTACCATGGGTCTCTTGGCTGCTTCTATGATTAATGCTCTCCTTGCCCGGCCTGTCAGTTTAGGTGGACGGCCATGTCTTGGTAGGTTTGCAGCTGTGCCATACTCTTTCCATTTGCGGATGATGGATTGAACAGTGCTCCGTGGGATGTTCGAAGCTTGGGATATTTTTTTATAACCTAACCCCGCTTTAAACTTCTCCACAACTTTATCCCTGACCTGACTGGTGTGTTCCATGATGCTGTTTGTTCACAAAGGTTCTCTAACAAACCTTAGTGGGCTTCACAGAACAGCTGTATGTATACTGAGATTGAATTACACACAGGAAGACTCTATTTACTAATTAGGTGACTTCTGAAGGTATTTGGTTCCACTAGATTTTAGTTAGGGGTATCGGAGTAAAGGGGGCTGAATACAAATGCACTCCACACTTTTCAGATATTTATTCGTAAAAAAAAATTGAAAACCATTCATCATTTTCCAATTATGTGCTACTTTGTGTTGGTCTATCACATAAAATCCCAATAAAATACATTTACGTTTTTAGTTCTAACATGACAAAAATTTGGAAAATGTCAAGGGGTATGAATAAATTTTCAAGGCATTGTATATAACAATAAACCTTAAAAAAAAAAAAAATAATAATATTTGTTTAATAAACTGTTGCATAACTTATTTCCTTACTTACAGTGACAGTGAAATGTAATGTGCAGATAAATTGTGAAAGATTTAAAGTATTAAGCAAGGATGCTTGCTAATTATTTAAAGGATTATGAGGCTCATTTATTAAAAAACAGCTGCAGAAAGATGACAGCCAATCCTACTTAAAGTATAGCTAATGGCAAAAGTTGGTTTTTAGTTTTGATAGAGTGGCAAGTGATTAGAACCCCTGTCAGGTTTTTATTGTCATCTGTGCCCCCATTAAGGTGATTCACCTTCTCTATTTGTCCTTTTTACTGAGAGTGACCAAGAGTGACAGTGAAAGAAAATCCCAAATTTTTGGTTGTCACCAAAATAGGAATAGAAGGAAAATCTTCCAATTGGGACGCTAGTTCAAGTGACTATCACATTGGAGGGATTACCTTTTATTTCATTATTGTGGATATGGGACAAGAAGTGGAAGCGAAGGGACATCTCCAAAATGGGACAAAGATGGCAAACAAAAACCCTCTCTAATGCTATCCAAAATGAAAGAAAAAGTTTAGTTCTACGTTAAAGAAAAAATGTAGGGGATGTGGGCTAGCAAAGTCCACTTGTTACCATGCCGATCCTCCAAAAAAATGACACTAATTTAAAGCAAAAAAAAAAGTTGGAAGCCTCAGGCTCTAATCATCACAATAATAAAAAAAAAACTCGTAGGTCTCTATGCGTTCGGCGCACCGCATGGAGATTAGGGGCGGGCACATAGAAATTAGGGGGGTGGCAGGTCAATAGGTTCTAAACATGCAGCCCCAAAATCTTAGCGTTATTACAAATCTATGTGCAATAATGATGTTGACAAAAGCAAACTATTACATAATAATCCATAGTCTTCAAGAGCCACCGCCACCTCTTGTTGAGGGTGAGAAGAATGAAGTTGACAGTGGCACCTACATCCCTGTGTGTTCTGGCTTTTGAAAAAGTATATTTATGTACCGCACGCCCTAAGGGTGATCCCCCACCCTGCATAGCCACGAACATTGCATCGTCACAGCCTACTGTCAAGTCAAAGAATAGTCCAGTTCTTTGTTTTATGATTTTATCGAGGGGAATAAACTTGGATAGGGATATTATGGGATGCCCACTTGATCAAAGCAATATAAGTCTTCAGAGACACAACTATATACAGTTTGTATATACACTTCTCCTCTGCCTGCTGCACACAGCTTGATTGCAGAAATACAACTCCCAGGACCAGCTGGCACACTGTTGGGTGATCTGATAAAAGGCTCAGTCAGATTAAAAGCAAATTCCCTTTACAGGCAAGGACCCTGGGCCCCTTGTTTTTGTAGCAAAGTCCCAGTGCCTAGCTGTCCTCCTCCTGTGGCTACTGATCCCAGTACCACCTTTTCAGGCACTGCCAGCCCACTTGGCTGCAGCTTCCCCTTTCACTAAGCTATTCTTCCACAGTACTCCCAGACGGACTCTTTCTCCATCCCAGACTGCTTCCACCCAGTCCTCTCAGGCTGCCTCTCAGTCCTTCTGACTGTAACACTCATCAGCCCTCCTGCCTTTCTTTCTCTCTGGAGATTTGTCCAGCAGTGTTCTCCTGCTGTCCTCCACCTGCTCCCTTGCCTCCTTGTCAGGTCATGAAGAGGATCACTTCCGCACCTGAGCCAAGGCCCAAGGTCACCCCCCCAGACTAGGGGGCACCCTTAAGGGCCACCGACAGCTTAATACTCCATCTCCAGCTTCTACCCAAACTCCACTGCCCCAGCTGGGCTGACCCAGAGTATTTGAGGGGGCCTGCCCCCTGCCAACATATCTGTTAGGGATTGGTTATGACCCCCATGAATACTCCAGGCATCTCCTCCTTACCTCCACTCCCATTCTTCTGGAAGTTTCCAGCAAGTTCCAGAAGCAGGGGGAGGTCTCAGAGATGCTATCTGTGAGCCATCCAACCCTCACCGAGTCACTCAAACCCTGACCCAGAAAAACACAAGCTTGACTGCCAGCCAAGCCTGAACAATTTACCTACACTACAGAAAACTACATTTAATTAATTCTCCTTCCTCTATTTAGCTACCTCCTCTCTATGAGGTGGGGGGGGGGGGGGGGTAAGTTGTATGCCACTGACCCTTTAATACCAGCCAGCACGGAGGTACATGTAAACGTGCCCACACACATTTTAAATGTGGGTGGTATGCCACTCATTTTTTTATAATTTGAGAAGCAATTTGGCTGGTTGAAAATATTCTGTTTTCTATGTGCTTGTAGCTTGCAGTGTACTCCAACTATTTTTTAACCACTAGCCAACCGCCCACTGTCAAATGACGGCGGGACGGTGTGGCTCTTGTGGCGGGACGCCGTCATATGACGGCGTCTACATTTTGGCCACTAGGGGGCGCGCGCGCCCGCCGCGTAGCTGGGGAGCCAATGCACGTAAACACACAGATCCACGTCCTGTCACTGGAGAGGAGACCGATGGTGTGTCCTTGTACATAGGGACTCCGATCGGTCCCCTCCCCCAATCAGTCCCCTCCCCCCACAGTTAGAATCACTAATAAAGGGAACACATTAACCCCTGCAGCGCCCCCTAGTGTTAACCCCTTCCCTGCCAGTCACATTTATACAGTAATCAATGCATTTTTATAGCACGGATCGCTGTATAAATGTGAATGGTCCCAAAAATGTGTCAAAGTGTCCGATATGTCCGCCGCAATGTCACAGTCATGATAAAAATCGCAGATCGCCGCCATTACTAGTAAAAAAAAAATAATAATAAAAATGCTATAAATCTATCCCCTATTTTGTAGACGCTATAACTTTTGCGCAAACCAATTAATAGACGGTTATTGCGATTTTTTTTTTACCAAAAATATGTAGAAGAATACGTATCGGCCTAAACTGAGGAAAAAATTTGTTTAAAAAAAAAAAAAATAATTGGATATTTATTATAATAAAAAGTAAAAAATATTATGTTTTTTCAAACTTGTTGCTCTTCTTTTGTTTATAGCGCAAGAAATAAAAAACGCAGAGGTGATCAAATACCACAAAAATAAATCTCTATCTGTGGGGAAAAAATGATAAAAATGTTATTTGGGTACAGCGTTGCATGACCGCGCAATTGTCATTCAAAATGCGACAGCGCTGAAAGCTGAAAAATGGCTTGGTCAGGAAGGAGGTGTTTGTGCCTGGTAGGCAAGTAGTTAATTCAATCTTTTAATGCCATACAGAAAAAAAATACTAAGCTTTGACTTCTGTGACTCCCACCTGAAAAAAGATATGAATAAAAAATTGTTTTTTCAAAGCTGAAAATCTGCTACAGCATGTCCGTTTTGGTAGGGTTCATAGGGTTTTGTTTTTGATTGTATGATATTTAAATCACCTCTTTAATTAATAAGTCCATATGCATATTATCTGGGATTACAAGCATAGTTCCCATGGTTGCCTCAATGTGAAGTCTGCAACACTTACATTTTGATAATAACCAGGTATTATTTTTTTCCAGGGATTGCAGAGAAAGGTTGTTGGGTTTGCACATAATTTGTGAGACATTTTAAGTACAAATTTAGTAATGAATAATTTATGCTGAGCTCTTTTAATTATCTCAGAATCCACATGTTTCTGAACACAGGACCTTCCCAGCATGTATACAGTATGTTATGACAGAGGTGCCATTATTATTATCTTTGTGTATAGCGCCATCACTACCTGTGGGGCAGTTCAGTGTAATGGATGTAACATAGGTTTACAGTGCACAGTTTAGTGAGGGATGCTGAAGAGTTGTAAAAGTGGGTGGAACTCCACTTTAAGGATGAGCCCGGTGTTCGATTCGAACCCATGTTCGAATCGAGCACCGGGTGTTCGCTCGCTCGGCGAGCCCAGAACTATTGGGGCCGCTCGCATCAAATTCGTGTGATGCGAGCGGCCCCACAATGCATTGCGGCCCGCGCAGTGCAATGCTGGCTGATGATTGGCCAAGCATGCACTGTGACCCCGCATGCTTGGCCAATCACAGCGCCGGCAGCGAGGAGAGCCATAATTGGCTACAGGCAGGATGCCTGTAGCCAATTATAGCTCAGGGGCTTAAGTACACGCCCCACGGTATAAGAGGCCGCCGCGCCGGCGACCTCGCATATTATGTTTCAGACAGTGTCAGCGTGTCAGTGTGCTGCTGACTGCTGACAACAATATGTGCTTTATTTCTGGGGATATGTGTGTGCATGCTGTTAGAACAGCATTGCAGTATCACATCTGGGGGGTGGCCTGTGAAGGGGGGCAGGTTTCCTGTGCTTAGAACTTTCCCTGCAAAAAAGTGTCATTTTTGCAGGAAGAAAGCTATTTAAATCACTCGCGGCTAATGAATTGATGGCTCCTGTAACACAGAGAGCTGTCATTCATTAATAAAAAAACAAAAAAAAAAGCGTAGGGGTCCCCCCAAATTCAATAACCAGGCCCTTCAGGTCTGGGATGGATATTAAGGGGGATCCCAGCCAAAAAAAAAAAAAAAAAATGGCGTAGGGTCCCCCTCAAAATCCATACCAGACCCTTGAGGTCTGGTATGGATTTTAAGGGGAACCCTAGCCAAAAAAAATGGCGTGGGGTCCCCCTCAAAATCCATACCAGACCCTTATCCGAGCACGCAACCTGGCAGGCCGCAGGAAAAGAGGGGGGGACGAGAGCGCCCCCCCCCTCTCGCCTGAACCGTACCAGGCCACATGCCCTCAACATTGGGAGGATGCTTTGGGGGTCTAAGACCCCTAAAGCACCTTGTCCCCATGTTGATGAGGACAAGGGCCTCTTCCCCACAACCCTGGCCGGTGGTTGTGGGGGTCTGCGGGCGGGGGGCTTATCGGAATCTGGAAGCCCCCTTTAACAAGGGGACCCCCAGATCCCGCCCCCCCCCCCTGTGTGAAATGGTAAGGGGGTACAAAAGTACCCCTACCATTTCACCAAAAAAGTGGCAAAAATGGTAAAAATGACAGGAGACAGTCTTTGACAATTCCTTTATTAAAATCTTCTTTCTTCTTTCTTCATCCTTCGGTTTCTTCATCTTCTCCTTCCTTCATCTTCTTCCATCTTCTTCTTCCATTTTCTTCTTCCTCCGATCCGCTTCTTCTTGCGCTGGTCTTCTCGTCCTTCTCGTCTGGCATCTTCTTCCGTCGGCGTCGGCGTCGGCGTCGGTGTCGGTGTCTCTGTCTCTTCTTGGGCCGCTCCGCGCAATGGGAGGCTCCCGCTGTGTGAGGCTCCGCTCCGTCTGACAGGTCTTTTATAATGGAGGGCACCTGGTGACCCCGCCCCCTCTGACGCACAGGGACGTCATGGGGAATTCCATGATGGCTTTCCCCATGACGTCAGAGGGGGGCGGGGTCACCAGGTGCCCTCCGTTTTAAAAGACCTGTCAGATGGAGCGGAGCCTCACACAGCGGGAGCCTCCCATTGCGCGGAGCGGCCCAAGAAGACACCGACACCGACGCCGACGCCGACGGAAGAAGATGCCGGACGAGAAGGACGAGAAGACCAGCGCAAGAAGAAGCGGATCGGAGGAAGAAGAAAATGGAAGAAGAAGATGGAAGAAGATGAAGGAAGGAGAAGATGAAGAATCCGAAGGATGAAGAAAGAAGAAAGAAGATTTTAATAAAGGAATTGTCAAAGACTGTCTCCTGTCATTTTTACCATTTTTGCCACTTTTTTTGGTGAAATGGTAGGGGTACTTTTGTACCCCCTTACCATTTCACACAGGGGGGGGGGCGGGATCTGGGGGTCCCCTTGTTAAAGGGGGCTTCCAGATTCCGATAAGCCCCCCGCCCGCAGACCCCCACAACCACCGGCCAGGGTTGTGGGGAAGAGGCCCTTGTCCTCATCAACATGGGGACAAGGTGCTTTAGGGGTCTTAGACCCCCAAAGCATCCTCCCAATGTTGAGGGCATGTGGCCTGGTACGGTTCAGGCGAGAGGGGGGGCCGCTCTCGTCCCCCCCTCTTTTCCTGCGGCCTGCCAGGTTGCGTGCTCGGATAAGGGTCTGGTATGGATTTTGAGGGGGACCCCACACCATTTTTTTTGGCTAGGGTTCCCCTTAAAATCCATACCAGACCTCAAGGGTCTGGTATGGATTTTGAGGGGGACCCTACGCCATTTTTTTTTTTTTTTTTTTGGCTGGGATCCCCCTTAATATCCATCCCAGACCTGAAGGGCCTGGTTATTGAATTTGGGGGGACCCCTTTTTTTTTTTTTTTTCCATTTTTTTTTATTTTTTATCAATGACTTTTTTTTATGAATGAGTTTCAATGAATCACTGTTCTCTGTGTTACGGGAGCCGTGAATTAACATTAGCCGCGAGTGATTTTAAATAGCTTTTTTTACTTTCAAAAATGACACTTTGCGCAGAGACAGTTCTAAACACGGGAAACATGCGCCCCTTTACAGGCATACTATAGACACCCCCCAGGTACGAAATTTAAAGGAATATTACACTTTTATTGTTTCAATTTAAGCATTATTAAAATCACTGCTCCTGAAAAAACGGCCGTTTTTAAAAAAAAAATTTGCATTGATACATGTCCCCTGGGGCAGGACCCAGGTCCCCAAACACTTTTTATGACATTAACATGCATATTAGCCTTTAAAATGAGCACTTTTAATTTCGAACGTTCGCATCCATTATAACTAATAGGGTTCTAAAGCTCGCACGGACTTTAGGTCCGTTCGCGGGTTCTGGTGCGAGCCGAACGGGGGGGTGTTCGGCTCATCCCTAATCACAATACACAAAGGAGGTCATTTAAAGCCCTACTCCAGGCAAAAACTATTTTCATCCCCCAACCCAACCCATCCTCACTGCTTTTTTACCTTTTACCGGGTGAAGGCAGCTATACTCACCAAACTCCCCCTTCCAGGCCCTTTGCCATGACCAGTTCAGGTGCGTGGGACTACTAATTCAGTACTGTGATAGTGCTGCAAAACAACCAGTCTCCAGCACTCCCCTGACACAGGTCCTCGTCTGGATACTGAGATGACACCTCCCCCACACTTAATATCCAATAGGAAGTGTCCATGTCAAAGAATGATATGGACACTTCCCCCTGCCCAAGCCCGAGGTCAACCCCCCAGACTAGGAGAGGGCTTGGAGCTGGATTGTCTCCTAATTGTGGCATTGGGTAATTAAAAAGGGCTTTTAAAGTGGATGTAAACCCCAAAATTTTCTATTTTATTTTTTTGATGTCATAATGTAGAGAATCGGATTTCCTTTCATTTGAGCCCAGTCTTGCCACACAGATTTACTTGAGGCCTGAGCAATCCTCTTTTATTGTTCAGTTAGAGAAATCTTGACAAAGTCTTGAAAACTTTGTCAAAAACGCCCCCTTGCTGTGAGTGACAGGTGATTTACATATCTCATGCACTAGCCTGAGACAGGTTATCATCAGATCACTGGATGTTCTACTCTGCCCAGCTCTGACTACATACATGTCCCCTAAATCACTTGTCTGTCTATAGTCTGCTGACTGTTCACTGCATCCCATGATGAGAAAAATCCAGTCAAAACACAGTAAAGCTGGGAGAGCTGAAGGGGAGGGGAGGGGGATGTGAATTGTAAACTTTTTACAGGATGTGCCTGTCTCAGGCTAGTGCATGATATGTAAATCACCTGTCACTCACAGCAAGGGGGCGTTTTTGACAAAGTTTTCAAGACTTTGTCAAGATTTCTCTAACTGAACAATAAAGAGGATTGCTCAGGCCTCAAGTAAATCTGTGTGGCAAGACTGGGCTCAAATGAAAGGAAATATTATTCTCCACATCATGACAAAAAAAATATATGTATTTTTGGGTTTACATCCACTTTACGTTAGACACTGATTGGCTACTATGCACAGCTGCACCATATTTTGCACTCTCCAGTTTCAGTAAATCAACCCCAATGTTCACTGAGCATAGTAAATAAATTATAGCTTGGTCCACTATGAATACCCAGGTTATGTGCACGGGAAATTTTAAAAAAATGGGGTACTGAATAACTCCAACCATATAATTCCCACTTGCTCCTTTATACATCTACAGTGCCTTGAAAAAGTATTCACACCCCTTGACATTTTCCACATTTTGTATTTTATTGGGATTTTATGTGATAGACCAACACAAAGTGGTATAATTGTGAATTGGAAGGAAAATGATAAATGGTTTTCAATTTTTTTTTACTAATAAATATGTAAAACGTGTAGTGTGAATTTGTTTTCAGCCCCCCTGAGTCAATACTTTGTAGAACCACCTTTCACTGCAATTACAGCTGCAAGTCTTTTTGGGTATGTCTCTACCAGTTTTGCACATCTAGAGAGTGACATTTTTGACCATTCTTCTTTGCAAAATAGCTCAATCTGTCAGATTGCATGGAGAGTGTCTGTGAACAGCAATTTGCAAGTCTTGCCACAGATTTTCAATTGGATTTAGGTCTGGACTTTGACTGGGCCATTCTAAAGCCCCATACACACGGTAGGATTTTCCGATGGATTCTGTCCTATCTGACAATGTTGTCGGAAAATCCGACCGTGTGTAGGCACCATCGGACAGTTTTCATCAGATTGTCTGACGGACAAAGTCCTATCTCCTGCTGGATAGATTTTCCAACAACACGGTCCGATCACACCAAATCCGATCGTGTGTAGCGAATTCCGACCGGACAAAGTGCTACGCAGGCTCAGATCACATTACAAGACCAAAGCTATTGGCTACTAGCCTCTACGTAGTCCCGTCGTAGGCAACAAACGTCACCACGTTCAGAATGATCGGATTTTCCGACAACTTTGTCCGACCGTGTGTACGCAAAACCAACATCAGACAAAGTATGATGGACATGGTCTGACGGACCTGGTCCTCGGATAATCCGCGCGTGTGTATGGGGCTTAACACATTGATATATGTTTGACCTAAACCATTCCATTGTAGCTCTGGCTGTATGTTTAGGTCGTCCATCTGGAAGGTGAACTTCTGCCCCAGTCTCAAGTTTTTTGCAGAAACTATCAGGTTTTCATTCTACAATTGCCCTGTATTTGGCTCCATCCATCTTCCTATCAACTCTGACCAGCTTCCCTGTCCCTGCTGAAGAAAAACATCCCCACAACATGATGCTGCCACAACCATGTTTCACGGTGGGGATGGTGTGTTCAGGGTGATGTGCAGTGTTACTTTTCCGCCACACTTAGCGTTTTGCTTTTAGGCCAAAAAGTTACATTTTGGTCTCATCTGACCAGAGCACCTTCTTCCACATGTAAAGAAAAAAAGCTGCGCCAAAAAAAAGGAAGAAACATACAATAATGACTATTGCGGTTTAAACAGTACAAGATGCCCCACAAGGTATTATCTTTAAGATGAGAACTTGCACTGTCCTCAGAAACCCTAATGTCCCCTTAGGTTGACAGTCTCTGGTAATACAATGTCCTAGAGATAGTAATAGGGACAAGGGCAAACTGTTCACCAATGTCCAGGTGGAGACATGAAGGAATAATAGTGGAGGAGATGATCCTGATGTTCAGAGGTAAACAGAAAAGGCACCCGGTGACTTGGAAATGGCGATAATGTTGAACACAGTGTCCGACACCCTTATAAAATGGCTGCTTACCAAAGAGCAGAGGTAAGAAGGCTCTGCTAATATGCTAGACGACCAAAGGCTGCGATTCCTCCTTTTTCCTTGAGGCAACAATCGATACTCCAAATGGCATGGGTATAGGGGACCGCTTGCTCACATGGGGTCCATATGGGAAGTAGGGGAAAAAAGGGATCCCATAGCGTGAATCCGATAAAACAATTTATTAAAACAAAATAAGAAGCACTTACATTTGTCCAAATGTTAAAGGTGCATATAAAAAATGCCGGCCGGCAATTGTAGGAGCCCGTCCTCCTCTCAGTCGTATGGTGGCGTCACTGCGTGCCCTCCCAGACCAGTTTCGACAAATGTGTCTTTCTCAATAGGGAACGGGCAACGCTGTGACAGATCACCATAAATAGTCTCAGCCTCACTCTGATATGCGGGAGTGAGGCTATGTTCGCCATCTTAAGTATTGGCAACCCTCCCTCACTGGCTGCAAAGTAATCTATAAATAACGAACCATTACTGCATGCGATGATGAAAACAAATTAGGAATATGTAGGGTGTTTGGAGAGAACCCGGCAATCAGTGTTTATAACGTCATGTCTAAACGCACCCATATGTATTAGGATTGAGGGTACTGTGTTTGTTTGTTTTATACCTTCTTCCACATGTTTGCTGTGCGCCCCACATGGCTTCTCACAAACTGCAAACAGGACTTATTATGTCTTTGTTTCAACAATGGTTTTCTTCTTGCCGCTCTTCCAAAAAAAGGCCAGATTTGTCTAGTGCACGACTAATAGTTGTCCTGTGGACAGATTCTCCCACTTGAGCTGTAGATAGACTCCATCTTGTTGTAGATGTTTTAAGAGTAATTCTCAATATATGTGTTTAAGGTGAAACCCACGTATGTTTAAAACTGTTATCTATAGAATATGTTCTCACTTACTTAAACATATATATAGTCTGTGGACTTTGACCTAGCTTAGACTTGCATTTGTTTTAGATAAGATAACAACATCTGTTCAAGAATACATATATACGTGTAGTAGAATAAGATGTGAATTTTGGCTTATGTTCACCAGCTATGACATAGAATATTGACTGAAGCTATTTCTTCTGTACACGTGTTAAGCATCATAACTCCTCCTTGTTTCTTTAAATTCTGCATAAATATGGCACTTTGAGTCAGCAATACAGATATCGAAGTGTACACAACCAAGCGTCTCCTGTGTCACATTAATGATATCTCCAGGCCTGCTGAGGGGTCAACGGAAGTCTTCCTGCATTACCTGAAACCTGTCTGGGTGGTCGTAGAAGCCAAAATTTCCCTTCATCTGGGGGCTGTCCGGAATGAAAAGCAGAATTATCTGACGGTAAGTGATAGTTTGTCTTTATTGACGAAATATTCCTTGCCCCAGCTCTGATTAAAGCTTTTTTGGACCCATAAATTAGTAGGGAATAAGAACCACGCCAGAGGTTAATATTGGAGGGTTTTTGGGAAATCCACAAAGATAAGCAGTACTGCATACACATATATAGATACATTTCTTTTGGGAAGAAATAAGAGGAGGTTAATGAGGAAATAGACTCCGGTGACCCCAAAATCTTTTGCTTTTTCTTTCTTTTGCTTAGACGTGATAAGTTTATTTGTTGTGTGGGTCAGAAGACTGCGTGGTAAAACAGTCGGCTCCCACTGTCAATATGGGTCAGAAACAAGGTAAAGAAGATCCTCCCCCTCTCCCCAACCCAGGAGAAACGTGTAAAGATTATGTAGCCAGAATTTGTGGTACTAATTATGAATTTATAGTCCCATGGGTTTCAAATTTAGCGGGATGGACCGAAACCATACACAGTGTAGACACCTTTTCCAGGAATGGTAGTAACGATGATTTTCACATGGACATGATAAAAGGATTGTGTTTAGGAGATAAGAGAACTTTCCCTTGGTACCCCGGGGATCCTCAATGGGATATGGATTATATGGCAAAGGGAGGGGAGAACTGGTTGAAATACGCCCCATATTGGTTTCAGAGGGACAATAAGAAACAGAAAAAGCCCACCAAATGTTTAAGTAAGGAAGATTATGACCAGAAACATAGAGAAGAAGCTGATAAAAAGAGAATTGTCCCTGACCCAGCAGCCCCACCCCTGCCAATAGCCAGTCATTTTCCACCCGCATATGTACATGTCTACCCGAGTTTAACACAGGAAGATATTGATCTTCTGGCTGGACATTATGCAACCAGACAACGGCAGGTCCCTCCCGCTCCACAACCACAACAGCAGATCTTTGCCGCTCCACAACAAGATAGACAGCACCCACAGAGGCAAGAAGAGAGAGCCCAAGTCGAGGTAGCTGAAGAAGAAGATCAGGGAGCGACAGGAGGGATAGTTTCACCACCTGGCCAACAGCAGGAGGAAGACGACGATAGGGATAAAATAGTCAGTCCCCCTAAAACAAAAAGAGGAACTGTATATAGTAACACTAATCTTCAAGCGCCTTTCATGACCATTGGAAATGAAATGTTGAAAAAGGTAATAGACATTGAGGACATTGACAGGATAGTAAAAAATTGCCCCAAACCCACCGCCTCTGCAGGAGGCACTTTAACTTACTTAAAAAAGGCCTGCAAGGGTAGAAATTATACACAGGAAGACATGCGTCTTATCATTGATGGCATTATAGGACACACTAGTTCCTGGAGCTGGGCAAATGTTCCAAGTATAAACACTATTGACACTAGGAATGCGGGAACATATGGGTTAAACACAGTAGCAGGTAGGAACACCATGTGGACAGAATTAGAGACTGAAATGATGAGAGTATTTAAAAATAAAAGTTCCCTCCCTACTGCCATAGCATGCAAACAGAAGTCAGGAGAGACTGTAGTTGAGTTCTGGAAAAGATTTCATGAAAATTGGACAACAGAAGCTGGATTAGCTATAACTACTGATGTGGGAGCTTTGTTTATTCAAACTTATATGAATAATCTAAAACCCAGTTCGCCTTGGTGGTCAAACAGATGATATCGGAATGGACCACACAGACGATTGACCAATTTCAGGAATTTTTTAATACAGAAAGAAGCAGCAGGGTGTTTTGATGTAATACAAGAGAAAACACTGAGTACCCATTATCAGGGTGGAGTGCAAACCCAGCCTCCCCAAGATAATGGTGGGCAATGGGACAGTGGAAATAGTGGAAACAGAGGCAGAGGAAGAGGAAGAAAAAGAGGGAGAGGGCATGGTTTCCCCAGACAACCCCAGCAGTCCCGTACTTGTTGTTTTAACTGTGGACAGGAGGGGCACTGGAGAAATCAATGTCCTTATGAATGGAATAACCCAAATACTCAAGATCAAGATCAAATGCATACACAGGGACCCCAATCTAGCCAACAGAATCAAGTTGCCCCAAAACAACAGGGCCCCCGATTCCCTATACAGTGGAATCAACAACAACTGAAATGAAGCTGCCCAGAAGGTAGTATCCCAGCATTTCCCTTGATCTCACACTCTTACAATGAGCAACCAATTGTGATCCTATATGTTAAATATAGGCCTGTTCCATTTTTAACCGATACAGGGGCGACTCGGAGCACCCTCAGTGAGGACTACTACAGAGGTGAGACCAAAATTGCTGAACCTTCAATGGGAATCAATGGGATACTTGACAAAACGTACAAAACACCGCCTTTACCAGTAAGTGATGTTGGAAGGGAAGGTGCAACAGTCTTGCATCATTGTTTCAGGATTATACCAAAATGTCCTGTAAATCTCTTGGGAAGAGATTTGATGGGAAAACTGGGTATAACACTGAAAATGACCACTGAAGGAGGGGTCTTTGTACACTCCAAGGTAATACCAATATATTACACTGAGGATAGTGATCTCCCTCCACCAGATGATCCGGTATGGTCTAAAAGCTCCTTGGATGTAGGTCTTATTTCTTGTACCCCATACAAGGCAGCTTTAAAATCATGGGCACAGCCGGTTTATCACAAACAATACCCCATTTCAAAAGAAAAAGAGGAAGGAGTTGCTCCAATGGTAGAAAGGTTCCTGCAGCAAAGAATTCTTAAAGAGACACTGTCACCCTACAACACCCCCATAAACCCAGTAAAGAAGCCGGACGGCTCTTACAGGTTTGTACAAGACCTCAGAGCTATAAACAACCTAGTGATACCGATTGCTCCCATAGTGCCTGACGTACCATCACTCCTAACCTCCATACCATCCGATGCAGAGTATTTTTCTGTCATTGACCTTTGTAATGCATTTTTTTCAGTTTCTGTTGACGAAGAGACACAGCCTATCTTTGCATTTAATTTCAGAAATAGGCAAATGACACGGTGTAGAATGCCAATGGGGTATGTAGACTCCCCTGTAGTATACACAATGGCCCTCCAAGCAACCCTGCGGTCCTGGACACCCCGCTATTGTTCCGTCCTACTTCAATATGTTGATGATTTGTTGTTGTGTAGTCCAAGCCAGAAAGCATGTAAAAATTATGGTTTAGGTCTGTTACATTTTTTAGCAGACAATGGTCACAAGGTTTCTAAGAAAAAGTTACAATGGTGTCAGGGAAATGTTGAATACCTTGGTTTTGTACTCTCCAAAGGAGAAAGGAAAATCAGTCACAAGAGAGCTGCGGCTCTCGTGGGTCTGCCCCGCCCACTTACTAAGAAAGACATGCTATCCTTTCTTGGTATGATTGGTTACTGCCGCCAATGGATACCTGATTGTTCCTACTATGATAATCTCCTGAGGCAAGCCACAGGTACTGACATGCCAGATTGTGTGAAATGGAATGATGAAATGTACAATGCTTTTGTGTATCTTAAAACTGCAATGGTCACAGCTCCTGGACTTGGACTACCTGAATATGGGGAAATGTTTCACTTGTTTGCAAGGGACAACTGTAAAACCTTGGCGGGGGGTTCTGGCTCAGGAGCATGGGGGCAAACTCCGCCCTATTGCATTTTTTTCAAAAGTTATGCCGATGCCAGTACAGGGCATGCCAGCATGTCTCCGAGCTCTTGCATCGTGTGCGATGGTGGTTGAAATGTCTATGTCATTCACTCTAGGACATGCCACCACACTACACACCACTCACAATGTATCCATTCTACTAAAAAATATCCATACCCAGCACATGTCAGCCCAGAGGCTGAGCGGTTATGAGGTAATTTTACTTTCTAACCCAAAACTTGAGATAAAATATACCTCTCCCACTTCTGGTCCAGCTCCAATCCTGAATGCCTTGCTAGGCTTGAAAGGTGAAGAAGATGAGGTAGTGCCTCAACATGAATGCATGGACCTCATCCAACAAGACACATCCCCAAGACCAGACATGTCTTCAACTGCTCTCCTTGGAGCACAGAATGTCTTGTTCAATGGGTCTTGTTCAAGGCCGAATGATAACACATACCATGCAGGGTATGCTGTTGTTCAGCTGCCTGATAAAATACTGGAAGCAAACCCTGTCCCATTCCAATCAGCACAAGCTGCAGAACTTATAGCTCTTACTAGAGCTTGTCAGCTTTTTGAAGGGCAGGATGTAAACATTTACACAGACTCCAAGTACGCTTACGGCGTTGCGCATGATTTTGGAGTTATATGGAAAAGGCGGGGCTACATAGCAGCAGATGGTAAATCCATCTCACATTCCACGCTTGTCACAAGTCTTTTAGAAGCTATACAATTGCCAAGGTCCATAGCTATATTACACTGTAAGGCACATACAGGGCAACAGGATGACATAGCCAAAGGCAACGCCTTAGCTGACAAAGCAGCAAGAGAAGCAGCATCCACACAGCCTGCAAACATACAAATGCCATTACTCTCACCAGAAATTCCTCTTTTGGATCAAACGTTGCGTGATCTCCAAGCATATGCCACAGACCAAGACATCCAGCAATGGAACTCAATAGGTGTGCAGACAAGCCCAGAAACTGACCTTGTCTGCCAAGAGGGGAGACCATGTATCC
Organism: Lithobates sylvaticus; assembly: GCA_028564925.1. Lineage (NCBI taxonomy): Eukaryota > Metazoa > Chordata > Amphibia > Anura > Ranidae > Lithobates > Lithobates sylvaticus. Next base: position 60,581,427 of record CM053036.1, on the reverse strand, counting down.
CTGTAGCCAGCGCACCCATTTTTATTTCACAATACCATGGGATAGGTCACAGAGGGTGGAAAGTCACATGTGAACTTTTGGCTAAGGATTTTTACATTCCAGGTCTTCCCTCTCTCGTTAAGGCATATGTTTCCAGATGCATCACATGCATTCGGAATAACCCTACGAACCCTCACAAAGCAAAACATGAACATCTGATATATCCATCTACACCATTCACTCATCTGCAGATAGATTTTACACACATTCCCAAACTAGGTAAAAGACAGGAATATTTGCTCGTAATAGTGGACATATTCTCAAGATGGATAGAATTGTTTGTAACTACAAAGGAAGATGCACAAACAGTAGTGAGGATTCTGACACAAGAAATTATTCCAAGGTGGGGTCGCCCACTACAAATCAACTCTGACAATGGTCCTGCATTTGTGGCCAAAGTTTGTCAAGACTTGGTAAAAACACTGAAAATAGAATGGAAGTTTCATATTCCTTACCACCCCCAGAGTTCAGGTATAGTGGAAAGGATGAACAGAACCATTAAAGATAAGATCAGGAAGGCCACTGGAGGTACGTATGCAAATTGGAAGAAGGTCCTACCAGCTGTACTAGCCGAGGTAAGAATGACACCCTCTAAAAAGACAGGATACTCTCCTTTTGAAATCTTAATGGGTAGACCATTCCCCACCCCATGGGCCAGGCAGCCACTTATGTTAGAAAGAGGGGACCTAGATCTTATTCAGGAAGAATATGTAAAAAAAACTTATTGAAACTTTGGATCAAGTTGAAAGAAACGTTGCTCGCACCTCTCCTTCTCCTTCACAGGAACCTACGCACCCTTTCCAGGTGGGTGACACCGTGGTGGTCCAGCAATTGAAACGCACCAAGAAACAGGAGTATCCCTTCGGACCTCCAACCACAGTGATCGCAGTTACCCGCACAGCTATTCTGGTAGAAGGACAACAGGCCTGGATTCATGCAAGTCGTGTAAAGAAGGTCAACCAGGACCCTAAGAAGCAAGACAAAGACAAAGATAAAGCACCGAGGCGTGAAGGACGTGGTCAAGACTCCGAACAAGATGGCCTCGCTTATTTCACCACAGACTTCTGGGAAGGCCTTGTGCCTCTTATGCTGGGCTGCTCTGATTGTGTTCCTGCCAACTTTGCTGATAACTAACTGTATTTATCACCCTGAAGATTTGGGACTCATAAAGGGTATTTGTGGAGCCTCTAAAACTCTACAACAGAATAATATGAATACTACACATGACAGACACAAGAGAAATGAAAACTCAGAAAGTTTTACAGATAAAATGTTATTATTGAAGTTTAAATATAGCTATGCCCAGAAATCTGGATTTGAAAAATGTTGGATATGTAGTAAACTCCATCCTAGCACTGCTAGGATCCCCCTAATGGCAGTACCTCTAAACTTCACCCCTTTCCTTAATGGCACACCGCCTGTTGTTCTTACAAATGTCACAAGAACGCTTTCAAATAATGCCCTTACTTTCCAAATTATTGGTAGAAGTCATTTCCCAGACTGGTGTTTTAGGTTGGGAAACTCCACAAACGGAGCGGAAGTTTGCCAACAAGCTAAAATTAACTTTTCAATGACTTCAATTGAAAGCCCTTTCTTTCACACTTGCCCTAAACACCACTCTGATAAACTTTCTTAGCTCCAGTTCCAGTTCCACAGTAGGACAATTATTGTCGAGTTTAACCTTTTCTAGTCTTTCTGATGAAATGATGATAATATTCAACAAATGATCCTTAGCCCTAGGGAACAGTATTTATATTTGTTGTGGAAAAATCTGTCACCCTTGGATCCCCACTGAACCCCAAGGATGGTGTTATCTTGCATCCCTAGTCCCCATCATGGGCGTAGTAGGAGATAGCAAGGGAAGACATCTCCTTGAAGCTAGCATGCATCCTAGGTACCCCCTCAGACACCGCAATAAAAGGGAGTTATTTCTTGAAAAAGATATGGCATGGGCTTGGTTCCCCTCATGGACTGGGTGGGGAATAGACTTAATGAAAAGGTTGAATAATTACACTGGAATCATTGATGAAGTAATGGAAAAGAATTCTGATGATATTACTAAATTAAATATAGAAACTAGGGCAATTAGAAAACAATTAGAACTACACGAGTTAGCCATAGAAAGCATGAGTGCTGCTTTAACAGGGTTATGTGAAAACACAGAAGATTATGAGTGTTGTACCTGGTTTCATAACACAAGTATTGAGGTACCAGATTATTATGATATAATTGCACAACACCGGAAAGAAGTAAGCAAATTACAAGATGAAGCTAGAAATATTGCTAAAACATGGGATCCTTTTGCAAACCTAAGTTCTGGAATAGGAATACTTACATGGTTAAAAAGTGCTGCCATAACTATAATTATGATTACCTTTTTTGTTTTGTTCCTATATGCCTGTTATAAGCTTATAATGTGCATAATTGTTAGGGCATCCCGAACCCCTGATCCTGCTGCTGCGAATAGAGTTTATCTCAGTATGTATTATGATAGAAGAAAGATTACATAACTGTGAAATGTAGTGAGACATGTCTGTCTCAAAGAGGGGGTTGTAAGGAACGATAGCATGATAGACTCCATCTTGTTCAAGATGTTTTAAGAGTAATTCTCAATATATGTGTTTAAGGTGAAACCCACACATGTTTAAACTGTTATCTATAGAATATGTTCTCACTTACTTAAACATATATATAGTCTGTGGACTTTGACCTAGCTTAGACTTGCATTTGTTTTAGATAAGATAAGAACATCTGTTCAAGAATACATATATACGTGTAGTAGAATAAGATGTGAATTTTGGCTTATGTTCACCAGCTATGACGTAGAATATTGACTGAAGCTATTTCTTCTGTACACGTGTTAAGCATCATAACTCCTCCTTGTTTCTTTAAATTCTGCATAAATATGGCACTTTGAGTCAGCAATACAGATATCGAAGTGTACACAACCAAGCGTCTCCTGTGTCACATTATTGATATCTCCGGGCCTGCTAGGGGTCAACGGAAGTCTTTCCTGCATTACCTGAAACCTGTCTGGGTGGTCGTAGAAGCCAGAAATTCCTCTATTTACTAATTATGTGACGTCTGAAGGCAATTGGTTCCACTAGATTTTAGTTAGGGTTATCAGAGTAAAGGGGGCTGAATACAAATACACCCCACACTTTTCAGATATTTGTTTGTAAAAAATTTGAAAAAACATTTATAATTTTCCTTCCACTTCACAATTATGTGTCACTTTGTGTTGGTCTAGCACAGGGGTAGGCAACCTCGGCCCTCCAGCTGTTTTGAATCATGAGACATTACAAGACCCTGACAATCACAGGCATGACTCCTAGAGGTAGAGGCATGATGGGATCTGTAGTTTCACCACAGCTGGAGTGCCGAGGTTTGCTTACCCCTGGTCTAGCACATAAAATCCCAATAAAATACATTTACATTTTTGGTTGTAACATGACAAAAAATAGAAAATTTTAAAGGGGTATGAATACTTTTTCAAGGCACTGCTGTATGCATTCCTACATTATTTAATGGGTGAGACCTAATACGGTACTTCCCTTACCGATTCTCTTGCCTCGAAGCTGCCTCCCCAACCTTTTTAACATGGAGGAACCCTTAAAATAACTGTACAGTCCCAAGGAATCCCTGATAGAATCCCTCGAGAGGGAGGAGGAGGGGGGGGAGGGGGAGGAGTGGTCTCCTCTTCCCACGCCATCAATGTGGTTTTTGTTTTTTTGTCTTTCTTTAGGATTTATAAAATTCTTTTGTATCTCTATGTATGCTTTTCCCTGATATGTCTTTTTGCATTCGTAGAGCAATAACTGTATCATTAATTCAATCACTCTCCACCCCTGATGAAAGTTCTACAACCTTAAGAACTGGAAACGCGTCGGATCCTTGGGGGCACCTTACCTCCACGAGAGCTCCAGTGCTACCTATCTGTTTTTTTCTGTACTTTTTTTGTATTGTTTTGTTTTGTCTGAATTTATATTTTTTGTATTTTTTGTATTGTACTGTATATATTGCATTGTGTGCCCTGTCTTGGACAACAGGTGATCACTTTTTTAAATATCCGAATAAAACTATTTTTTACATACCCTGGTTTAATGTGGTGGTCTAAGTAAAGTCCCATTCTTAGGGGGTTTTCCTTTTTGTCTACATTTAGGGATGAGACCACCATTCCCAACTTCGAACCACAAAGGGATCTTGCCATATTTTTTGTATAGCTAAATGAAGTTTTGGGGTTTTCCAGGCTCTGGCTATTGTTTGTTTAGCAGCCGTGGTTAATTGAAGAAGAAGACGGGTTTGGGCTCTAGTATAATCACCTGGTATGTGGTTTAGGAGAGCCAGAGCAGGGCTAGGGCTTAAGGTTTCATGGAGCAAAGTGGAAGCTATTTGGAATATCGCCATCCAAAATTGTTGTACGGTCGGGCACGACCACCAAATGTGACTATGGGTACCTTTTTCCCCACAGCCCCGGAAACATACAGATGGATAGGTTGGTAAGAATTTTGAGATCCTTGCGGGACAAGGTACCACAGCATGAGCACCTTATATATAGCCTCCAATGCTACTATATTCTGAGTGGAGGATTTAGTGTTGGTCCAGATGTCAGACCAGTCCTCTGTGTCAAGAGTCAGTTGTAGGTCTTTGGACCACTGTGCAGCATAAAGGGGGAGGTCAGCTGGTAGAGAAATAAAGTGATTGTATGTACATGATATTATACCTGGGGCATGAGGGTAAGGCAAATGATTCTTATATTTGTTGTCATTGGGAAGAACTCCCCCTTATCAGATATCCAAAAAGTTCCTGGGGTCAGTGGTTACTTCTCTAAGAGACAGAAATGTCTCATTGCTCAAGGAATCTCTAGCAACTTGTGAAGTAACTCTAGAAATCTATGGGACCCTGGTTGAGAGCAGCTACCTTAACTCGATCATTCTGAGGCATGTACACCATTATACACAGCTCAATATATCTGCACCCAGGTCTTCTCTCTGTATAATGCACAATGATATGTACCTCTGTAGCTTTGAATGCGTCTTGTGTTTATTTGTATTGTTTCTGAAATGTTTTAATAAAAATGAACTGAAACTGAAAAAAAGTGTTTTTACTTGTGATTGATTGGATTATTGAAAAAATAACTGGGGGTTCTGGTCAAGCACAGACTAAAAAATAGCAAGTAATACCAGGTTTGCCACTATCCAGGCAAGCAGAATACTCTCATGCATTAGAATGGGTATTTATTAGATGTGTAAATTGACACCCATACCCCTTTACAAAACACTGGTTTAGCCTCATCTTGAGTATACAGTTAAAGCGGAGTTCCACCCAAAAGTGGAACATCCGCTCATTTGTCTCCTCCCCCCCTCCAGTGCCACATTTGGCACCTTTCAGGGGGAGCGGATACCTGTCTTTGACAGGTACCCTGTCCCCAAAACCGGGAGACCAGGCTGCGGGAAATTATGTCAGCAGCTTGGCTCCCTCCTTCTTTCCAGCTGCAGGGCCAGCAGGAGACCACAGCGATGCCTTGCACATGCGCAGTAGTGGCACGGCATGAAGCCAAAAGGCTTCACTACTGGGTTCCCTTACCGGCAATGGTGGCAGTAGCAATGACAGCTGATGGCAACATCAGCTGCGGTGCCAACATTGCTGGACTCTAGGAAAGGTAAGTGTCCTATTATTAAAAGTCAGCAGCTGCAGTATGTGTAGCTGCTGGCTTTAAATTTTTGCAGGGGTGGGCGGATCTCCTCTTTAATATAATAAATTTGATAAGAGGACATCAGCTGTGAGAATAGATTAAGACATGATGACTATCTACAGTGGGGAAAGTAATTATTTGATGCCTTGCGGATTTTGTAAGTTTGCCCACTTACAAAGAAATTAAGGGTTTATAATATTTATCATAGGTGTATTTTAAATGATAGAGACAGAAGACCAACCAAAAATCCAGAAAAAATTATACGAATTGAGTTGCAGTTCAGTGTGTAAAATAAGTATTTGATCCCCTACCAACCAACAATAATTCTGGCTCCCACAGACTGGATATAGTATGTGCTCATGTGGTACAATGATTAGTCCTGTCAATTTAAGAAGGTGCTCCTAATGACAACTCGTTATGTGTATAAAACACACCAGTCCACAGAATCTCTTTATTCCACTCAAACCTCACCATCCTGGGCAAGACCAAAGAGCTGTCAAAGGACATCAGGGACAAGATTGTAGACCTGCACAAGGCTGGAATGGGCTACAAGACCATCAGCAAGTAGCTTGGTGAGAAGAAGACAACTGTTGGAGCGATTATTCGCAAATGGAAGAAATACAAAATAACCATCAATCGCCCTCGGTCTGGAACTCCATGCAAGATTTTGCCTCATGGGGTAAGGATGATCATGAGAAAAGTGAGGGATCAGCCCAGAACTACACAGGAGGAGCTTGTGAATGATCTCAAGGCAGTTGGGACCACAGTCATCAAACAAGCCATTGGTAATACAATTCCCTGCCATGGATTGAAACCCTGCAGTGCCAGCAAGGTCTGAAGTTTGCCAATGAACATCTAAATGCTTCAGAGAAAGATTGGGAGAAAGTTTTGTGGTCAGATAAGAACAAAATTAAGCTCTTTGGCATTAACTCAACTCATCGTGTTTGGAGGAAGAAAAATGCTGCCTATGACTGAAGAACACCATCCTTACAGTGAAGTACGGAGGTGGAAACATTATGCTTTGTGGTTGTTTCTCTGCTAAAGATACAGGTCAAGTTTGCTGCATTGAGATGCCAATGGATGGGGCCATGTATTGTAAAATCTTGGATGAGAACCTCCTTCCCTGAAGATGGATCATGCATGGGTCTTTCAGCATGACAATGACCCAAAACATACCACCAAGGCAACAAAGGAGTGGCTCAAGAAGAAGCACATTAGGGTCATGGAGTGGCCTAGCCAGTCTCCAGACCCTAAAGGCCTTGTAAACCCTCACAGTTTTTTATCTTAATGCATTCTATGCATTAAGGTGAAAAACCTTATGTACTGAAGCACCACCCCCCCCCCCCTTTTTCTTACCTGAACCCAATCGTTCCAGTGATGGGGACGAGCACAGCAGCTCCAGCTGCTGTCTCAGGTCCTCATTGGATAGATTGAGAGCAGCGGGACTTGGGAGCGCACCCACACGAGTGCCCCCATGGAATGTGGTTCTCCGTGGGGTCACTCGAGAAGAGGAGGAGCCAGGAGCGCCGCTGGGGGACCCCAGAAAAGGAGGATCAGGGCCACTGGGCCTCTGGGCAGTTAAACCCCCTTCCTAACCAGACCAATTTTCAGCTTTCGGTGCTCTCACACTTTGAATGACAATTACTCCGTCATGCAACACTGTACCCAAATGAATTTTGTGTCCTTTTTTTCACACAAATAGAGCTTTCTTTTGGTGGTATTTAACCACCGCTGGGTTTTTTATTTTTTGCGCTATAAATCAAAATATACTGAAAGTTCGGTAAAAAAATAAATAAAAAATTCTTTGTTTCTATTAAAAATTATTGCAGAGTATTGGCGAGTATTGGCAGAGTATTGGCAGAGTATTGGCAGAGTATTGGCGAGTATTGGCAGAGTATTGGCGAGTATTACAGTGTTGCACAGTATTGGTAGAGTATTGCACAGTGGTTGCAGAGCATTGCAGTGGTGGCAGAGCATTGCACAGTGGTGGCAGAGCATTACACAGTGGTGGCAGAGCATTGCACAGTGGTGGCAGAGCATTGCACAGTGGTTGGTTGCAGAGCATTGCACAGTGGTGGCAGAGCATTGCACAGTGGTGGCAGAGCATTGCACAGTGGTTGGTTGCAGAGCATTGCACAGTAGTGGCAGAGCATTGCACAGTGGTTGGTTGCAGAGCATTGCACAGTGGTGGCAGAGCATTGCACAGTGGTGGCAGAGCATTGCACAGTGGTTGGTTGCAGAGCATTGCACAGTGGTTGGTTGCAGAGCATTGCACAGTGTTGGCAGAGCATTGCACAGTGGTGGCAGAGCATTGCACAGTGGTTGGTTGCAGAGCATTGCACAGTGGTTGGTTGCAGAGCATTGCACAGTGGTTGGTTGCAGAGCATTGCACAGTGGTTGGTTGCAGAGCATTGCACAGCGGTGGCAGAGCATTGCACAGTGGTGGCAGAGCATTGCACAGCGGTGGCAGTGTATTGACCAGCGCTGTGGGCACTACACATCCAGCCCACAGCGCTGGTCCCGTCTCTCCCCCTCTCCGCTTCTCCCCTCTCTGTACCGATCGGTACAGAGAGGGGAAGGAGGAACCGGCGTCATGACGTGACGCCGGTTTGTGTACATGTGATCGCTCCGTCATTTGACGGAGCGATCACGTGGTAAACGGCCGCTATCAGCGGCTGTTTACCGTGATCCGTGATGCGCCGGGTCCTCGGGACCCGGCGGTCACGGATGTTCCCGAGTGCGCGCCCCAGGGGGCGCGCGGGAGCAAGTTTCTGGGAGGACGTCCGTAGGACGTCCACTCAGGGAAACCCGACCACGCTGTAGACGTCTTTCGACTATAGCGCGGTCGGCATGTGGTTAAAAGCGATTTGAAAGTGCTGCAAAACTGGTCTTTTTTTGTTTTTTTTAAGGCCAGGTTGTCACGTGAGCTAAAAAAAAAAGCATTCCACTAGCGCCCGAAAGCCCTGCAAAAACGACCGGCAATTTAGCGCCTGTTTTAGCAACGCTTCAGTGTGAAAGGGGTCTAAGGATTTAGAGAAGATTTGTAAAAAAGAGAGGACCTGGTCACTAACTACAAGAAATGTCTTACCTCTGTGATTACCAACAAGGTTTTCTCCACCAAATACTAAGTCATGTTTTGCTTGGGGATCAAATACTTATTTTACTCACTGAACTGCAACTCAGTTTATAACATTTTGTATCTTGTTTTGTTTTTTCTGGATTTTTGGTTTATATTCTGTCTTTATCAGTTGAACTCCTGTCGCTGTTGCCTCCCGGCCCTTTAAGAGGTTTATGACGCTGGAAAGCGGGGCGCAGCTTAAGATCATGTGACCGCCATGGTTGGCTGTCACATCGGTCATGTGGTCCGAAAACTGTGTAGCGCTACCCCCAGTTAAGAGAGCCGCTGGTTTGTTTTGGGTCCCTGAGTACAGCTCCACCAACCCCCGGCAATTTGGCTCTACCCACTCTGGCACAGTTAGTCAAAGGGTACGTCCCTATGCACATAAAACTTAGCTTATACTCTAAGTGTAATTGGTATGAACTCACAAGCAGACTGCTGAAATAAGAATAACTGGCTTTACTTTTGCAGTAAGGAAAAAGAATAGCAACATGCATTTGAACATATATCTCACAATACTTTAGCAGGTCCCTGCAATATGCACTTTAAACATGTACACAGGTATATGAGTCTAACAATGGGGAAACGGAGCGCCAAGCGTGGCGACCGTCTGCTATGCACCCCTGAGGTGCAATAAATCTATCTGCGCCTACCTAACGGACCAGGCCTGATCCCTAGTAATAGAGCTCAGTCCTTGTACTAGTACAGTGTTCTTCACCGGCAATAAATCTGTAGAGGTGGTGCACATGTAGCTTTAAATGGTGTCATTTGTAATCCACAAAAAGTAACATTGCTGCTCTGAGGTAAATTGCGCCTAGGCAGTTCAATAGGCATAAAACTTGTGTGTCAATGCAGGATTGAGCCTACAGGCTCTCTCACCAATCCTTGGGGTACCGTCCTCCGATCCGGTCCCTCTAATGGCGGCTCTGGTCTCTTCAATGGCGGCGTCCGGTCTCCTCAGTCACAGCCCTGCACTCCGGTCATCAGCTCCGTCCGACCGACAGTAAGGGGAAGTCTCCGCTCCGCTGCTGTGGACTCTGAGGGGTAAGAGTCTCACTCCATCGGCTGCAAGGCCCAGGCTTCAGGCCTTCAGCTCCGGTCCGCACAGGTGTCTCTGCTGGCTGCAATCTTCGCGTCACACGCTCTGTCAGCAGAGGCAGGCCAGTCCTGTCAGGCCTCAGAAGAGGAAGTGTCCCAAGAGGAAGAGGCGGTCTCCGCTCTTCCCTTTTATAATCTCCCCCAGCAGCCTCCCGGGCGGAAGTCAGCAGCCCTGGGGCCTGGGGAATTGTGGGAGATGTAGTCTCTACCAGAAAAAGGGGTAGAACCCCGCTACACACTCCCCCCACTTTAAATCTTTGGTCCCCAAAGATAGTGTTCAAACTACAAACTTTTTCGGGAACAACATTTTCACATAATTTGGACAGAGGAGCTTCCCACCAATTGGCATGAGATGGGGAGCTGTCCTGTCTACAGGTCACTTCAGTGTGTGCGACCTGCTTAACTGTGCCAGAGAGCGAGCTGGGGTTGCCCTCCACTAAATGGACAGCGGAAGGGTCAGGGCTCTCAGCACTTCTCCTTGCTGTGGTAACAGAGTCCTCTGAACTTTCTCCCATCTTGGGGTAAGTTAGCTTCTTGGGAGGCTTCACACTCCTGCGAGCTCTCTGTTCTCTTGGAACTTCTTCAGGAACACATTCTGGCAACATCTCTGGTTCTGGAACATCTTCTTCTTGTTCTGGGTAGAGACCAGGGATATCTTCCCAGCACTCAGGCACATCACTGAGTGGCACAAACTCTGTGGCTTCTGGGTTCAATGTGTTATCTTCCACATCTTCAGTAGGTGGAAGATCTATGGCAGAATTTCCTGGAGTTGAGGAAGGCCATAGCCATTCAAGTTCTCCTCTTTCTTCTTCAGGTTGGGGGTCCTCACCACCCCTAACTTGGGACGTCTGAGACCTAGTGTTAGGCCTGGGGGTATCCAGAATGGAAACAGATTCAGGTACATCTCTTACTGGAGGCATTCTGACTGCTTCAGTGAGTGGGAGCAAATGATTCCTATGCCAGGTCTTCAAAGGCCCCAACCTTCCTTCTGGTTTCAATTTGTAGACAGGCAATCCTGGAAGTTTCCTACAGATGATATATGGCTCTGATCTCCATCTATCAGCAATCTTGTGTTTCCCAGGGATCCCTAGATTGCGTAGCAGTACACGGTCCCCAGGCTGTAGGTCCTGTACTCTAACTTTCAAATCAAAGTTCCTCTTGTTTCGGGCCCCTCTCTGGTCAGAGGCCACTTGAGCTTTCTCGTAAGCTATCTTCAAACTGCGCCTCAGTCTGTCCACATATCCTTTGTGGGAGGCAGCAGAGGCATGGTCTAAAGAAATGCCGAAGGCCAAATCCACTGGCAATCTTGCTTCTCTCCCAAACATAAGTCGGTAAGGGGAAAAACCTGTCACATCACTTGTGGTGCAATTGTAGGCATGCACTAGAGCTGAAATGTGTTGGCTCCAGTGTTGCTTCTTCTCGGTCTCCAAAGTTCCCAACATGTTCAATAGGGTCCTGTTGAACCTTTCAGGCTGGGCATCACCTTGAGGGTGATATGGTGTGGTTCTAGTCTTCTCTACTCCCAGAGAATCTAGTAGCTTCCTGATCAGGCGACTCTCAAAGTCCCTTCCTTGGTCTGAATGGATTCTCTGTGGCAGTCCATAGTGAACAAAGTACTTCTCCAGAAGTACCTTGGCTACTGTAGAGGCCTTCTGGTCCTTGGTTGGGAAAGCCTGAGCATAACGAGTGAAATGGTCGGTTACCACCAGAACATTTCCCAATCCGCTCAAATCGGGTTCAAGGCAGAGAAAATCAATGCATACCAGATCCATTGGGCCTTCACTTTGCAGATGGCCCATTGGGGCAGCTTGATGGGGTAAAGTCTTTCTCTGAATGCATCTTGCACAGGAATGGCAATACTCCTCCACTTCGGCCCTCATGCAGGGCCAGTAAAACCGGTCTCTGACAAGTTGGAAGGTTCTCTCTGCTCCCAAGTGACCATGCTGGTCATGTAAGGCAATCAGCACAGTCTCTCGATGCTTTTCCGGGAGAAACAACTGCCACTTGTCTTCTGGTCCATCAGAGGGGCCCCTTCGGTAGACTACCCCCTGATGCACCTGTAACTTGTCCAATTCTCTCCTCAATTGGCGAGCTTCTTTAGAAGGGTGAAGGCGAAGTCCCTCTGGACTCTGGTCTTCCAGGGCTTCCAGGACCAATTTCCCCATGGGGTCTTCCAATTGGTCACACCTTAACTCCTTCTTGGACAGCTTCGGCAGACACTCTTCTGCCAGTTGAGTTACCCCACAGTAACACTTTGGGACTCCCACTGTGGTAACTCCTATCTCTTCAGCTCTGGATCCTCCTCTGGCTTGGAGTTCAGCCCCCTGACAAAGGGCTCGCACTCCATCTGGTGCCACTTGGGTCCAGTCTTCCCAGTCATCGACCATGACATGGGATCTTCGGGACAGGGCATCTGCATCCCTATTTCCAGCCCCTGGTCTGTACTTGAGGCTGAAATTGAATCCAGACAACGCCGCCAACCATCTGTGTCCAGTTGCATCCAGCTTGGCGGTGGTGAATAGATAAGTCAAGGGGTTGTTATCTGTCTTTACAGTAAACTCGGCCCCATACAAGTAGTCTCTCAACTTGTCAACAGCTGCCCATTTGAGGGCTAAGAACTCCAACTTGTGGGTGGGATAGTTCTTCTCGGAGGGGGTCAGGCTCCGGCTCACATAAGCCACTGGCCGTAGCTGGTCTTCATGCTCCTGGTAGAGTACTCCACCCAGGCCCTCATGGCTGGCATCAACATGTAGCTCATAGGGTCTAGTGGGATCAGCGTAGGCCAAAACTGGGGCTGTGGTGAGACTTCTCTTCAAGGTTCTGAAAGCCTCTTCACACCTTGAATTCCACTGGTCTTGGACTGATTCACTGGACCTCCTAGGCCCCATTCCATCCTCCTCTCCTTCTGTCTTCAGCAGCTCGTTGAGGGGTTTGGCAATGCGGGCAAATCCATCCACAAACCTGCGGTAGTAGGAGCAGAACCCCAAGAAAGACCGAAGTTCTGTAACTGTTGTGGGCCTTGGCCACGAAGTAACTGCCTCCAGCTTCTCAGGGTCTGTGGCCACTCCTTTTTCAGACACTATGTGTCCCAGATAGTTCACAGAAGACTGATAGAACCGACACTTCTCTGGAGAAAGTTTAAGTCCCTCTTCACTGAGCCTCTTCAGTACTTTCTCCAGCCTGGCTTCATGTTCTTCCAAAGTCTTTCCAAAGACAATGACATCGTCCAGATACACAAGGACTTCTATGAGGTTCATGTCTCCAACAGTCCTTTCCATTAGGCGTTGAAACGTAGCAGGAGCTCCAGATAGGCCCTGAGGCATCCTGTTGAACTCAAAGAATCCCACTGGGGTTATGAAGGCAGTCTTTTCTCTGTCTTCTGGATGCATGGGGATTTGATAATACCCACTCTTGAGGTCCATCACACTGAACCACTTAGCTCCAGATAAACTCTGCAAGGCATCTTCTATCCTTGGCGTGGTGTACTGGTCAGGAATGGTCCTCCTGTTGAGAGTTCTGTAGTCAATGCAGAGTCTCAATGACCCATTCTTCTTTCTGACTACCACAATTGGGGAGGCGTAGGGGCTTCTGGACTCCCTAATCACTCCCGTCTTCTTCAATTCCGCAAGCTGCTCCCTCAGATCCTCCAGATCTGCTAGCGGGACTCGCCTCACTCTTTCTCTGAATGGCTTGTCCTCTTGCATGCGGATTCGGTGGGTGGCCCTCTTCGCACACCCCACATCAAACTCATCTTTGGAGAAAATCTTCTCCCATCTGGTCAGCTGGGCCTTGGCTCTCTCTTTCCAAGCTCCAGGTAGGTTAGGGTTTTCCATGGAGAGTTTCTTCCAAACATCTTCACTTTCACCCGTCCCCTTCACTTCTGACCAGCCAACTGGGACAGCAGGACTCACCTGTCCCAGAAGCATCCTGGCAGGGATCTCCACGGGCCGCTCCGTGGGGTTCCTCACACTGACAGGGACTCTTCCTTTAGCCTTCTTCAGGTCCTTCAGTGAAATTACTTCTGGTATCACCTCCAGACCTGAGTGACCCTCCATTGGGTCAGGTTCCAACATCACAAAGGGGCCAGGCTGCTCCCAAGTAAGTTTCACCGTGGCTCTCATGCAGGTCACCTCTCCAGGCTGTAACACTGCTCCTTCTTTTCCAAGCCTCCATACCCTTCCTATCCCCTCACTTGGGGTCTTCTGCTCTAGGACCAACCGCTGATAGGCTGCCTTCAGCATGGGATGGATCTTGGGAGGTGAAAGATTCTCTTTCTTCACCAGGGGGGTCAGAAGCCTTCTGACTAGGTCCGTGTTCGTCCCTATAATCAGGGACGTCTTGCTGGTTCCTGGTGGGCGGGGACACACCACTGCTAAGGTGTCGAACACTTCAGACTTCCCAGCTACGGATGGGTCAAACGTCAATCTGATGGGTAAGTATCCATCATAGGGGAAACTCTGAGTTCCCAATCCCCTTATCTCCAACTCTTCTATCTTCTGTATTGGCAGATGACTCAGGTATCTGTCATAGAAGTCCCTGTACAACAGGGTCACTTGTGCTCCAGTGTCCAGAAGGGCCTTCGTGTACACTCCTTCCACCTGGATGGGTACAGTAGGGGATGGACCAACTAGCTCCTCTGGGTAGGGCCTAGTTGATGCTGTCCTCTTCTTTGGACTCTTTGCTTTGCCAGCACTTGATTTGCACTTGCTCCTTTCTTGAGCCTGGTATGCATTGACTTTCTCCCTCTTACTGGGAGTATGAACCCGTTGAGGGATATTGTTATCTCTCACTTGCAAGGGTTGTTGCTTTGGGGTGCTGTGTCTCTTCAGAGGGGTCTTGCCCCCTTCCTCTGGAGTGCACCTTGTTTGAGGATCCCTGGGCCCCTTCTGAGGGGTTTGGTCTCCTCGCTTTCTCTTCCTGTTACGCTTCTTGGAGCTCACTGAAGGTGATGGGCACCCGGTTGACTCCTTCACCGGGGCCCTTTGGCGTTTCCCGCCGGCTGGCGGCTTTCTGCCTTCTTCTTCTTGGGACTGGAACATATAGCTGCAATATGACCAATTCCTCCACAATTAAAGCAAATCATCTCACTGTGGTCAGGTGGGGGTGCTGGTGCTGGAACAGCTGGAAACAATTCCCTCCTGGTTGTTTCCTTCTTGGGACTGGGCGTCTCTTTCGCCACTAGAGATGTCAGTATCTCCATCATCTGGGACATCTGCAACTTCAGGGCATCTACCTCTGTGTCTCTTTCAGGGGTTAAGGCCGACCTGACCGTGGCCACTGTAGACTTTGTAGACCCCATCACTTGCTTCTCCCTTTTCTCTTCCAACATGGCCTCTTCTTCTCTGACCATTCGGATGAGGTCAGGGTAGTCCAGGCTCTTCCCATCCTGGCGGGTACGTAGAATTAGTGCGACAGGGTCCAAGGGTTGGGCTCCCCTCATCACCTGCTGGGCACGGGCTTCATCTACCTTCCCTGGATCTATCCCCTTCTTCAGGATAATCCTATGCAGGATCTTGTCTATGCGTCCCATGTACTCTGACAGCTTCTCCCCTGTCTTCTGGTAACAGTGTTCCAGTTGATAGGTAAGTTCTGTGACTTTTTCTGTCCCACCAAACACACCCTCCAGGATGTCTATGTAGTCCTGGGCAGTGCAATCCTTTTTGCTTGTCTTCAGATTGCGTATGGCCTCTAAGGCAGGTCCTTTTAGGCTTTCAACAATCCTTTGCTTCTTTCTGCCTTCTGAGACCTCCCATTCTTCTAGGCCTGCGTGGCACCATCTAACCACTCTTCAAATCCCTCTTCTCCCGAGGGTACAGGTGTCCTCCCTGAAAACATCCGGAGTTTCCTGTATCCCGACATTGGGTAATCCCCGGGGTCTCTTCTGCACTGGGTTACAATTTCCCCTAGAACAGCACACAGTTCTGCACTGAGAGTAGTGTGTGTGGGTGCGGGACTTTCCGCGCCCTTCTGCTCCTCCTTCTTTGGGGATAGAATGGCTTTCATAGGAGAGTAGTCTCCCTTGCGCGGCAGCGCATGCAGCAATTGGTAGTGCTGACCATTTGGTGCCTGTATGCTCTGGCTCCTGAACTGCTCTGGAGTCTCTTCCTTCCACTCTATTAAGGCGTATGTGTACCCAGCATCATTTCTCATGTCCATTATCCATGACTTCTGGCATGGGGATAATGACATTATGAGCTGCTTCACTGCCTCTCTCTGCCACATCCCTGGCAGTTCAATGACTGCTGCTGCGGCTGGGTCAGCGGCCCATGTTGCGGACCACCGTCCCACTTCTATTGGGTCCATGCCGGCACCTTCTGGCGGCTTTTCCCGCTGACTCAGGATCCCGGATTACGAGCCCCCACGTGTAGCGCTACCCCCAGTTAAGAGAGCCGCTGGTCTGTTTTGGGTCCCTGAGTACAGCTCCACCAACCCCCGGCAATTTGGCTCTACCCACTCTGGCACAGTTAGTCAAAGGGTACGTCCCTATGCACATAAAACTTAGCTTATACTCTAAGTGTAATTGGTATGAACTCACAAGCAGACTGCTGAGATAAGAATAACTGGCTTTACTTTTGCAGTAAGGAAAAAGAATAGCAACATGCATTTGAACATATATCTCACAATACTTTAGCAGGTCCCTGCAATATGCACTTTAAACATGTACACAGGTATATGAGTCTAACAATGGGGAAACGGAGCGCCAAGCGTGGCGACCGTCTGCTATGCACCCCTGAGGTGCAATAAATCTATCTGCGCCTACCTAACGGACCAGGCCTGATCCCTAGTAATAGAGCTCAGTCCTTGTACTAGTACAGTGTTCTTCACCGGCAATAAATCTGTAGAGGTGGTGCACATGTAGCTTTAAATGGTGTCATTTGTAATCCACAAAAAGTAACATTGCTGCTCTGAGGTAAATTGCGCCTAGGCAGTTCAATAGGCATAAAACTTGTGTGTCAATGCAGGATTGAGCCTACAGGCTCTCTCACCAATCCTTGGGGTACCGTCCTCCGATCCGGTCCCTCTAATGGCGGCTCTGGTCTCTTCAATGGCGGCGTCCGGTCTCCTCAGTCACAGCCCTGCACTCCGGTCATCAGCTCCGTCCGACCGACAGTAAGGGGAAGTCTCCGCTCCGCTGCTGTGGACTCTGAGGGGTAAGAGTCTCACTCCATCGGCTGCAAGGCCCAGGCTTCAGGCCTTCAGCTCCGGTCCGCACAGGTGTCTCTGCTGGCTGCAATCTTCGCGTCACACGCTCTGTCAGCAGAGGCAGGCCAGTCCTGTCAGGCCTCAGAAGAGGAAGTGTCCCAAGAGGAAGAGGCGGTCTCCGCTCTTCCCTTTTATAATCTCCCCCAGCAGCCTCCCGGGCGGAAGTCAGCAGCCCTGGGGCCTGGGGAATTGTGGGAGATGTAGTCTCTACCAGAAAAAGGGGTAGAACCCCGCTACATGTACATATTCAATAATGTTTTCTTGGATGGCTCAATCATAAATTGCAGGACGTTGGACATGTGGGGGATTTTCCAGTAATTTCTTTTTTTTTTTTTTTTTTTCGTTAATTTGAGGAAAAATTTGGCTGGTTGAAAAATGTATTTTTTTCTATGTGCTCGTAGCTTGCAGTGCAATCCTCCAATTTTTTATTCAATCGTTTTTATGTCATGCAGAAAAAAAAATTACTAAGTTTTGACCTCTATGACTGAAAAAGGTATGATTTAAAAAAAAAAAATTCAAAGTTGAAAAACTGCTTCGACATGTTCGTTTTGGTAGGGTTCGTAGGGTTTGTTTCTGATTTTATGATATTTCAATCACCTCTTTAATTAATAAGTCCATATGCATATTATCTGAGATTATGAGTATGGTTTCCATGGTTGCCTCAATGTGAAGTCTGCAACGCCTAGATTTTGATAATAACCAGGTCTCATTTTTTTTCCAGGAATTGCAGAGAAAGGTTGTTGGGTTTGCACATAGTTTGCAAGACAATTTAATCACAAATTTAATTATGAATATTATATGCTGAGCTCTTTTAATTATCCCAGATTCCACATGTTTCTGAACACAGCACCTTCCCAGCACGTATATGTTATGACATAGGTGTCATTATTATTATGCATGTGTATAGTGCCAACACCCATGGGACAGTTCAATGTAAAATATGTAACATAGGAATTAATACAGTTATCCCAATACATAAAGGAAGTCATTTAAAGCCCTACTCCAGGCAAAAACTATTTCCAAGCCTATTTTCAAGAGTATGCAGTTACGTTTTGGTCACCAATCAACAAAATGATGTCCTGGAATTAGTAAAAGTTCACTGAAGTGCAACAAAATTAATAAGGGGGCTGGAAGACATCAGCTGTGAAAATAGATTGAGACATGATGACGATCTACAAACGAATAATGGTGACTGTAAAGCCGCTAACAGCTTGTTTCATCCTAGGTCCCTGACAAGGACACATGGCCACAATTCGTAGTTGGAGGAAAGGAGGTTAAATCCGAAATTGTGGGAAGGGTCGGATAACATCAACGTGGAATTCCCTTCCCCAGGTAGTGGCATCAGCTGGGAGTACTGATAAATTCAAAAGGATTCTAGACATCTACCGTGATGAGAAACCTCTTATATGCAAAAATAATTATTGGCTAAACCATACAAGTGCTTTTTTGACCTCTACTATTCCCTTATATCTGCTTTTCAAAATAACAAATGCAGTAATATAGAAGCTAGATAAAGTTTGGTGCAGCAAACACTGTTGGTAGGAAAAGTGTTACATTCTGTATAGAGATGTACACATCAGACCAAAAAAGAGGGACACATGAGACTGTATAAGGGACAGATGATTTTGGTCTCAAAACAGAGACAGTCCCTCCAAACGAGGGACAGTTGGGAGCTATGCCATAGTGCTCAGAAGCCATTTACCGTATATACTCGAGTTTTTCAGCACATTTTTTTGTGCTGAAAATGCCCCCCCCTCGGCTTATACTGGAGTCGAGCATTTTTCTGCTGCAGAAAATTTTCCGAACCGACTTTGGGGCCCCTGTATCTCGGGGACACTTGGTGCTAGGAACCCCTTGGTGCTAGGAACTAGCACTACAATATATCCAAATCTGGGGTTCCTAGCTCCGAGATACGGGGCCCCAAAGTCAATTCGAAAAATGTCATTCTCTGCTGTAGAAAAGTGCTTGACATTTTCCGAACGGATTTTGGGACCCTGTATATCAGGGCCACTTAGTGCTAGGAACCCCAGCTTTGGATGTAGTGCTAGTTCCACTGGGTTTGCACACCAAATTTGGGGTTCCTAACACTAAGTGGCCCCGAGATACGGGGCCCCAAAGTCTGTCAACTGTGTCCATCTGCAGCAATGTCATTTCGGGACCCTTTGGGTCCAGAAACCCCCTAATTCTGGCTGCAGCTCGGCGGCATCTAGGAACCCTTAACTAACGAGTTTGAAGTTAGGGGGACCTATGGCTGCAAATGGGCACAGTGAGGCTGCAAATGGGCATTGTTGACCCTCTTTTCCACTTACAGTACTGCGCATTTCTCACCCTAGGCTTATACTCGAGTCAATACGTTTTCCCATTTTTTTGTGGTAAAATTAGGTGCACTCGGCTTATATTTGGGTCGGCTTATACTCGAGTATATACGGTAATCACTTTAAGACCAGTCTTTTTCTGACACTTATTGTTTACAAGCTTAAATCAGTATTCTTTGCTAGAAAGTTACTTATAACCCCCAAACATTATACATTGTTTTTAGCAGAGATGCTTGGGAATAAAACAACAATTGCTGCAATTTTTTTTATGTCACACAGTATTTGCACTGGAGTTTTGCAAACGCAAATTTTTGGGAAAAAATACACTATAATGAATAAAAAAAAACACACAATAAATGCCCCAAATGTAAAAGATGATGTTACGCTGAGTAAATAGACACCTAACATGTCATGCTTTAAAATTACGCACGCACGTGGAATGTCGACAAACTACGATACTTAAAAATCTCCAAAGGTGATGATTTAGACGCCTTTACAGGTTACCTGTTTCAAGTTACAGAGGGGGGTCTAGTTCTAGAATTATTGCTCTCACTCTAACGTTCATGGTGATGCCTCACGTGTGTTGTACAAATACAATTTACATATGCATGCGCAACTTAAAAAATGTCTTTGCTTCTGCACACAAGCATGGAGGGATGGAGCACTTTTTTCTTATTTACTTTACTTTCTATTTTTACACTGTCCCTTTAATTTAATTTTTTAAACATCCCTTGTAATAGAAATAAGGATGACAGGTCCTCTTCATGGAGAGATCTGGGGTCAAAACTCCTTTACCTTTAAAAGCAAAAGATCAAAAAGTAAATTGATCTTTTGCTTTAAAAAAAAAAAAAAAAAAATACTTCCTCCAAGGTAATAGAGGCCATCAAAGAGGATCTACTCTTTGATCGCCTATGGGACCAGCCTGTCGCAGCGTTGAATGTTTGCTCTAGCGAACGGGTGGAAACGAAAAGCCTAAGCGATACCAGCGAGTGGTGGGGGGTGCCCCTTCGCTTCTGAAAGAGTTCCATGAGCCGCTCATGAGAAAGCCAGCTGTCGGCTGTAAGAAACAATACTGGGGGTTATGGCTGATAGCTTCAGCCATGATCCTGGTAAACCACTTCAAAGCCACAGCGTATATATAGGTATTGCGGTGGCTATTGCACCCTTAAAAAAACGACCAAAAACAACCCAATGTTGCCTTCCCAGAATCTCCAAATCATTTCACCAAGTCGGTGATATTTCTGTGAAATCTGATTGGAGAGTGTTGAACGGTTTGTGGAGGAGAGAATAATAGAAACGGAGAAGTTGGTGGGAAGTCCTGATTGTGGGACTGATTAGAGTGGAGGAGAAGGTCACGCTCAGAGTGGAGCTGAGAAGGTATCTGGCATTGAGCATGGAATTACATGGAGAGGTTAGATCATGGAGAATTTTTTACATTAGAGATCAGAATTAAAATTGAAAGTAATATGCAGCCAATGGAGGACATGTCGGAGCGGGAGCAGCAATGAATATGTAAAAGAAGAGGTGAAGCAGTGCATAAGTAGTCAAGCCAGCATATAATTATGTCACATAAACATTTTACTTGTATCATACATGAGGAAGGGATAGATAAAAGGGAGTTTTTTTTTAATTATTTTTATTTAGAAGACATCCCAGTTGAATTAAGAATTATTTGTGGGCCTCACTACTCCAGGGAAACATATTGAAGCAGGTTACATTATCCAAATAACCACCATTACATAATGTAGACTTATTATTTAAACATTTACAATGGGGACCATTTCCTTTTTATCTACAGTATGTGAGTAAAATGTAAACTCTCAAATATGCAATATAAGTGGCATACATTCTAAGTATAATGTTCTAGTAAGCTAAGGCACCAGGGAAGGTAGGGGGATTGATTTAAAGGCAAATGGGCTATTCACTTAGCAAGGGATGAAAATTCTCATAAAATTAAATAATTTTATTAAAAATTAACCACTTGACCTCCAGGAGGTTTACCCCCCTTTGCGACCAGGCAATTTTTTGCCATATGATACTGCGTTATTTTAACTGACAATTGCGCGGTCGTGCGACGCAGTACCAAAATAAAATTGACTTCCCCTTTTTTTCCCACAAATAGAGCTTTCTTTTGGTGGTATTTGATCACCTCTGCAGTTTTTATTTTTTTGCACTATAAGCAAAAAAAGACTGTCAATTTTGAAAAAAGACAACAACATTTTTTACTTTCTGCTATAAAACATATATAAAAAAAAAATATATATAATATATATATATATATATATATAAAACATTAAATTTCATCATCAATTTAGGCCAATATGTATTCTGCTACATATTTTTGGTAAAAAAAAAAAAAACAGTAAGTGTATACTGATCGGCAAACCTTGTAGCATCTACAAACTATGGGATATTTTTATGTAACTTTTATTTATTTATTGCTAGTAATGGTGGCGATAGTGGAAATTCGATATTGCAGCAGACAAATCGAACACTAACTGCCACTTTTTGGGAACCAGTCACACTAATACAGTGATCAGTGCTAAAAAATATGCACTGTCACTGTACTAATAACATGGGCTGGGAAGGGGCAGATACACCATCAGGGGGTTACCACTGGTACTCCTGGGCATACAGGGGGCCCAGACAGCAAGAGGATCGGTGGGGAGGGAAGGAGCAAATGCAGAATGAGGCACTGTGCTGTTCTTTTCAGCAGCTGAAAGCCGATTTCTCCCCCTCTCCCTCCCGTCGTCTTTCAGCTGCTGGAGGGAGAGACACAGACATGACCGGATCTAGAGGCGCAATGGGGTGGGCTGCTGCCATGCATATTTTAGCTGTGCCCCCCCAGTCCAGCCCTCCCTTGAATGCCTTGCCTGAGTGGACGCCGATCTCTCCCCACCACCGCCTGCACTCAGAGCGGGGACAAGGGAGCGGCATCCTATGGCAGTGAGAGGAGAAGTAGCAGAGTGGAGAGAGCCTAGAGGAGGGGCGTTGTGTTGTGCTCTCGCCACTGTGGGAACAGCGCTCCTCCAGTACATTAGACAGGATCACACTTAGATGGCATCGGACTGTACACACACACACAGTTTGATTACCACCCCCTATCTCCTCCAAGGGCTGCCCATCATCAAACTGTATGTGTGTACAGTCCAGTGCAATGTAAGTGTGATCCTGTCTCATGTGCTGTTCTGACAATAGATAGTGAACTGGGGGAAGGTTTTGAGTTTACAGTGAAATTGTACTGTACACAATGAGGGTGGACAATAGTTTGTGCCTTGGAGGTTTGTGGAAGAGGGGGGATGAGCAGCTATCTGTGCTGAGAATTGTAATAAGGATTGGGGGGGGGGTATATTTGCTAGAAGGAGGGTTTGGGGGAATTTGGGCCAGGAGAGGGGATTGGGGAAAATGTTAGTGCTGGGGGGAGGATTTGTGCTAGGGGGGTTTGGGTAAGGAGGAAGAATTTGTGCTGGGAAGGGTCATTTGGAGAGGATGGTGGATTTGTGCTAGGAGAAGGGATTGGGGAGGATTTGTGCTAGGAGGAGGGATTGGGGGGATTTGTGCTAAGACGAGTGATTTGAGGGGGATTTGTGCTAGGAGAAGGGATTTGAGGGGGATTTCTGCTAGGAGGAGGGATTGGGAGGATTTGTGCTAGGAGAAGGGATTTGAGGGGGATTTGTGCTAGAAGGAGAGATTGGGAGGATTTGTGCTAGGAGTAGGGATTGGGGGGGATTTCTGCTAGGAAGAGATTGGGGGGATTTCTGCTAGGAGAAGGGATTTGAGGGGGATTTGTGCTAGGAGGATGGATTGGGGGGAGGGATTTCTGCAAGGAAGAGATTGAGGGGATTTGTGCTGGGAGGGGGGGTTTGGGGGAGTAGATTTGTGCTAGAATGGAACATTTTGAGAAGAAAAAGGATGTGTGCTAGGCGGGTGATTTTTTGGGGCGAAGGAGATTTCTGCCAGGAGGGGGAATTGGGGTGGGATTTGAGTTGAGGGGCAAATATTTTTTGCTGGGAGGGGGGATTTAAACTGGGAGGAGGGGGGCCCTGTCAGGTAGACTTTACAAGGCCCGGTGATTTCTAATGGCAGCCCTGGTAAGGGGTGACACTTGGGGGTGATCAAAGGTTTAACTGTGTGCCTAGCCAGTGTTTTTATACTCTGTGGGAGGTGCTTTTACTAGGGGAAGGCATTGTTGCCTCTCTGCCTAATGATCGGTGGCTGCGGGCGGACATTGAGTCCTCAGGTAGCCACAGATCATTTCTGGCTGTGTATAAGCGAGAGTGGTGCAGTGGGAGCGGGTCGCTGGCGGCACACATGTGCACCCAGACCCAGGAGTGCAGGATCAGATAACAGGTACGTGATCCTGCACAGCAGAGCCTCCTTGCTGTCGTATATGTAAGTTATAGTTAAAATATAAATTCACCATTTCACAGAAAATTAAATGGTGAACTAACACCCTACACCTTCCACACCTCCAGTGCCAGCTACACTTACATCTGGGGGTGATTAGCTGTCACTGCCCACTCAGCCGTTTGGGGGGACTTTGATAGGGACACTGATGAAAGGGGCGAGGCTGATGAGGACACTAATTTAACCACTTGCCAACCAGCCGCCATCATTATACCGTGGCAGGTCGGCACAATCCTGCGAGCCATCGTAGCTGTAGGTTGGCTTCTTTCATCGGGATAGCAGGCGTGCGCGCGCCCGGGCATGAGAGGCAGAACAGGGACGTGTGTGTGTAAACACACAAATTCCTGTTCTGTGAGGAGAGGCAGATTGTGAGTTCCTAATTGCTAGGAACCACGATCTGCCATTTCCTATAGTCAGTCCCCTCCCCCCACAGTTAGAACACACAGTCAGGGAACACAGTTAACCCCTTGATCACCCCCTATTGTTAACCCCTACCCTACCAGTGACATTTACACAGTAATCAGTGCATTTTTATAGCACTGATCGCTGTATAATTGTCAATCGTCCCAAAAACGTGTCAAAAGTGTCCGATGTGTCTGCCATAATGTCACAGTCCTGATAAAAATCAAAGATCGCCGCCATTACTAGTAAAATAATAATAATAAAAATGCCATAAATTTATCCCCTATTTTGTAGACGCTATAACTTTCGTGTAAACCAATCAATATATGCTTATTTGGATTTTTATTACCAAAAATATGTAGAAGAATACATATTGGCCTAAACTGAAGTAAAAATTTGCCTTTTTTTAAAAAAAATTGTGACTAACAAGGAGTCGCACTAGAAAAGCAGCCAACGAGAAAGGGGAAGGAAAACCCAGACACCTGCAGCAAAGGTCCCAATGAATTTCAAGGGAGTTCGGAGAAGGGGCTGGAGCCCCAGGGCCCCCGGATTTAGTTATTCATTCAATTTGGATCTAAACCAAAAAATAGACTATTAATTATGTTTACTGGGAATTATTATATATTAGTTATCCAAGGTATCAATGAGGTACCCTGTATTGAAAAACTAGTAACAAATACTAAAATATTAGAGTATGGTATGAATATAAGTTTAAATGTGCCATAGTATATATATTTATATATATATATAAAAAAGAAATACAATAATAAGGGGAAATGTGACTGTGGAAATGTGACTGTGGAAGTGAATAGTAAAAGTAAATAATGTGAAGAAAAAAAAAAAAAAAAAAAAAACATATTGAAGGGTTATCATGTACTGTTGTATGGTTATACATTATTGTAGAATTTTGAATGGTGTTATTTGTTTTTCTATTCTATTATTTTCTATTCGAATTTGTATTCATTCTATATGAAATTCGAATTTCATATAGAATGAATTTAAATAGAAAATAATAGAAAACAGTAGAAAAGAAAAACAATAGAATAGCTTCAGCCGAAGACCTTTCCACCATAATTTTGAAGATGAAATTATATGGGGAATCTCTTGGGAGAGGTACATGGAGAATAAATGAAGATATAATTGAGGAAAGTGAAACGGAAAAAATTATAACAGAAGAGATCGAAAAATTATTCCAGGAAAATGATATTCCAGAACTGTCAAAAGCAACCATCTGGGAGGCGCACAAGACTGTTATAAGGGGACAATTAATATATATTGGAGCAGGACAAAAGAAGGAAAGAGGGAAAAATATGATCAGAATTATTAAAGAAATACAGGAACTGGAACAAAAGCATAAAAAGCAAGTGGAAAAGGAAACATATCTGACTTTAAAAGAGAACAATTGAAGGAGTGGATGGAACAAGAAGAGAGGAGGGATTTCAATAGGGTAACACAAGAGAGATTCAAATGGGGTAATAAACCAGGAAAATATCTCGCAAACGTGGTAAGAAAAAATAAGTCTTTAAATTATATTGAGAAGATTAAAAACGAGAAAGGAGAATTAATAAACAAGACATCAGATATTGCAATAGCCTTTCAACAATATTACAGGGCATTATATGCAATAAAAAAAAAGGAGTCACAACAAGAAGAAGATATAAAAAGAAAGAAGAGCTAGAAAAGCTAAACTGACAAAAATTAAAAATGAGCAATTAAAAGATTTGGAAAAAAAGATAACACAAGAGGAGATTAAATTGGCCATAAAAGAAACCCCATTAGGAAAAAGTCCAGGACCAGACGGTTTTACGATTAAATATTATAAAAAATTTCAAGAACAACTGATTCCAAAGCTATGCGAATATCTGAATAATATGGGAGAAAAAGTAGAAGTAAGATGAGAATCACTATTAGCCCACATCACAATTATACCTAAGGAGGGAAAAGATAAAACCAATTGTTCGAGTTATAGGCCTTATTCCTTACTAAATGCTGATACAAAAATCTATGCAAAAATCCTAGCTACTAGGTTAAAAAAATGAATACCACTTTGGATAAACCCCGACCAGACTAGTTTTGTTCCAGGTAGAAAAGGACAGGACAACAGTATAAAAACTATTTTGTTACGTAAGAAGTCTAGTGAGTCCCCAGTTCTACTCCTGTCAATAGATGCAGAGAAAGCATTCGACAGGGTAGACTGGGGATTCATGATGGACACTTAGGAATGGGACCAAAAATTATGAAGTGGATAAAAAAACCTATACAATGGTACAACAGCAATGGTAAAGGTCAACGGGAGACTTTCACCTGTGTAACGGAACACGACAAGGTTGCCCGCTTTCCCCTTTGTTATATGTACTGTCAATGGAACCTTTTTTGGCGACACTGCGAAACAACCAAGACGATGGAGGGGTAAGAGTTGAAGAAAAAGAGCATAAAATCATGGCATACGTGGATGATATTTTAATGTACGTAACTAACCCAAGAGTGACATTGCCAAATATAATGAAGGAAGTGAAAGAGTATGGAGAACTCTCAAATTTCTAAATAAATCCAATAAAAACAGAGATCTTAAATATCAGACTAGAGAAAAGAGAAGCTCAGACCCTTCAAAGAGAATTTCCCTTTACATGGGTTAAAGAAGAACTAAAATACTTGGGAATCAAATTAACATCAACGGTAGAAAAAATATACAAAAAAAGTTATAAAAAAATTGAGCATACAACCAATATTATGGATCGGAAGAGTAAATACGTTTAAAATGATGATATTAACAAAAATAATATACAAATTTCAGATGTTACCAATTGGGATCCCACAGAGTTTTTTCAAGATAATAAAAACAATGTTGATAAAATACATTTGGCAAAATAAAAAGCTGAGAATGAAATTTGCACAAATCACGAGGAAAAGGTGACACAGCGGATTGGCAACACCAGACATAAATCTGTATTATAAAGCAGTAGTTTTAACAGGAATGATTGAGTGAACAACTGGAAACAGCGAAAAAAAAATGGGTGGAGATTGAAAACACAATAAGTAGGACCACATTGCACAAAAATATAAGGATACCACGAAAGTTTAGAGTTAATGATTTGTAAACTCACGACCTGACTAAAAATGTTTTTAAAATCTGGGACACAATACACTGGAAAGAAGAATGGGTATATAATTCACCGTTAATGGCCCTCACGGGAAACAACTTTTTTTACACCAGGGAATGAGATATTCGCTGGCCACGAGATAAAAAACCCACAACTGAAAGATATCACCACAAAGGGAACGATGAAAACACGATTAGAATTAGAAGGATTTCATAGGTGGAAGATAAGCGAATGGAAATTGTATCAGTTAAGACACTTAGTAAATACACTCCCACACCCAATCAGAGATGAAAGAGAACTAGACCCCTTGGAAAAACTGTTCTACACAAACACCACTGAAAAATGGAATATCGAAAATGTATGGAATCTTAACAGATCTAGATGGACAAAGAAAACCTGCTTTCATAGAACAATGGGAAAAAGAATTGGATTTAAAACCTAGAAGAACACCAAGTGGAAAAGATGATAGGAATGGGATATAATAATGCCTGGGATATGAAAACTTTTGAAATGAATTATAAATTCTTAGCAAGATGGTATTTGTCCCCAGAGAGAACCACAAATATCAACCAGAGAGATCACCACTATGTTGGAGAAAATGTAATCAAAGGGCAACGATGGTGCATATATGGTGGGAGTGTCCAAAAATAAAGGAGTTTTGGCAAGAAATAGTGAGTGATATAAAGACGATAACTGGTAAGAAAATAGAAAAAATATATGGACTTGTTAATTCCATTATTCCAAAACCACAAAGAAACAATATATGAAAACAATAATCCCAAAACTCCTGAACGCTGCAAAGGGTTTGATCCCAAAAAAATGGTTAAATAAAAACCTGATATAAGAGAGTGGTATGAGCAACTAGATCATTATAGAAAAATGTACTCATTAAGTAGTAGGGACAAAGGACACTATAGGAAACATATTAGTATCTGGGAGGGTTGGGAAAATTTCAAAACCTTGGATAAATATTTGGAGAAGATGAAAGAAGGCGAAGGACTGCGAGTCAGAAACTAAAGGGGCATAGAAAGAAACAAACCGAAAAAAAAAGGGGGGGTGGGGTAGGAGGGACAATAGGAAGAGGGTAGGAGAGATAAGAAACAAATAAAGTAATAGGAGTAGTTCTATTTTTTGTCTGTAAATTAAATCAAATAAAAACGGGGGCGTGGCTAGCCAGCAGAGCGGATGGTCGCATACTAGCTCAGCTCCGTCGTTCACCGGACTTAGAAGGCGGAATTACACCTACAACAAGCCTCGCTTTAGGCAACAACTACCCACATAGGGTGCGGGAACATCCCCAGATGTCATCCCGTAAAAGAAAAGAACTTACCCGGCCGGGTAAGATGACAGACTTCTTCGCTCAGCTGAGCCGCCTGAAGGCCCAAGATGGCGCCGGCCACCGGAGCGGCGCCACACGAGGCCCTCATAGCCAGACAAACCGCACGGCGAACCAAGCACGCCATAACAGCAAAGGCACTGAGGGACAGCGGCATTACTCTCCCCCTCCTTCGGCCTCATCCAGCCCAGCGAAAAGCAGACAAAAGACGCAGCAGGAGGATACAGAGAAACTGGAGGTAAGCGGCCTTGACTCCTCATTAGGGATGAGCCGAACACCCCCCCGTTCGGCTCGCACCAGAACCCGCGAACGGACCTAAAGTCCGTACGAGCTTTAGAACCCTATTAGTTATAATGGATGCGAACGTTCGAAATTAAAAGTGCTCATTTTAAAGGCTAATATGCATGTTAATGTCATAAAAAGTGTTTGGGGACCTGGGTCCTGCCCCAGGGGACATGTATCAATGCAAAAATGTTTTTTTAAAACGGACGTTTTTTCAGGAGCAGTGATTTTAATAATGCTTAAATTGCAACAATACAAGTGTAATATTCCTTTAAATTTCGTACCTGGGGGGGTGTCTATAGTATGCCTGTGAAGGGGCGCATGTTTCCCGTGTTTAGAACTCTGTGTCATTTTTGCAAGTAAAAAAGCTATTTAAAATCACTCGCGGCTAATTTGAATTGACGGCTCCCGTAATACAGAGAACAGTCATTCATTGAAAGTCATTCATAAAAAAAGTCATTGATAAAAAAAAAAAATGAAAAAAAAAAGCGTGGGGGTCCCCCCAAATTCAATAACCAGGCCCTTCAGGTCTGGGATGGATATTAAGGGGAACCCCAGCCAAAAAAAAAAAAATGGCGTAGGGTCCCCCTCAAAATCCATACCAGACCCTTGAGGTCTGGGATGGATTTTAAGGGGAACCCTAGCCAAAAAAAATGGCGTGGGGTCCCCCTCAAAATCCATACCAGACCCTTATCCGAGCACGCAACCTGGCAGGCCGCAGGAAAAGAGGGGGGGACGAGAGCGCCCCCCCCTCCCGCCTGAACCGTACCAGGCCACATGCCCTCAACATTGGGAGGATGCTTTGGGGTCCCCCCAAAGCACCTTGTCCCCATGTTGATGAGGACAAGGGCCTCTTCCCCACAACCCTGGCCATTGGTTGTGGGGGTCTGCGGGCGGGGGGCTTATCGGAATCTGGAAGCCCCCTTTAACAAGGGGACCCCCAGATCCCGCCCCCCCCTGTGTGAAATGGTAAGGGGGTACAAAAGTACCCCTACCATTTCACCAAAAAAGGGTCAAAAATTGTAAAAATGACAGGAGACGGTCTTTGACAATTCCTTTATTAAAATCTTCTTTTTTTCTCCTTCGGTTTCTTCATCTTCTCCTTCCGTCATCTTCTTCCATCTTCTTCTTCCTCCGATCCGCTTCTTCTTGCGCTGGTCTTCTCGTCCGGCATCTTCTTCCGTCGGCGGCGGCGGCGGTGTCGGTGTCTCTTCTTGGGCCGCTCCGCGCAATGGGAGGCTCCCGCTGTGTGAGGCTCCGCTCCGTCTGACAGGTCTTTTATAACGGAGGGCACCTGGTGACCCCGCCCCCCTATGACGTCATGGGGAAAGCCATAGGGAATTCCCCATGACGTCCCGGTGCGTCAGAGGGGGCGGGGTCACCAGGTGCCCTCCATTATAAAAGACCTGTCAGACGGAGCGGAGCCTCACACAGCGGGAGCCTCCCATTGCGCGGAGCGGCCCAAGAAGAGACACCGACACCGACGCCGACAGAAGAAGATGCCGGACGAGAAGACCAGCGCAAGAAGAAGCGGATCGGAGGAAGAAGAAGATGGAAGAAGATGGAAGAAGATGACGGAAGGAGAAGATGAAGAAACCGAAGGATGAAGAAAGAAGAAAGAAGATTTTAATAAAGGAATTGTCAAAGACCGTCTCCTGTCATTTTTACCATTTTTGACACTTTTTTGGTGAAATGGTAAGGGTACTTTTGTACCCCCTTACCATTTCACAGGGGGGGGGGGCGGGATCTGGGGGTCCCCTTGTTAAAGGGGGCTTCCAGATTCCGATAAGCCCCCCGCCCGCAGACCCCCACAACCAATGGCCAGGGTTGTGGGGAAGAGGCCCTTGTCCTTATCAACATGGGGACAAGGTGCTTTGGGGGGGACCCCAAAGCATCCTCCCAATGTTGAGGGCATGTGGCCTGGTACGGTTCAGGCGGGAGGGGGGCCGCTCTCGTCCCCCCCTCTTTTCCTGCGGCCTGCCAGTTTGCGTGCTCGGATAAGGGTCTGGTATGGATTTTGAGGGGGACCCCACGCCATTTTTTTTGGCTAGGGTTCCCCTTAAAATCCATCCCAGACCTCAAGGGTCTGGTATGGATTTTGAGGGGGACCCTACGCCATTTTTTTTTTTTGGCTGGGGTTCCCCTTAATATCCATCCCAGACCTGAAGGGCCTGGTTATTGAATTTTTTTTTTGTTTTTTTTATTAATGAATGACAGTTCTCTGTGTTACAGGAGCCATCAATTCATTAGCCGCGAGTGCTTTTAAATAGCTTTTTTCCTGCAAAAAATGACATTTTTTGCAGGGAAAGTTCTAAGCACAGGAAACCTGCCCCCCTTCACAGGCCACCTATAGACACCCCCCAGATGTGATACTGCAATGCTGTTCTAACAGCACGCACACACATATCCCCAGAAATAGAGCATATCTTGTCAGCAGTCAGCAACACACTGACACGCTGACACTGTGACTGAAACATAATATGCGAGGCCGCCGCCGCGGGGCGTGTACTAAAGCCCCTGAGCTATAATTGGCTACAGGCATCCTGCCTGTAGCCAATTATGGCTCTCCTCGCTGCTGGCGCTGTGATTGGCCAAGCATGCGGGGTCACAGTGCATGCTTGGCCAATCATCAGCCAGCAATGCACTGCGCCGGCCGCAATGCATTGCGGGCCGCTCGCATCACACAAATTTGATGCGAGCGGCCCCAATAGTTCTGGGCTCGCCGAGCGAGCGAACGCCCGGTGCTCGATTCGAACATGGGTTCGAATCGAACACCGGGCCCATCCCTACTCCTCATTAGACGACACTAGGGAGTTGCAGGACTCCATTACCGAGTTCCCAACCCTGAACCAGCCAGTAATGGACACCACTCTCAAGGACATGTTAGTGTCGCTACGCACAACGCTGCATGCTGACATGCTATCTATCACACAGCAGTTTAAGAAGGAGGTCACAGCGGTCTCAAGCAGAGTGTCCCACATTGAAACTAAAATGGAGGACTTTACCGCCACATTTAATGATTTAGTGGACGCTCATAACGACAGGGAAGACGAAATTACCTCTATTAAAGCAAAATTGGCAGATTTAGAGGACAGATCGAGACGTAACAACGTTAAAATCCGTGGAATCCCTGAAACAGTTAAACCCCCAGATTTAAAGGAGTACTTTACAAACCTCATGAAACTGGCGCTTAAAGAAGCACCTCTGGAGGAATTGCTAATTGACCGCATTCACAGACTACCGAGACCAAAAAACATCCCACCCCACCTGCCAAGAGATACAATAGTAAGAATACATTTCTACCACATAAAGGACCGCTTTATGGCGGCGACAAGAAGAAAGGAGGACCTGCCGGACGAACTGGCGGAGCTTTCATTCTTCGCAGATTTGTCTGCATACACTATGCAAAGGCGCAGACAACTTGCGACGATAACCAAACCATTATACAACCACCACATTCCATACAAATGGTTGTACCCGGCTAAATTACTCATAACATATGAAGATAGGGCACATGTTGTGTCTACAGTGAAGGAAGGCATTCGCCTCATGAAAGAATGGCAGATTCTGGAACCCCAGACCGACGAAAGGGATCCACTACACTCCTCGCCCTCCACCCGCACAAGCTCTGAAAATGACATAGGCTGAAATAACAAATTTGCAGCACTACTTTTCCACCTGAAAGTCCGGAAAGACGCATCTTGTTTGAACAACACCAGTTTTTTATTGTTCCTGATTAACCGCTCTACCCCCAAATATTAAGCAGTGTTTCACCTGCACAGATTCCATAGGAATCGCCAACTTATTTTTACCCCAGCTTGCCCGGCTGTTTCTTTCTCCCCCATCCCCCTTTCTCTTCCTTCCCCATCTCCCCACTTACCCTTATTGTTACAGGCTCAGCACTACAGCAACCTACACATCATCCAGGTTGAGAAGAAAAGACCCTACAGCAACGCAAGGAAGCACAGATACAACAACGAATAGGAAACTGCAACATATTGGACTTCCTCCTTCTAAGCTCACTGCTCCAACACATTCTGAGGTACGTGCAAATCACAACACAACATGGCTTTTAAAATAGCCTCATTGAATGTCAAGGGCCTAAACAGCCCTCACAAAAGGCAGATGGCATGGAAAGAAGCCGGACGGCTTCAGAGTGACATAATTTGCTTTCAAGAGATGCACTTTATGACGGGGAATCACCCCTTATTCACTAACCGTAAATATCCCCACACCTTTTTTGCTAACGGCCCGAAGAAAAAAGCAGGAGTTGCCATTGCAATTAGAGACTCAACGGAATTCTCAATGATAGAATCATATGCAGACCCATCTGGCAGGTTTCTCATACTTACCTGTGAAATAGCGAAAACCAAATACACAATAGTTAATATATACCTGCCAAATGTCAAACAGAACCGCTTTCTACAGAAAATTTGGAAAAAAATCGCTACAATTAAACAAGGTTATCTACTCCTATGCGGGGACTTTAATTTAATCCCAGACAAGGACCTTGACATTTCCTTCAAACCCCAGAAGAAATCTCGCAGACCTACCCTAGCGCAATTTATCCGGTCATCAGGTCTCCAGGACGTTTGGAAATGCCAACATGCATCGGAAAGGGACTTTACATTCTTTTCTAATGTTCACCACTCATATTCACGTATAGATTTGATGCTTGTAGACAAATTTTTACTCAAAAAAATATCTCGATCTGATATACATGTGATAACGTGGTCTGACCATGCACCCATTTCCATGAGCGTGGGGGAGCGTTCTACCGAAACAAGAGCTAATAGGTGGCGAAATGATGTTTCATTGATGTCACAACCTGAAAACCTAACTAAACTGAGAATAGCCATGAAAGAATTCTTCGATTTAAACTCACCTTCGGTGTCCGATCCCTTCACGCTCTGGAACACTCATAAAAGCTTTATGAGGGGTCTACTTATACAATTAAGTGCTAAAACTAAGAAGCAGAGGACGTGAACAAAGAAAACACAACGCGAAAAGTGAGGGAATCTCTGTTTAAGGCTAGACAAGAACTTCGCTCACACCTGGTTTCCCGGCAACAGAACCGCTTTCGTGTTTTGAAGGCAAACAGCTACCGTTATAGCAACAAGGCGGGGAAACTGCTGGCAAACAAGTTGAAGGAAAAACAGAAACAACAAAAAATCCATAGCATGCTTAACCCCAGAACAAAACAAATAGTGTACAACCCCAAAGAAATTGCTGATGCATTCAGTGATTACTACGAGGCTTTATACAACCTCAAAAATGACCCTGACACACATCAACCATCTGATCAACTAATTTCTGATTTTTTAGAATCTATTAATCTCCCAACAGTACCTAGTACAGAATTGGACATTCTAAACGCACCCACGTCTGTCACCGAAATCAGTAGAATTATTAAAAGCATGCCACACAACAAATCTCCAGGCCCGGACGGTTACTCGTCCGAATGTTACCAACTATTCTGTGGTGAACTCTCGCCGTATATGAAAGGGATCTTTGATGCCGCTGTGTCCACTGCTTCATTCCCGCAGGAAATGTTAATAGCCACTATAATTACCATACCAAAACCTGGCAAAGATCCCTCAACCCCGCAAAATTTTAGACCAATATCATTGTTGAATGTCGATGTGAAGATATATGCGAAACTGGTGACCAACAGGCTTGCCTCCATCTTGCCGAGGTTAATCCACCAAGATCAGGTGGGCTTCGTCAAGGGGAGGCAGGCCAATGACGCCACAAGGAGACTGATTAACTTGATACATCTTGCAGAGGGAGGTGGGGGGCCTTCTCTGCTTCTAGCTCTGGACGCAGAGAAGGCCTTCGATAGGGTCCACTGGGGATACCTATCCCGAGTACTACAGAAATTTGGTATAAAAGGCCAGATTCAACAAGCCATACTAGCTCTCTACTCATCTCCATCTGCATTCGTGTACACAGAGGGGATGTTCTCAAAAAACTTTAGCATAACAAATGGCACACGCCAAGGTTGCCCCCTTTCACCCATTATTTTTGCCATGATGATGGAACCACTAGCAGAGAAGATTAGACAACACCCAGAAATCCAAGGGATCCTCTCGCACAAAACACAGCATAAAATATCACTATTCGCGGACGATGTCATTTTGACACTATCTGACCCTTATACCTCACTTACAGCAGCACACAATACACTAGTTGCATTCAGTAAAATTGCGTATTACAAAGTAAACGAAAACAAATCGAATATTTTAGGCATAGCAGTTAACAATAAGCTAAAGTTTAGCATACAAAAAGCCCTCCCCTACCCGTGGGCTTCTGGCTCCATCCCCTATCTAGGAATACAACTAACCCCATCTATATCTAACCTATTTAAAGCCAACTACTCGCCATTAGAACAGAAACTACATAAAGATATAACCAGAATTCAAAACCACTTTATGTCATGGCATGGCCGTCTAGCAGCCTATAAGATGTTACTGCTGCCAAAAATAACTTACCTATTCAGAACCCTGCCAATATTTATTCCTGACTCCTTTCTCAAAACAT
Organism: Lithobates sylvaticus; assembly: GCA_028564925.1. Lineage (NCBI taxonomy): Eukaryota > Metazoa > Chordata > Amphibia > Anura > Ranidae > Lithobates > Lithobates sylvaticus. The sequence continues at coordinate 60,545,891 of CM053036.1, read as the reverse complement.
TACAAAGACAGATGATAAACTTTATATGGGCAGGCAAAAGAACTAGGTTCCCGCTTCAAATGATGCACAAACATAAGAAGGCAGGGGGACTGGGAGTCCCCTCCTTGAAAGATTACTATATACAGTGGTGTGAAAAAGTGTTTGCCCCCTTCCTCATTTCCTGTTCCTTTGCATGTTTGTCACACTTAAGTGTTTCGGAACATCAAACCAATTTAAACAATAGTCAAGGACAACACAAGTAAACACAAAATGCAATTTGTAAATGAAGGTGTTTATTATTAAAGGTGAAAAAAAATCCAAACCATCATGGCCCTGTGTGAAAAAGTGATTGCCCCCCTTGTTAAAACATACTATAACTGTGGTTGTCCACACCTGAGTTCAATTTCTCTAGCCACACCCAGGCCTGATTATTGCCACACCTGTTCACAATCAAGGCATCACTTAAATAGGAGCTGCTTGACACAGTAAGGTCCACCAGAAGATCCTTAAAAGCTACACATCATGCCGAGACCCAAAGAAATTCAGGAACAATTGAGAAAGAAAGTAATTGAGATCTATCAGTCTGGAAAGGGTTATAAAGCCATTTCCAAAGCTTTGGGAATCCAGCGAACCACAGTGAGAGCCATTATCCACAAATGGCGAAGACATGGAACAGTGGTAAACCTTCCCAGGAGTGGCCGGCCGCCCAAAATTACCCCAAGAGCGCAGCGACGACTCATCCAAGAGGTCACAAAAGACCCCACAACAACGTCCAAGGAACTGCAGGCCTCACTTGCCTCAGTTAAGGTCAGCGTTCATGCCTCCACCATCAGGAAAAGACTGGGCAAAAATGGCCTGCATGGCAGAGTTCCAAGGAGAAAACCACTGCTGAACAAAAAGAACATCAAAGCTCGTCTCAATTTCTCCACAACACATCTTGATGATCCCCAAGACTTTTGGGACAACATTCTGTGGACCGATGAGACAAAAGTGGAACTCTTTGGAAGGTGTGTGTGTCCAAGTATATCTGGCGTAGAAGGAACACTGCATTTCAGAAAAAGAACATTATACCAACAGTAAAATATGGTGGTGGTAGTGTGATGGTCTGGGGCTGTTTTGCTGCTTCAGGACCTGGAAGACTTGCCGTGATAAAAGGAACTATGAATTCTGCTGTCTACCAAGAGATCCTGAAGGAGAATGTCCGACCATCTGTTCGTGTACTCAAGCTGAAACGAACTTGGGTTCTGCAGCAGGACAATGATCCTAAACACACCAGCAAGTCCACCACCGAATGGCTGAAGAAAAACAAAATGAAGACTTTGGAGTGGCCTAGCCAAAGTCCTGACCTGAATCCTATTGAGATGTTGTGGTATGACCTTAAAAAGGCCGTTCATGCTCGAAAACCCTCTAATGTAACTGAATTAGGACAATTCTGCAAAGATGAGTGGGCCAAAATTCCTCCAGGACGCTGTAAAAGCCTCATTGCACGTTATCGCAAACGCTTGGTTGCAGTTGTTGCTGCTAAGGGGGGCCCAACCAGTTATTAGGTTTAGGGGGCAATCACTTTTTCACACAGGGCCATGATGGTTTGGATTTTTTTTCACCTTTAATAATAAACACCTTCATTTACAAATTGCATTTTGTGTTTACTTGTGTTGTCCTTGACTATTGTTTAAATTGGTTTGATGTTCCGAAACACTTAAGTGTGACAAACATGCAAAGGAACAGGAAATGAGGAAGGGGGCAAACACTTTTTCACACCACTGTAGCAGCAATAGTAGACCAACTTAAAGATTGGAATATCCAATCTGCATCCAAACCTTGGCACCAATTAGAATACGCATGGATCTTTCCTAGAACACTACAGTCCCTACTCATAGCAAGTAACCATAGTGACACTGAATTACATACACAACACCCCACTATCCAGGCCGCCTTACAAGCCTGGAAATACCTTAAGTCAGCTCACAAGTCAGAAACAGCATATGTAAAAATCCCCATACCATTTGAATCTCTAAATTGGCTAATCCCAAACCTAAACACCACAACATGGGAAAAGAGAGGTGCAAAGGCAGTGCATGGCATTACACAGAAGGGTAACCTACTAGATTTCGCAGATATCCAGTCAAAATTTGACATCCCTTCCTCGGAATTCCTAACTTATCTCCAAATATCCTCTTGGTTTCGACAAGCCAGCAGTTCACACACCTTAGTCCCGAAACAGGTTTGGAACTATATTACTTCAGCAGATCCCAAATCTAAGGGCATATCTCTAATATATAATTACTTACATGACAAATCCTCTTTTGATAAGTACACCCACCATAGCAAGTGGGAAACCGAATTGGGGAAAACATTCACAGACCAACAATGGCTAGCAGCAGCACGTAACAACGTAAGATTCTCAAGATGCTCAAACTATGAGGAACTGGCGGCAAAATTCACAGCGAGATGGTATCTTACGCCCTACATAATGGCTAAATTTCCAGGGAACAACACTAATTTGTGCTGGAGGGGCTGCGGACAGGTGGGTACACTGCTCCACATGTTGTGGTCGTGCCCCCACCTCCGTAGCTTCTGGAACGAAATATTTAAACTCATTGCACAAACCACGGGGATCATTAGCCACCCCACTCCTGAAAAAGCTATACTAAGTATAGATATAACAGAATACCCAATCTCCGAAAGATCAATAGCAATGCACATTATATTTGCCGCCAGGTCCTTGATAGTCAATAACTGGAAATCTAATGAAATTCCGTCAAAATCTGAAGTGATAACCAAAGTTAATATTATCTCAGAATACGAAAGAATTCTAGTCTATAGAGACGGTTCAGGCCCCAGATATGTGTCTAATTGGTCAGCATGGAACTCATTGCACAAAGTGCATAATTGAAATCTGTATAAATAATACAAGATTCTACTCATAAAGAAATATAGGATTACTGTGCTTCTGTAACCCCCCCCCCCCCCCCCCCCTTATCCCCCCTCTCTCTCCCACCCCTTACCGCCCCCCCCCCCCCGCCGTTATTATTTAAGTGTTGGGAAGAATATTACTACATTACTACATGTTGCCGCACAGGCAGTTTAACAATACTTCATATATAGATATTGATGATACCTAGTTGATAACTATAAGTTGTAACCTGGGAAAGTAAACGTGACCAAGTCACCGAAAAATAAATAAATACCCAGCTTCTCTGTTACAGGAACTGAGACCTAGTTTACTCAAAGCTTTATGTTGAGACATATCCTAAGTTTCTGAACATGTCTTTGTTATATGTGACCTACAAAACTGTAAATGTATTGTTTTTCACAACTTTTCTCAATAAAAATTATTTGAATTAAATCAAATAAAAACTAAATAAAGATATATTTGAATAAACCACTATGATGTGAAAACGGGAAGGGACAAAATTGAACTGCAAAGTTGAAATAAGTCTCTCTGGAAATAAAAAACAAAACAAAAGAACAGAATAGAATAAAATATAACATATATGTTCAATTGTTTTCTAGTCTATTCTTTTCTATTATTTTCTATTCTATTCTAATCCTTTCTATTCAAATTCGATTTCATTCTAAACAAAATTTGAATTTCGGAAAATGGTTATATATAGTTTACTTTTTTCTGTAGTATTTTTTCGAATGCGGTATAATTTTTTCAAATTTGATAGTTTTTCCGAATACGGTAGATTTTTTTCAAATGCGATAGAATTTTTTCGAATGCGCATGATTTTTTTTCTAATTTGATCGAAGTTTTTCGAATTTGTTCGAAGTTTTTCGAATTTGTTCGAAGTTTTTCAAATTCAAATACGAAATGAAACTGAAAATACGAAAACGAATGTAACAAATGCAACAAATTTAACTAAACAAATTTAGAATAATGAAGTTAAATAACTAACTGCACATGTCTAAATCTAACATAGCCTTCACATGGTCACGCAATTGCTGGCCTTCTTCTAGTCTCATCTTGTAAAGCTTTCTTAGCAGAAACAGTTTGCTGTTTAGACTTGAATGCTCATGCAGCTTTTGTAATGAAGTCCACATACCTTTGGCTGTTTTTTCTGTTCTTATGTAGATAAGCTGGTCATCTGGTAAGCTTATGGTTGCTTTTGCCTGCCTATCCTTCCTATTCCAGTCCTCCTTCTCTCTGTCTGTGGGTCTGTCTGTATTCAGCACTTGCCACAAGTCATCGTTACTCAAAAGCGCTTCTAGCTTGATTTTCCACAGCTGGAAATTGGCATTGTTCAGCTTTGCAATTGCAAACGTCACATCTGAACCGCTTGCCAGAAAAGGCTTGGTCTGGAAGTGGTTAAAAATAAAAATGGCAATTGTCAATGACACAGAGGGTGAGATTTAGTAAAACTGGTGCACACAGAATCTGGTGCAGCTCTGCATAGTAACTAATCGGCTTCCAGGTTTTATCGTCAAAGCTTAATTGTACAAACTAAAGTTATTAGCTGATTGGCTACCATGTACAGCTGCACCAATTTTAGTAAATCTTCCACAGAGTGCTTTATAAAAACAAGATGTCCTCCAGTTTGGGTTTACATCTACTTTATATTTTTACATTTCTTGGTTGTATTTATCTTTTTTTTTATTTTATTGTATCAAACGAGCATTTATGTAGCATAGATTGTAAGCTCCTGGATGGCAGGGACTGATGTGAATGTACAGTATGGAAAGTGCTTTGTAAATTGTTGGCTTTATATAAATACCTAAATAATAATAATAATAATAACAACAATAATATTAATATAATACAGTATATACTGTTTTTAATCAGCAACTGTCTTATAATGTTGCTGCAGATAAGTGACATCTAGTGGTGGTTTTGTACATTACCTTTCATAAAAGCTATGTTCTGAGTCTGAGGTTTTCAATGTTTTCTGTATGTGAACATAAGAGAAATACAGAGAAAGTGCACCATGACACTTTTAGGTATTTAGTAAGCAAAACTCTTTTTTATATAACTCTAATGATAATGTAGCGCCACTACATTATTTATGCTAAATAAATCTGATAATAACAATCAGTAATATATCCAAGGTAGCAAAAATTAAAAGGTGTAAATTTGTAAAGTCCCACAGTATCAAAGTGAGAAAAAGAAAATGACAATGAAGAGAAAATTAATCCTATGGTAATTCTGCACAAGCATCTATGTCCAGAAATATAGTCAGGCAGCCAACCACCAACAATAGACAGATCCAAGGCTCACCAGAACAGTAAAATGCCGTTACAGCAGCATATCAGCAAAAAATGTAGAAAACCATTTATAACTTTCCTTCCACTTCCTTCCACTTCCACTTGTGTTGGTCTATCACATAAAATCCCAATAAAACACATTTTTGGTTGTAACATGACAAAATGTGGAAAATTTCAAGGGGTGTGAATACTTTTTCAAGGCACTGTAGCTGATGCTTCTGGTGAGTATTCACATGGTGCTGGTGATCGAATAGGTGGATTTTGTCCCATCCTCCATTCACTTTTGCTGATATGCTGCTGTAATGCCAACTCGTTCACTCGTTCTGGTGAGCCTTAAATCTGTCCGTTGCTGGTGATTGGCTACCTGACTATCTTTCTGGACTTAGATGCTTGCGCAGAATTACCATTGGATTCATTTTCTTTTCATTGATATTTTCTTTTTCTCACTTTAAAACTGTGGGACTTTACAAATTTACACCTTTTGATTTTTTGTTACCTTGGATATATTACCGATTGTTATTATCAGATTTATTTAGCATTATGCAATTTCTAGTGCCACTACATTATCATTAGAGTTCTCTTTTAAGATTTATTATACTACCTTATGTGTCATCAGTCTCATTCCTATTTTATCTTTATATCTCACAGCGCAGATTTTACTATTTGTTTTTCTTTTATATAACTGACTGACATTCAGATGATGCTGCTGCCTTTTTGTTACACCTAACCCCCTGTGCCCCCCCCTGTGTCACTCAAGTGTTCCCTAGTGATACATTTGCTCAGTGTCACAAAGGCAAGTATTTCATTATTTTTGAAACAGACTGTAACCCTTTCCATCAGCCTTTGGTTTACCAAGATCAGGGGTCTCCAAACATTCTAAAGAAAGGGCCAGTTTACTGTCCTTCGGACTTTAGAAGGGCCGGACTGTGCCCACTGGGAGTAAACAATGCCAGATCTTTCATAATATGGGGAAAAAAAGTTGGTGTCATTGGGAGGAATAGTGCCCTATCGTTGGTGTCAGTGGAAAGAATAGTGCCCCATCGTTGATGTCAATGGAAGGAATAATGCTCCATCATTGGTGTCAGTGGCAGGATTTATGCCCCATTGTTGGTGTCATTAGGAGGAATAGTGTCCCATCGTTTGTGTCAGTGGAAGGAATAGTGTCACATTGTTGATGTCATTGTGAGGAATAGTATCCCATCATTGGTGTCAGTGGAAGGAATAGTGTCACATCATTGGTGTCATTGGGAGGAATAGTGCCCCATTGTTGGTGCCAGTGGAAGAAATAATGCTCCATCTGTGGTGTCAGTTGCAGGAATTATGCCCCATTGTTGGTGTCAGTGGCAGGAATAATACCTCAAGGGCTGGATAAAGGCACGCAAAGGGCAACATCCGGCCCCACAATTTGGAGGCCACTGGCCAAGATGAATGAAATTAAATCAGAACTTCACCCAAAAGGGAAAGTTCCACTTTCCACTTATCCGCCTCCCCCACCCACCCCCCCCCCCTTACACTTTTGGACATTTTTTTTAGAGGGAAGTGGGGAGCGCGTAGCTCCCAACTGTCCCTAATTTCAAGTTCAAGGGACTGTCCCTGATTTGGATTAAAATCCCTCATCCCTCCTTCCTCCTCATTTGTCCCTCATTTTGGTCTGCTCTATATAGTTGTATATAAAATGCACTATTTATCGTTTCCCAGTACTAAACATTTCATCCAATTTTTAAATTGCTGTATTTTAAAAGTCAGTATAAAGGTATAGTAGTGGTAAAAAAAAGTACTTGTGGGTTTAACCAATCATTTCTTTTTTTTTTGGTAGAATTTCCCTTTAAGGAGGTGTGTCCTATGCCTACATACTTTAGGTAATAGGTGTCCTTTGTTTCCATCTCAAAAAGTTGGAGGTATGGGAGCATGTGCCTAGTATTGAAAGGTACTTGCTCCCACTTCCACTTGGATTGCCTAGGTCAGTGGTCCCAAAACTACAGCCTGGGGGCCGAATGCAGCCCTTTGTATGCTTTTGTCTGGCCCTTGGGGCCTTATTCCTTCCACTGACACCAACAATGAGGCAATATTTTATGTACTGACATCAGGAATGGAACACTATTCCTTACATTGACACCAACAATGGAGCACAATTCTTTCCACTGACACCAACAATGGAGCACAATTCCTCCAACTGGCATCAATAATGGGGAACTTTTCCTCCCACTGACACCAATAATGGAGCACTTTTCCTCCCACTGACACTAATGGTGGGGCACTATTCCTCCCACTGGCATCACAGTTCTTCCCACTGGCATCATTGATGGGGCACTATTCCTCCCACTGGCACCAACGATTGGAGACTTTTCCTCCCACCGACACCAATGATGGGGCATTATTCTTCCCGCTGACACCAATGATGGGACACTATGACACTATTTCTTCCACTGACACCAACAATGGGACACTATTCCTCCCACTGACACTAATGATGGGGCACTATTCCTCCCACTGACACCAACGATGGGGCACTAATAATTTTCCTAATACCAAAGATGGGAACAATGTTTATTCCCACAGGCCACAGTCCAGGCACCCCTAAAGTCTGAAGCACAGTAAACTGGCCCTTAGAAAGTTTGAAGACCCCTGGCCTAGGTGATCAGAGCTGAAGTTTGCCCCCCCCCTATCTTTGCCCACAGCCTTCTGGGGCACATCACAGGTCCAAGGAGGCTGTGGGATCAATCACAAAGCCCAGTACAGCTCACAGATGTGCAATGGGACGCCGACTGTGAAGATGTAAGGAGTCACAGACGGCTTACCAAAGTAAACATGCCGGTGGCAGTGGCCCAAAGACTGATGAAGAACCGGCCTGGATCTGGATCTCTGGACAGGTGAGTTTTCCTTTATTAAAAGTCGACAGCTACAATATTTGCAATATTTGTAGCTGCTGACTGTACATTTTCTGGGGGGGGGGGGGGGGGTGCTGAAGATCTTCTTGAAACTGATGAAAGAACTCATGGCTGTGGCAAATCACAGGGAGGAACGAGCCTGTAAAATGTGGTTCCTCTGGACTGAGTTCACCTGCTCACATGAACACCACAATATCCCAGGCTTGCAGTTGTGGTACTGTAGACTGCACCCTTCATAGGGATGTTAGAGGCCCTTCAGAAAACCTTTATTGTCCACTTGACTCAGATCACACACATAGTCCCCCTCTCCCTATACCTATTTCCCTTTTCTTATCTGTCTGCATAGTCAGGACTTCTCTCTCTTTTTCTTCTCTTGCCTAGTCTTTTCCTGTCTGTATTTAACCATTTCAATATTGGGCACTTCCCCCCTTCCTGCCTAGACCATTTTTCAGCTTTCAGTGCTGTTGCATTTTGAATGACAATTGCGCGGTCATGCAACTCTGTAGTGAAACAACATTTTTATCATTGTTTTCCCACAAATAGAGCTTTCTTTTGGTAGTATTTGGTAGTATTTTCTGCGCTACAAATAAAAAAAGACGGTAAATTTTGAAAAAAAAAAAAAGTGTTTCTTTGTTTCTGTTACAAAATGTTGTAAATAAGTAAGTTTTCTCCTTCACTGATGGGCACTGATGAGGCTGCACTGATGGGCACTGATGAGGCAGCACTGATTGGCACTGATGAGGTGGCACTTCTATGCAGCACTGATGAGCACTGATAAGCAGCACTGAGGGGCACTGATAGGGGCACTGATATGCAGAACTAATGGGCACTGATAACAGACAAAAGAAAAAAGGTACCTCAAAAGGAGCATTTTCAGAGACATCTGTGCAGGTTCCTGCACAGATGTTTAATGAAATTGCCCCCCAAAGCTGCCAAAAGTAGTGCAGGAACTACTTTTGGGAATCAGTGCGGCGCTGCAAAGTCGGTGTCGCACCGATCAGGATGGTACCGTTGCTGGCAATAGGCATCGATTTGACATGCGATTTGTTTCGATTTGACATGTCAAATCGCATGTCAAAAACGTGGGCGAAGTTATATCTATGTATTAAAAAAAGTTAAAAAAAGCTTTGCACAAAGTTTGTCCATCAAAATTCCTAATAAATGTATTCTGTGTGAATGGGTCAAAATATTGAATATTCTCAGGCTAAAGGCTCTGCAGATCAGAGGTGTGAATAGGGAAAATACTGCAATATTTCCACTAGGTGGAGATGAGTAGCACAGTTAATTTCTATGACATTCAGTGGCATCTAGTGACCAGAATGCGGTATTTTCCGCATTCACACATTCGATCTCTGAGAATATATCCAAAGAACATTTGATTTTTCCCCATTTGCTTACAGAACAAATCTACAAGCAGTTTTGATAAACAAACAGCTATCCAGTTTTTTTATTTCGTTTCTTTTTGTTTTTTTAATAATACACCCAATAATGCCCCGTACACACGGTCGGATTCTCCGACGGAAAATGTCCTGTCGGACAATGTTGTCGGAAATTCCGACCGTGTGTAGGCTCCATCGGACTTTTTCCGTCGGATTTTCCGCCGGACAAAGTTTTATTTCCTGCTCTCAAATTTTCCGACAACAAAGTCCTATCGGACTTTTTCCAATCGTGTGTAGCGAATTCCGATGGACAAAGTGCCATGCATGCTCAGATCACATTACAAGACCAAAGCTATTGGCTACTAGCCTCTACGTAGTCCCGTCGTAGGCAACAAACGTCACCACGTTCAGAATGATCGGATTTTCCGACAACTTTGTCCGACCGAGTGTACGCAACACCAGTGTCGGACAAAATCAGTCGGAAAAAATCCGATGGATTTTGTGGTCGGTTTTTCCGACCGTGTGTACGGGGCAAAAGTCTTATTGTGCTCTGTTGTACCTTAACATTCCATATAAAAGCAGAAAGAGTACATAGTGTATGCAGTGAATTGGCGAGTGGTGGTTTATGGAATTCTTGATTGCCAGTTATACAGAACGGATGATTCACTCCTTATACAAGCTGAATTTTTTGTTAGGGGTCAGTGAATGCTAACAATGTCTCCATATACTCATTATATTCTTCTGTGTTTGTCATTATTTTTCCATACTCTATTACGTTACCTAACATAGGTATTAAAGAGGCAGTCCACCCAAAACACATATTTTGGTCTTTGGTAGTTGCTGAAGGGGCAAGGTTCACTGACATGGGCACACAAGGCGCAGGGCTCTCTGCTGCAAAAAGCCTGTGGGTTGACCCTCTAAAACTGGAGAGTGCAAAATTGGGTGCAGCTCTGCACAGAACCCATGTCTTTTTTGTCAAAGCTTAAAATGGTATTAAAGGTTTAGCTTTAAAAAAAAAAAAAAATATATATATATATATATATATATATATAAAAAAAAACATGTCATACCTACCTGCTCAATGCAATGGTTGTGCAAAGAGCAGGTTCGATCCTCTTCTTCTCGGGCCCCCCGCTGGCACTCCTGCCCCCCCCCCCCCCCATGATCAGTTCCCCTAAGAGCAAGCCACTTGCTATAGACCAGTGGTTCTCAATCCTGTCCTCAAGTACCCCCAGCAGTCCATGTTTGCAGGTTTTCCTTCATCTTGCACAGATGTTTTAAATCAGAGTCTATGGCTTGGTATTTTGGACAGCTATTTTATCTAAGAGAAATTCCCAACATATGGCCTGTTGGGGGTACTTGAGGATGGGGTTGAGAACCACTACTATAGGGGACTGGTGTGTGCTCACTCCCGAACTCTATGCCTCTCTAAGACACATAGGGGTTAATTTACTAAAACTGGAGAGTGCAAAATCTGGTGCATCTCTGCAATCAAACCAATCAGGCAGGGCCGCTATCAGAGGGGTACAGGCAGTACTCCTGTAAGTGGCCCCAGTGTCCCAAGGCAACCCTTTAGCAATCCCCTTAGCAACACATGAAATTAAACTGTCATGCGCCGGCCGGGCCCGCACGGCGCCCGCTATAGAGAAGCAGAGAGAAGCCTCGCTATAGGGAAGGAGAAGAGGGCTTAGTAGTCGGAGCCACTGCCGCCTTTCACTAGCAGAAACCCCCCCCCCCCCCCTTTCACCAGTAAAGCAGGCTCTTTTCCTCAGCTCAGTCTGCTCAGTGAATACAAGCAGCGCTGTGACAAGGGAGAGAGGCGAGCTGGGGGATGTCAGTGTATCTCCCCCACTCGCCCCCTCCTTTCTCCTGTCAGCAGTGGAGAAGAGAGAGCGGCTCTCACCTAGTTCGCCACTTAGCTTGTTGCCCAAGTTGTTTTCTCCCAACTGGCCACAACAGAGCCAAATCAGAAGAGACTAAGGTCTAGGGGAGAATCATGGGACATGTAGTCCCAGAAGATTGACTGCCCCATTGTTGTTCACAGGCTGCAGACTTCAGCCCCCAGCATGCACTCTGCTGGGGGAGAGAGAGAGTCTGGAACCCAGGAAGAAGCTGAGGGAGTGATTGCTACAGGACACAGGAAAAAAAGAGGACTGTGCTGGGGGAAGCCAGAGAGGGAGCCACGCTGTATCATTGCCATCCGAGAGGGAGCCACGCTGTGCCCGTGCCATCAGAGAGGAAACCACGCTGTGCCCATGCCATCAGAGAGGAGGTCACGCTGTACTATTGCCATCAGAGAGGAAGCCACGCTGTACCATTGCCATCAGAGAGGGAGTCACGCTGTGCCGTGCCATCAGAGAGGGAGCCACACTGTGCCCGTGTCATCAGAGAGGGAGCCACGATGTACCATTGCCATCGGAGTGGGAGCCACACTGTACCCGTGCCATCAAAGAGGGAGCCACACTGCCCAGCCCCACCAGAGAGGGAGAAAGACTGAGCCACTGCCATGGTACAAACATGCTACACTACTGACCAGAGTCGACCCCGGGGAACCCAGAGTGAGCAAACGTCCAGTCTGAGGGATCACTGCTGCAGTTTTGCTGGGTCTCTTAAGAGGGCCTGTTGGCCATTATCCATTACTGCTCCTGGGGACTGAGCCATTAGGAATTGCCTAACCTGCTATCTTCAAGGCCTTATTGACCGACGTAACACGCACCAACAAGCTCCAAATGCAGGACTGCCAGGCCGAAAAAATATGGGGGTAGGTGACACCATGTTTTGCCGCATCAGGTGACATCAACCCTAGTGATGCCACTGCCCCCTGTGCTTTATATTTGGACTTTATTTAATATCCTTCTCCTTGGATGGGACACCTGAGGCTGCCAAGCTGGCATGATGCAGTTGCATTGTGAAAACGGAGGAGGATGACTCTGGGTGGAGATGCGTTTCATTGTGGAGAGCCTCTTCACTATGTAACGTTCATCCCCACCCAGAGTCATCCTCATCTATTTTCACAATGCAAGTCCATCATCTTCATCCCCTCCCAGCATCACCCATCCCTGTCCAGGATGCTGGCCGTGGATGGGGATAAAGGTATTGTGCTTTAGTCAGTCAAGAGTTGTTATATTGATTGATTCATGTATCACACCACACCGAATGACTCAGTGGTATGGCTAGTGGGCGGATTTGGTGGGACGGCCAGTGGGTGGGCCCTGGGGAATCTTAGTGGTCAGGCCCCGGGGGGCCCAGGCCTAAAGCTGTATAAGGGGCCCCAAAATTCCTGATGGCTGGCCTGCAATCAGGTTCCAAGTTTTATTGCCAAAACTTAATTGAACAAGCTTAAGTTAGAAGCTGATTGACTACCATGCACAGCTGCACCATTTTCTGAGTGCAACAGTCTTAGTAAATTGCGCTTAGTTGCAGCTTGGCCCTGCCCCCTATTTCTCCTCAATGGCTCACTGGCTGTGTTGACAATGGCTCACTGGCTGTGTTGACAAGAGCGGGATCCAATGGCTCCTGCTGCTGTCTCAGCCAATGACAGACGATGCTCTCTTGCACATCACTGGATCAAGAGGGGGCTCAGGTGAGTATTGCGGGCGCTGTGGGAGAGAGCAGCACACAGAGGTTTTTCTGTGCATTAAGATAAGAAACCTCCAGCTCTTACAACCACTTTAACTGAGATTGAAAAATGTTGTGGTGCCCGGATCTACCGCTCTATAAGTAACTTCATTTTGGTTTACCATATATACTCGAGTATAAGCCGACCCGAATATAAGCCAAGGCACCTAATTTTACCACAAAAAAATGGGAAAAAGTATTGACTCGAGTATAAGCCTAGGGTGAGAAATGTGCAGCTACTGTAAGTGGAAAAGAGGGTCAACAATGCTCATTTGCAGCCTCACTGTGCCCCTTTGCAGCCATAGGTCCCCCGAACTTTAAACTCGGTAGTTAAGGGTTCTAATTGCCCCCTAGCTGCAGCCAAAATTTGGGGTCTTTGGACCCAAAGGGTCCCGAAATGATATTGCTACAGATGGACACAGTTGACCGAATTTGGGGCCTCGTACCTCGGGGCCAATTGGTTCCAGGAACCCCAAATTTGGTGTGCAAACCCAGTGTAACTAGCACTATGTGGCCCTGAGATACGGAAAATGTCAAGCACTTTTCTGAAGCAGAGAATGTTCGTCTGTGTGCTAGTCCGACGGATGAAAACCGACGCTAGGGCAGCTATTGGCTACTGGCTATGAACTTCCTTATTCTAGTCCGGTCGTAGGCCATCGCGTTCGAATCCGTCGAACTTTGGTGTGCTTGTGTGTGACCAAGCCTGTTTGTTCGGAAAGTCCATTGGAACTCGGCTGAAAGTCCGTCGGGAAGACCGTCGGACCTAGTCGGTCGAAAAAGTCTGCACGTGTGTTAAGACAAGTCCACATAAGTGTTTTTTAAGACTTGTGTTTTTTTTTTGTCAAAGCTTAATTGAACAAGCTGAAGTTAGAATCTGATTGGCTATCATGCACAGCTACTCTCCACTGTTAGTAAATCAACTCTATAGCGTTATAGTCAAGTCTATTGATACATCCCAATGCTGTTAAATTCCATCTAGACTTCAAAAGCCTCCAGTCCCTGGAGGGTTAAGGATAGTTCCATGACATTGGGGTTGTGTGAGGATATTGGTAGCGATGGAATGTACATAATAAACTCATAGAGCGTGGAGGCTTTAGAGAAAATTCCACAGCCAGCACAACAGTCTTTTCTGTCACTGAACTCCGTCTTATCAGCAATACACATCTCAGATTATGGACATGTGAGACCTTCATTTCCGACAGAAGTCCTGATAAGTCAGAGATTAAACCAACAAGCACCTATTAATAAGTGAAGGGAGTTATACCGCAGCAGATCCTGGTAGGCTGATATCACTGATTAGGAGAAACAAACAGGATGAAAATATATATTGCCGGCTGGAAAATTTACCTAAATGACTTACTTAGATTTCTCTTGAATACAGATGAAGCTGACTATGACAGAAATGTTTTTACAGACGTTTGGCCATCTTTAGGCTGGGTTCACACTATTGCGATGTCAGACATTGCATGTGATTCGCAGCGCATTGCTGTTCAGATCACATGCGATGTCTGTGCGATGCAAATTCAGCCATACAGGCTGTATGGCTGAATTTGTATCGCATTCGGACCAAAATGGTGCAGGACCTTTTTTTTGTTCCGCCATGGAAACGGATCTCATTGGGTGTTCACTCCTATGCGATCCGATTCCTGCACCATTTGACAGTTCGCAATGCGATCTGCAAACTGATCTGGGGGTGTCATTAACTTTGTATTGACACCCGCAGCGGTTCGCATAGGGCAGTGTGAACTGCCTGCGAGAGACATGCGGTGGGGAAAATGAGCAGAAGGGGTTCAGAGGGAGGACAGATGAGCAGAGAGATACAGTGGTGGGGCAGATGTACAGGGGGTTAAAGTGGTGGGACAGATGAGCAGGGGGGTACAGTGGTGGGGCAGATGAGAAAGGGGGAACATTAGTGGGGCCGATGAGCAGGGGGGTTACAGTGGTGAGACAGATGAGCAGATAAGTTCAGTGTTAGGACAGATGAGAAGATGATTCAGCGGTGAGATGGAAGAGCATGGGGGTACAGCGGTGGAGCAGATGTGCAGGGAGGTACAGCGGTGGAGCAGATGTGCAGGGAGGTACAGTGGTGGGGCAGATGAGAAAGGGGGGAACATTGGTGGGGCAGATGAGCAGGATGGTACAGTGGTGGGGCAGATGTACAGGGGGTTACAGTGGTGGGACAGATGAGCAGGGGGGGTACAGTGGTGGGGCAGATGAGCAGGGGGTACAGTGGTGGGGCAGATGAGCAGGGGGTACAGTGATGGGGCAGATGTGCAGGGGGGTTACAGTGGTGGGGCAATTGTGCAGGGTGGTACAGTGGTGGGGCAGATGTGCAGGGTGTTACAGTGATGGGGCAGATGAGAAAGGGGTTACATTTGTGGGGTAGATGAGAAAGGGGGTTACAGTGTTGGGCCAGATGAGAGGGGGTTACAGTGGTGGGAAAGATAAGCAGGGGGGTTCAGTGTTGGGGCAGATAAGAAGGGGGTTCAGCGGTGGTACAGAAGAGCAAGGGGTTACAGTGGTGGGGCAGATGTGAAAAGAGGGGCATTGGTGAGACAGATGAGCAGGGGGTTACAGTGGTTGGGCAGAAGAGCAGGGGGTACAGAGGTGGGGCAGATGAGAAAGGGAGTTAGAGTGGTGGGGCAGATGAGCAGATAAGTTCAGTGTTAGGACAGCTGAGAAGATGATTCAGCGGTGACACAGAAGAGCACAGGGGTACGGCGGTGGAGCAGATGAGAAAGGGGGAACATTGGTGGAACAGAAGAGCGGTGTGGTACAGAGGTGGGGCAGATGTGCAGGGAGTTAAAGAGGTGGGACAGATGAGCAGAGGGGACAGTGATCTAAAGTGTGGAGTTGCAGGAATTGGGGCTGATCTGAGGTAAGAGTGCAGGATGTTAATTTCTCACTACTACTCAAGTAGTTTACAGCATTATCCTTTTCGTGATTGAGAGTGTGAAGTTTTCATTTTTTTGTTATAAAATTGGCACTCTCAATTTCTTTGTAAACATTTTTCGGCTCACTGTGCTCACAGGGTTGCCTACCCCTGATCTATAGTCACTTGGGCTGCTCAGATGTGATAGGGAGGAAATGCTCAGCTTAGAAACTCACAGAAAACTGAGCGTGTGCAGAGCTGCCAACAATGCTCTGCAAAATCCCCAACTGATTTGGGGACTTTTCAGAGTAGAGAAAACAAATCTCATAGTGACTGAGTGAGTATGAACAGCATGTAATACACCATTTACTTATATATTTTTTTAAGATGTGGGTTTAGTGACACTTTAAGCAGGGAGGGTCTTTTGGTAAAGGAGAATTTATAAGTCTCTTCTGCCAAAAACTATTTTACTTACCTGCTGGCAATTTTTTAAAATCTGCAAAGCATGATGGTGTACAGTCCTGGCAATGTACAGATGCCAGAAATGGAGCCAGGTATTGAGATAATGTACAGTGTCTTGCAAAAGTATTCACCCCCTTGGCTTTTTACCTATATTGTTACATTACAGCCTTTAGTTATGTTTTTTTTTTTAATCTGAATGTGATGGATCAGAACACAATAGTCTAAGTTGGTGAAGTAAAATTAGAAAAATATATACATAAAACTATTTTTTTTTTTTAAATGATAATTGGCATAAGTGTATGTATTCACCCCCTTTGTTATGAAGCCCATAAAAAGCTCTGGTGCAACCAATTAATTACCTTCAGAAGTCACATAATTAGTGAAATGATGTCCACCTGTGTGCAATCTAAGTGTCACATGATCTGTCATTACATATACACACCTTTTTGAAAGGCCCCAGAGGCTGCAACACCTAAGCAAGAGGCACCACTAACCAAACACTGCCATGAAGACCAAGGAACTCTCCAAACAAAGGGACAATGTTGTTGAGAAGTACAAGTCAGGGTTAGGTCATAAAAAAATATCCAAATCTTTGATGATCCCTAGGAGCACCATCAAATCTATCATAACCAAATGGAAAGAACATGGCACAACAGCAAACCTGACAAGAGACGGCCGCGCACCAAAACTCACGGACCGGGCAAGGAGGGAATTAATCAGAGAGGCAGCACAGAGACCTAAGGTAACCCTGGAGGAGCTGCAGAGTTCCACAGCAGAGACTGGAGTATCTGTACATAGGACGACAATAAGCCGTATACTCCATAGAGTTGGGCTTTATGGCAGAGTAGCCAGAAGAAAGCCATTACTTTCAGCAAAAAACAAAATGGCACATTTTTGAGTTTGCAAAAAGGCATGTAGGAGACTCCCAAAATGTATGGAGGAAGGTGCTCTGGTCTGAGGAGACTAAAATTGAACTTTTTGGCCAACAAAGAAAACGCTATGTCTGGTGCAAACCCAACACATCACATCACCCAAAGAGCACCATCCCCACAGTGAAACATGGTGGTGGCAGCATCATGCTGGGGGGATGTTTTTCAGCTGTCGGGACTGGGAAACTGGTCAGAGTTGAGGGAAAGATGCATGGTGCTAAATACAGGGATATTCTTGAGCAAAACCTGTACCACTCTGTGTGTGATTTGAGGCTAGGATGGAGGTTCACCTTCCAGCAGGACAATGACCCCAAACACACTGCTAAAGCAACACTTGAGTGGTTTAAGGGAAACGTGTAAATGTGTTGGAAGGGCCTAGTCAAAGCCCATACCTCATACCAATAGAAAATCTGTGGTCAGACTTAAAGATTGCTGTTCACAAGCACAAACCATCCAACTTGAAGGAGCTGGAGCAGTTTTGCAAGGAGGAATGGGCAACAATCCCAGTGCTAAGATGTGGCAAGCTCATAGAGACTTATCCAAATCGACTTGAAGCTGTGATAGCTGCAAAGGTGGCATAGAGCTAAAGGGGAGTATTGACAAAGTAAGTATACGTGGGTAGGGAGGGCAAAGATACTGCCTCTTTTCTCTGGATGGGCAAGGTGAGGATGTCTTTTTAAATAAATTTGTTTCTAGTTATGTGAACCACTTAAAAAAATAGCTAAAGGTATAGCAGGACTTTATTTAGCAGGTTAACGGCAGATCAGATTAGCCATAATCTACTCATCATTAGGACCACTTCTACTGTTCCTTGGCTTTTATGGACATCCGTGTTGTGAAATATCGATTTTCTTTTCATAGTTTTTTAGAGGTATTCCTCCTCGGGCTGTCAGGTGTTTTCTTTTCAGTTTCTTACATTGTTGATTGCTAAATTCTTCAGCGTGTTAATACTTCCTCTCTGCTTTATGACTTCACTCTAGTTGTCTATATTAACAACACAGCTGATATAATCGCTTCTTTTGACTTCCTGTCCAACATGAGAATCACCACCAGGGATTATTACCTTGAGATTAATGACAAGATAACTCTGGAATTACCTTCCGAATTGGACTGAGATTGGACAATAATGGGCTATCCTACATCTAAACCCATTAACTTTCACCCTATGGATTCCTCCGAGATTTTTCTCAATGGAAAATGGAGACAGTAATGCTCTATAATGAATTAGAGGACATTTTTTTAAATCTTATGAAACTTTTATTGCCTTGACTGTAAATGTTTACCAGAAACCGATGTGAAAATTACGAAGGAGTAGCACTCAATTCCTGTAGAAGTTTAAGAGAGTTAAAAGTGACAGATGCCCCCGAAAAGAAGAGGTGAAATACCTCTCGTGATGCCCACCACTCCAGTGAAGGGGAATGGTGTCCTAAAGCTTCTCAGGCAATTGGATAAGAGAATGTATAGTTTGGTGTAATAATCCATAACAATAATACATTAATACATTACTATTACATATACATTAAATCACAATTTATTGCCCACTCCACAATAAACCTTATTTATTCATATAACGATGTAGCATGTGGAATTGCTTTTACTTCAGATGCTCTACATCCCTGGTGCCTAACCTGTGGCTTGGGGTTCTTTTACACGTATAGTGAGTAGGGATGGGCCCGGTGCTCGATGCGAACCCACGTTCGCATCGAGCACCGGGCGTTCGCTCGCTCGGCGAGCCCAGAACTATTTTGGCCGCTCGCATCACGTTCGTGTGATGCGAGCGGCCCCGCAATGCATTGCGGCCGGCGCGGCCGGCGCAGTGCATTGCTGGCTGATGATTGGCCAAGCATGCACTGTGACCGCGCATGCTTGGCCAATCACAGCCCCGGAAACTCGAAGAGCCATAATTGGCTACAGGCAGGACGCCTGTAGCCAATTACAGCTCAGGGGCTTTAGCACACGCCCCCCCTATAAAAGGCCGCCACGCCGTCTGCGCCGGTCACATGCTGTTCCGGCGCAGATAGAGCAGGATAGATCTGTGACACTCTGCTGGATTTAGTTAGTTAGAGAGATTTACTTAGAGAGATTGAGTTAGATAGATTCATTTACAAAGATTGATTTAGAAAGAGGGGCTTGTAGTGTGTTCGTGGCAGGCAGGCAGAGCTCCTATATTTTGTTCCCAGAAGCACCTATAGGACTTGTAGTGTGTTCGTGGCAGGCAGGCAGAGCTCCTATATTTTGTTCCCAGAAGCACCTATAGGACTTGTAGTGTGTTCGTGGCAGGCAGGCAGAGCTCCTATATTTTGTTCCCAGAAGCACCTATAGGACTTGTAGTGTGTTCGTGGCAGGCAGGCAGAGCTCCTATATTTTGTTCCCAGAAGCACCTATAGGACTTGAAGTGTGTTAGTCCCATCACACAGACCTACATTTTCTTCCCAGAAGCACCTATAGGACTTGAAGTGTGTTAGTCCCATCACACAGACCTACATTTTCTTCCCAGAAGCACCTATAGGACTTGAAGTGTGTTAGTCCCATCACACAGAGATCATATATTTTGTTCCCAGAAGCACCTATAGGACTTGAAGTGTGTTAGTCCCATCACACAGAGATCATATATTTTGTTCCCAGAAGCACCTATAGGACTTGAAGTGTGTTAGTCCCATCACACAGACCTACATTTTCTTCCCAGAAGCACCTATAGGACTTGAAGTGTGTTAGTCCCATCACACAGAGATCATATATTTTGTTCCCAGAAGCACCTATAGGACTTGAAGTGTGTTAGTCCCATCACACAGACCTACATTTTCTTCCCAGAAGCACCTATAGGACTTGAAGTGTGTTAGTCCCATCACACAGAGATCATATATTTTGTTCCCAGAAGCACCTATAGGACTTGAAGTGTGTTAGTCCCATCACACAGAGATCATATATTTTGTTCCCAGAAGCACCTATAGGACTTGAAGTGTGTTAGTCCCATCACACAGACCTACATTTCCTTCCCAGAAGCACCCATAGGACTTGAAGTGTGTTAGTCCCATCACACAGAGATCATATATTTTGTTCCCAGAAGCACCTATAGGACTTGAAGTGTGTTAGTCCCATCACACAGACCTATATTTCCTTCCCAGAAGCACCTATAGGACTTGAAGTGTGTTAGTCCCATCACACAGAGATCATATATTTTGTTCCCAGAAGCACCTATAGGACTTGAAGTGTGTTAGTCCCATCACACAGAGATCATATATTTTGTTCCCAGAAGCACCTATAGGACTTGAAGTGTGTTAGTCCCATCACACAGAGATCATATATTTTGTTCCCAGAAGCACCTATAGGACTTGAAGTGTGTTAGTCCCATCACACAGACCTACATTTTCTTCCCAGAAGCACCTATAGGACTTGAAGTGTGTTAGTCCCATCACACAGAGATCATATATTTTGTTCCCAGAAGCACCTATAGGACTTGAAGTGTGTTAGTCCCATCACACAGACCTATATTTCCTTCCCAGAAGCACCTATAGGACTTGAAGTGTGTTAGTCCCATCACACAGAGATCATATATTTTGTTCCCAGAAGCACCTATAGGACTTGAAGTGTGTTAGTCCCATCACACAGAGATCATATATTTTGTTCCCAGAAGCACCTATAGGACTTGAAGTGTGTTAGTCCCATCACACAGAGATCATATATTTTGTTCCCAGAAGCACCTATAGGACTTGAAGTGTGTTAGTCCCATCACACAGAGATCATATATTTTGTTCCCAGAAGCACCTATAGGACTTGAAGTGTGTTAGTCCCATCACACAGAGATCATATATTTTGTTCCCAGAAGCACCTATAGGACTTGAAGTGTGTTAGTCCCATCACACAGACCTACATTTTCTTCCCAGAAGCACCTATAGGACTTGAAGTGTGTTAGTCCCATCACACAGAGATCATATATTTTGTTCCCAGAAGCACCTATAGGACTTGAAGTGTGTTAGTCCCATCACACAGACCTATATTTCCTTCCCAGAAGCACCTATAGGACTTGAAGTGTGTTAGTCCCATCACACAGAGATCATATATTTTGTTCCCAGAAGCACCTATAGGACTTGAAGTGTGTTAGTCCCATCACACAGAGATCATATATTTTGTTCCCAGAAGCACCTATAGGACTTGAAGTGTGTTAGTCCCATCACACAGAGATCATATATTTTGTTCCCAGAAGCACCTATAGGACTTGAAGTGTGTTAGTCCCATCACACAGAGATCATATATTTTGTTCCCAGAAGCACCTATAGGACTTGAAGTGTGTTAGTCCCATCACACAGAGATCATATATTTTGTTCCCAGAAGCACCTATAGGACTTGAAGTGTGTTAGTCCCATCACACAGACCTATATTTTCTTCCCAGAAGCACCTATAGGACTTGAAGTGTGTTAGTCCCATCACACAGAGATCATATATTTTGTTCCCAGAAGCACCTATAGGACTTGAAGTGTGTTAGTCCCATCACACAGACCTACATTTTCTTCCCAGAAGCACCTATAGGACTTGAAGTGTGTTAGTCCCATCACACAGAGATCATATATTTTGTTCCCAGAAGCACCTATAGGACTTGAAGTGTGTTAGTCCCATCACACAGACCTACATTTTCTTCCCAGAAGCACCTATAGGACTTGAAGTGTGTTAGTCCCATCACACAGACCTATATTTTCTTCCCAGAAGCACCCATAGGACTTGAAGTGTGTTAGTCCCATCACACAGAGCTCCTCTATTTTCTTTGCAGAAGCACCCACAGGACTTCTAGTGTGTTAGTGGCATCACACAGAGCTCCTCTATTTTCTTTGCAGAAGCACCCACAGGACTTCTAGTGTGTTAGTGGCATCACACAGAGCTCCTCTATTTTCTTTGCAGAAGCACCCATAGGACTTCTAGTGTGTTAGTGGCATCACACAGAGCTCCTATATTTTCTTCTCAGCAGCACCCACAGGACTTCTAGTGTGTTAGTGGCATCACACAGAGCTCCTCTATTTTCTTTGCAGAAGCACCCACAGGACTTCTAGTGTGTTAGTGGCATCACACAGAGCTCCTATATTTTCTTCTCAACAGCACCCACAGGACTTCTAGTGTGTTAGTGGCATCACACAGAGCTCCTCTATTTTCTTTGCAGAAGCACCCACAGGACTTCTAGTGTGTTAGTGGCATCACACAGAGCTCCTCTATTTTCTTTGCAGAAGCACCCATAGGACTTCTAGTGTGTTAGTGGCATCACACAGAGCTCCTATATTTTCTTCTCAGCAGCACCCACAGGACTTCTAGTGTGTTAGTGGCATCACACAGAGCTCCTATATTTTCTTCTCAGCAGCACCCACAGGACTTCTAGTGTGTTAGTGGCATCACACAGAGCTCCTCTATTTTCTTTGCAGAAGCACCCACAGGACTTCTAGTGTGTTAGTGGCATCACACAGAGCTCCTCTATTTTCTTTGCAGAAGCACCCACAGGACTTCTAGTGTGTTAGTGGCATCACACAGAGCTCCTATATTTTCTTCTCAACAGCACCCACAGGACTTCTAGTGTGTTAGTGGCATCACACAGAGCTCCTCTATTTTCTTTGCAGAAGCACCCACAGGACTTCTAGTGTGTTAGTGGCATCACACAGAGCTCCTCTATTTTCTTTGCAGAAGCACCCATAGGACTTCTAGTGTGTTAGTGGCATCACACAGAGCTCCTATATTTTCTTCTCAGCAGCACCCACAGGACTTCTAGTGTGTTAGTGGCATCACACAGAGCTCCTCTATTTTCTTTGCAGAAGCACCCACAGGACTTCTAGTGTGTTAGTGGCATCACACAGAGCTCCTCTATTTTCTTTGCAGAAGCACCCACAGGACTTCTAGTGTGTTAGTGGCATCACACAGAGCTCCTCTATTTTCTTTGCAGAAGCACCCATAGGACTTCTAGTGTGTTAGTGGCATCACACAGAGCTCCTCTATTTTCTTTGCAGAAGCACCCATAGGACTTCTAGTGTGTTAGTGGCATCACACAGAGCTCCTATATTTTCTTTGCAGCAGCACCCACAGGACTTCTAGTGTGTTAGTGGCAACACACAGAGCTCCTCTCTATTTTCTTTGCAGAAGCACCCACAGGACTTCTAGTGTGTTAGTGTCATCACACAGAGCTCCTCTATTTTCTTTGCAGAAGCACCCATAGGACTTCTAGTGTGTTAGTGGCATCACACAGAGCTCCTATATTTTCTTCTCAGCAGCACCCACAGGACTTCTAGTGTGTTAGTGGCATCACACAGAGCTCCTCTATTTTCTTTGCAGAAGCACCCATAGGACTTCTAGTGTGTTAGTGGCATCACACAGAGCTCCTATATATTCTTCTCAGCAGCACCCACAGGACTACCGACTACAATGGCTGGAAGACCGCCAAGGGGAGGCAGAGCGTGCAGAGCCAAGAACACAGGGCAGGCAGGCTCTGTTTCTAGTGGACGTGGCCGTGGACGTGGACGTGGTCGTGCATCGTCATCAGCACGTGGCCATGGGACACGCGCGTCTTTGTTTTCGGCAGCTGGACATGTGGAGCCGCATCATGCTGAAGGCTTGGTAGAATGGATGACCAAGCCCTCCTCATCCTCCTCATCCTCTCTCACCCAGGCTCAGGGTACTGACAGAGCATCATCAGCCACCCCTTCCCTAGACCCACCATGTCCTCCTGAGGAGTCCCCCGAACTATTTGAGCACAGTGTTGGGTACATGCTCCAGGAGGATGCCCAACGATTCGAAGGCTCGGATGATGATACCCAGCTTGAGGAATCTGGCAGTACTGTTCCACCAGCTGCAGCTTACTGCCAGGTTTGCTCTAGTGGTGAAGAGGGAGGGGATGATGAGGTCACTGACTCCACGTGGGTGCCTGAAGGGTGAGAGGATGAGGAGGAGGACGAGGAGGAGGAGGATGCGGCGTCACATGTCCAACGAGGCAGGATGCCCCCTGGAGGCCAGGTAGAGGCCAGCACAGCAACTGTACAACACCGCAGAGCTCCGCCTGTGCAGGGCGCTGCCTCTGCACGTTATCAGAAAAGTTCTTTGGTGTGGGCCTTTTTTGAGACGAGTGCATCAGATCGCACCACTGCTATTTGCAATATTTGTCTCAAGCGTATCTCACGTGGCCAAAACATCAGCCGCTTGGGCACCACAAGCATGACCAGACATATGGCGACCTGCCATGCAGCTCGTTGGCAGGCACACATAAAAGACCCACACCAAAGAACTAAGCGGACCTCTCCTTGCTCCTCCTCAGCTGGGATCTCCATCCCCACTACACCTTCAGTCCTCTCTGAAAGCTGCTCTGAGAGGACTGAAGGTGTAGAATTAGGTGTGTCACAGCCAAGTACTTGCAGTACACCGACGTCCGATTGCAGCAGGCAAATTTCCCTGCCCCAGCTGCTGGACCGTAGAAAGAAGTACACTCCCAGCCATCCACATGCCCAGCGGTTGAATGCTAGCCTGGCTAAATTGCTAGCACTTCAACTGCTGCCTTTTCAGTTGGTAGACTCGGCCCCCTTCCGTGAGTTTGTTCAATGTGCGGTTCCTCAGTGGCAGGTTCCCAAACGCCACTTTTTCTCACGGAAGGCGATTCCGTCTCTCTACCGGCATGTGGAGGGCAATGTCCATGCCTCGCTGGACAGGGCGGTCAGCGGTAAGGTGCATATTACCGCTGACTCATGGTCCAGCAGGCATGGACAGGGACGGTACCTTTCTTTCACGGCCCATTGGGTCACTCTATTGGCAGCTGGGAGGGATGCAGGACAAGGTGCAGTAGTGTTGGAGGTTGTTCCGCCACCACGCCTCCAAAACGCTACTACTGCTACTGGTTGTGACACACCTCTCTCCTCCACCCCCTCCTCTTCTTCTTCCTCCAGTGCTCTGTCCTTGGAACCAGCGGTGCTCCGTAGGCGTACAAGGGGCTACGCAAGTACGCAGGCAAAAAGATGCCATGCTGTGCTTGCGCTGGTGTGTTTGGGGGACAGGAGCCACACTGGGCCAGAGGTTCTGGCAGCTCTGCAGGGGCAGGCCGAGAGGTGGTTGACGCCACGTCAGCTTAAGCCAGGAATGGTCGTTTCTGACAATGGCACCAACCTCCTCTCCGCCCTGCGACAGGGGCAGCTCACCCATGTGCCCTGCATGGCTCACGTCCTCAACCTGGTGGTGCAGCGGTTCTTGGGCAGGTTCCCAGGCTTACAGGATGTCCTGAGGCAGGCCAGGAAAGTCTGTGTGCATTTCCGCCGATCTTATAATGCCAGTGCTCGGCTGACTGAGCTGCAAAAGGAGCTGAACCTGCCCAAGAACCGCCTAATATGTGACATGCCCACCAGGTGGAACTCAACGTTGGCCATGCTGCAGCGACTGCACACGCAGCAGAGGGCCATCAATGAGTACCTTTGCGACTACGGCACCAGGACAGGGTCAGGGGAGCTTGGTTTTTTTTCCCCACGTCAGTGGAGCATGATCAGGGATGCATGCACTGTCCTCTCACCATTTGAGGAGGCCACGAGGATGGTGAGCAGTGACAGTGCATGCATCAGTGACACTGTCCCTCTTGTCCACCTGTTGGAGCATACGCTGCGTGGGATAATGGACAGGGCACTTGAGGCAGAACAGAGGCAGGAAGAGGAGGACTTCCTTGCCTCTCAAGGCCCCCTTTATCCGGACAGTGTTCCTTCTGTCCCACCCATCACACAGGAAGAGGATGAGGAGGAGGAGGAGGAGGAGGAGGAGGATTGTGTGAGCATGGAGGTGGAGCCTGGCACTCAGCATCAGCAGCAGCAGTCTTTTAGGGATGATGTACAGTCCCAACAAACCAGTGGACTTGTACGTGGCTGGGAGGAGGTGGCTGGCGATCATGTCATCCTCAGTGACCCAGAAGACTCCGGACCGAATGCCTCAGCTAACCTACGCTGCATGGCCTCCCTGATCCTGCAAAGCCTGCGGAAGGATCCTCGTGTTCTTCGGATCAAGGAGAGGGACCATTACTGGCTGGCCACTCTCCTTGATCCGCGGTACAAGGGTAAGGTTGCGGACCTTATCTTGCCGTCGCAGAGGGAGCAGAGGATGAGACATCTCAGGGAGGCCTTGCAGAAAGGTCTGTGCAACGCGTTCCCAGAAACTGGGAGGCTACAAACTCCTGGTCCTGGGCGACGAGTTGCTGAGGCTTCGGTCAGTAGCAGAAGGAGCGGTGGGGAAGGTGGACGTCTGACCAATGCGTTCAGACAATTTTTTAGTCCGCAGCCCCAAGGTATGATCGGTTCCAGCAACCATCGCCAGCGTCTGATATACATGGTGCAGGAATACCTTGGGGCAAGGTCAGACTTGGACACCTTTCCCACCGAAAATCCTCTGGCTTACTGGGTCCTGAGGATGGATCACTGGCCAGAGCTTGCACAGTATGCAATTGAGCTACTGGCCTGTCCAGCCTCCAGCGTTCTGTCCGAACGCACATTCAGTGCTGCTGGAGGATTTGTGACTGATCATAGGGTGCGCCTGTCCACCGCCTCGGTTGATCGACTGACCTTCATCAAAATGAATCAGTCTTGGATCACCACCAGCTACCAGGCACCTGAGGCGGATATAACCGAATAATTTTTAATGTCACATCACATCCCTTCAAGACTGCCTATGCTGATGCTGAGTGACTGTCCTCTTATGTTCACTGACTATCCTCTTCCTCCTCCTCAATGATTCATGCCACCACACCAGTGCCTAAGGCACAATTTTTCAGCCCCTGTTTAACAGGGGCGTGTACATACAATTTTTATAAAAAAATGCTTCGCAACACTGTGCTCCAAGTACAGTATCTGTGAGGGGTTGCAGTGTTGTGGCACCAGCACCAGTGCCTAAGGCACAATTTTTCAGCCCCTGTTTAACAGGGGCGTGTACTTACAATTTTTTAAAAAAATGCTTCGCAACACGTGTGACTGCTGTGCTCCAAGTACAGTATCTGTGAGGGGTTGCAGTGTTGTGGCACCAGCACCAGTGCCTAAGGCACAATTTTTCAGCCCCTGTTTAACAGGGGCGTGTACATACAATTTTTATAAAAAAATGCTTCGCAACAATGTGCTCCAAGTACAGTATCTGTGAGGGGTTGCAGTGTTGTGGCACCAGCACCAGTGCCTAAGGCACAATTTTTCAGCCCCTGTTTAACAGGGGCGTGTACTTACAATTTTTTAAAAAAATGCTTCGCAACACGTGTGACTGCTGTGCTCCAAGTACAGTATCTGTGAGGGGTTGCAGTGTTGTGGCACCAGCACCAGTGCCTAAGGCACAATTTTTCAGCCCCTGTTTAACAGGGGCGTGTACATACAATTTTTATAAAAAAATGCTTCGCAACAATGTGCTCCAAGTACAGTATCTGTGAGGGGTTGCAGTGTTGTGGCACCAGCACCAGTGCCTAAGGCACAATTTTTCAGCCCCTGTTTAACAGGGGGGCGTGTACATACAATTTTTATAAAAAAATGCTTCGCAACACTGTGCTCCAAGTACAGTATCTGTGAGGGGTTGCAGTGTTGTGGCACCAGCACCAGTGCCTAAGGCACAATTTTTCAGCCCCTGTTTAACAGGGGGGGGTACTTACAATTTTTTAAAAAAATGCTTCGCAACACGTGTGACTGCTGTGCTCCAAGTACAGTATCTGTGAGGGGTTGCAGTGTTGTGGCACCAGCACCAGTGCCTAAGGCACAATTTTTCAGCCCCTGTTTAACAGGGGCGGGTAATTACAAATCTTGATCTAATAGTTCACAGCAGGGCCCATTCCTGCGCCCACCAAGAGTAACTATGAGGGCCTACAGTCTTGTGGCAACACCGTCCACCACCACCGCCAAAGGCCCAATTTTTCTGCCCTGTTCATCAGGTGCTTGCAATTACAAATCTTGATCTAATAACTCACAGCAGGGCCCATTCCTGCGCCCACCAAGAGTAACTGTGAGAGCTTACAGTCTTGTGGCAACACCGTCCACCACCACCACCACCCCCAATTTTTCTGCCCTGTTCAACAGGTGCATGCAATTACAAATCTTGATCTATTAACTCACAGCAGGGCCCATTCCTGTGCCCACCAGTCTTGTGGCTACACCAACATCTAATAGGGCAAATTTCTGCAGAGTATATACGCCAGGCCCCTACTTTCAAACATCCAACTTACAAACGACTCCTACTTGCAAATGGAAAGAGAAAACAGGAAGTGAGAGGAAATCTACCCCTAGGAAGGGAAATTCTATCCTGTTAGATTTAATTTGGGAAAAAGGTATCTCCTCTCTACTGATACTTTATCACCAATCCTTGTTTCAATTAAAACCCCACTTTTTCCAAAAACATTTGTCATTGGGACGGAAAGTGAGGTGACATGTTCTGAACAGATGTGCAAAGACAGCAAATGTTACAGGGGTGATAACCCCTCCCTATGTTCTCCAAAAAGCTTAAAAATAGATTTTTTGGGGATGGAGCTACACTTCATAATGTACCTGTTCAGATTCTACTTAAGAACAAACCTAAAGCCGCAAGTGGTTTTAAATGGCTTCTTTTTTTCCTTTACAAATGTCATTTTGTGCAAGGACAGTTCTAAACACGGGAAAACACATGCCACTTCACAGGCATACTTTAGACACCCCCCAGGTACCATATTTAAAGGAAAATTTCACTTTTTTTTTTTCACTTTATGCATCATTAAAATGACTGCTCCCGAAAAAACTTTAGTTTTTAAAAGTTCTTTTTGCATTGATATATGTCCCCTGGGGCAGGACCCGGGTCCCCAAACCTGTTTTATGACATTAACATGCATATTGGCCGTTGTAATTAGCACTTTTGATTTCGAACGTTCGCGTCCATTATAACGTATAGGGTTCGAAAATTCGCGCGAACTTTCGGTCGGTTCGAAGGTTCTGGTGCGAACCGAACCCGGGGGTGTTCGGCTCATCCCTAATAGTGAGGCTCTCAGGGATCTTGCAAATGTAGAAGCATTGATTTGTATAGAGGCTGTAATGGCATGTACTGGGGTTGATTTACTAAAGGCAAATAGGCTGTTCACTTTGAGAATTTAACTTAGATTAGTGTGGTGAAAATTGACTTTGCAAGGAATACTCAATCACATGCAAGGAAAATAAAGAAAAAACAAACAACAGTGTTTTAATTGTGCATGATTGGATGATGGAAGTCAGCAGAGCTTCACCTCATTCTATAAGCTAAGAAAAATGTCCCTACAAAATGAACAGCCAATTTGTCTTAATTAAATCAACCTCAATGTGTCTTCCCTCTCTGACTTTCTCTTGAAGCATGTCCTCTAGGTTCCAACAGCTCTTGTACCATACCTGTAGTCTCTGACCAAGTCTTTTAACATGTCCATAGTCTGACTATTTCATGTGGCATGCTCATAGTCTCGGACCATCTCTTGTAGCATGCCCGTAGTCTGACCATTTCACGTAGCATGCTCATTGTCTCTGACCATCTCTTGTAGCATGCCCGTAGTCTGACCATTTAATGTGGCATGCTCATAGTCTCTGACCAAGTCTTTTAACATGCCCATAGTCTGACCATTTCATGTGGCATGCTCATAGTCTCTGACCATCTCTTGTAGCATGCCCGTAGTCTGACCATTTCATGTGACATGCTCATAGTCTCTGATTATCTCTGGTAACATGCCCGTAGTCTGACCATTTCACGTGGCATTCTCATAGTCTCTGACCATCTCTTGTAACATGCCCGTATTCTCCGACTATCTCTTGTTGCATATGTCTGCAGTCCCTGACAGCTTTCTGTAAGATTGTATTCACTGAATATTATGAGCAGACCTTGTGAAGTCACTTGAGGCCCCCCATGTCAAGTCAGATGACCACCAATGCTCAAGCTTGTGCTACTTTGCAGTAAACCATTTCTGCATGTGGACTGTGATTATATCAATATTCCAGTTTATTTCTTGTCAGCAAACAAATCCTTTTGGCAGGTTCAACAGCTCCCTTATATATTTCACTTGTTCAACTACAGCTGTTTGCCTGGATTTGGGATTTTTGGTAGATTTTGTAAACCTGCAGGGATGAAATGTCAGAGTTTTGTAATGATTTGGAGAATATCCAAATTAGGTCTATAATGACATGACAACCATAGAAAATAATTTAACATGTTGGCAACTATTTTCACAGTACTTCTTCAAAGTGGTTGTAAACTCAGAAAAACAAACAAAAAAAACTGCAAGGCAAAGGCATAATGAGCTAGTATGTGTCGCACACTAACTCATTATGAAATACTTACCTGAGATCGAAGCTGTTGCAGCATTCCCCGCACACTGCTGTGACCGGCGACCCGCAGACTGCCTCAACAATGCTAGACCAGTCCTTGCAGCCTCTTCTTCCCTAAGCTCTGGTGGTTGCAGGTTCTCTGCCATTAATGACAGTTATTTTCAGCAACAGTGACAGTTATCTTTAGTAACAGACATGCAACTGAACAATAGTGAACATTAAGGAGTGAAAACAGTATGGCTGCTGTCAGCGATCAAGGCAGCAACAGGAAAATGTAAATACAGCCATATGTGAAAACGATCTACATAGAGACTAATCTTCAGACTCTCATCGGGAAGATAGCCATGAACAGGCTACTTCTGCTCTTCATTTTAGCCTTGACACTGGAGCTGACACTGGATGCTGCATACATCTCTCCAGACATGGTGACTTT
Organism: Lithobates sylvaticus; assembly: GCA_028564925.1. Classification (NCBI taxonomy): domain Eukaryota; kingdom Metazoa; phylum Chordata; class Amphibia; order Anura; family Ranidae; genus Lithobates; species Lithobates sylvaticus. The sequence continues at coordinate 60,514,864 of CM053036.1, read as the reverse complement.
CAGACAAAAATTGAATGAGAGCAAGGACTATCCAGGTGTGTATGATGACTCTTCTCCATGGGGCAAAGAAAGCTTTTGATTGCTACTAATAGATGTACCTACTTGTTGCCCATTATCTAATTGATTCCTGTCCAATGACCAGGTGGTCCTGCCCTGATACCACCCTCTTATCATAGTGGGCTGACAAAATGCCATCTGTGATTATGCAGGGACCACCCACTTGCAGCTCCTGTGATCCAGGGAATAAATGGCTAACTGTAAATGAATGGAGTTCCTGTGCATGTGCAATAAGGCCTTTTTCATATGAGCTTCAGCTTGTATAAGAGCTTTCAGCAAGCTTTGTTGAAGCTTTTTAAGTACCTTTCAGCTCCAGTTTGTAAATGCTGAACACAGATCAATTGGGGTGTTGATTGACACTTTAAGTGAGCTGCTAGCAGGCTTCAGCAGGCTTTCAACAAGCTTCAAGAAGTGTTGAAGTCTTCTAGCAGTTTGCTTAACCGCTTCAGCCCCGGAAGACTTTTACCCCCTTCCTGACCAGAGCACTTTTTGCGATTCGGCACTGCGTTGCTGTAACTAACAATTGCGCGGTCGTGCAACGTTATACCCAAAATTGATGTCCTTTTTTCCCCACAAATAGAGCTTTCTCTTGGTGGTATTTGATCATCTGTGTGGTTTTTATTTTTTGCGCTATAAACAAAAAAAGAGCCACAATTTTGAAAATAAACACAATATTTTGTAATTTTTGCTATAATAAATATCCCCATTTTTTTTTTTTTTTTAAAAGCTAATTTTTTTCTCAGTTTAGGCCGGTATGTATTCTTCTACATATTTTTGGTAATAAAAATCGCAATAAGCGTATATTCATTGGTTTACGCAAAAGTTATAGTGTCTACAAAATAGGGGATAGATTTATAGCATTTTTATAAAAAAAAAATTTCTAGTAATGGCGATTGTGATTTTTATCAGGACTGCGACATTACGGCGGACACATCGGACAATTTTGACATATTTTTGGTACCATTGGCATTTATACAGCGATCGGTGCTATAAAAATGCATTGATTACTGTAAAAATTTCACTGTCAGTGAAGGGGTTAATTGTGTTCCCTATTGTGTGTTCTAACTGAAGTGGGGAGGGGACTGACTAGGGGAGATGACAAATCGCTGTTCATACTCTATATGAACAGACGATCTGTCACTTCTCCCCTCAGAGAACCGGGATCTCTGTGTTTATACACAGAGATCCCGGTTCTCACCGTGTTACGAGCGATCGCGGGAGCTCGGCGGTCATCGCGACTGCCGGGCACTCGCAACGGCTCCGGGGGAAAGCTGCAGGCGCCAAGTTGAGGGCCACCCTAAAAAAAAATTGTATTAATATTCTTAAAAAAAAATCCTAATCTGCCTCTTCCTACATCGCGGTGATCTTCAGTCTTCTCTCTTCCTCGCATTGTCTTCTGGGGAAGGTGGGCGCCCCATTCACAAAGCGCAGCGTGACTCGCGCATTCGCAGTAGGAAATGGGCAGTGAAGCCACAAGGCTCCACTGCCTGTTTCCTTTAGTGAGGATGGTGGTGTATGAGGGACATATCGGCCTCAGGGGGGGGGGGGGGGGGGGGGGGGGGGGGCGACATCGCGGGCACTCTGGACAGATAAGTGTCCTTATTAAAAGTCAGCAGCTACAGTGTTTGTAGCTGCTGACTTTTAAAAAAATAAAAATTCCGCTGCAACACCCCTTTAAGGAGCGACGTAACATGACGTTGATTCGCCTGCCCGTGCCATTCTGCCGCACTATAACTGCGCCGGCTGATCGGCAAGCGGTTAAAGTGGCATTCAGCACTCCTATTTAACCACTTGCTGACCGCCCCATGTAGATATACGTCAGCAGAATGGCACGTACAGGCAAAATCACGTACCTGTACGTGACATTCTTCCGGCGGGTGGGGTGTCCGATCGGAACCCCCTCCGCCGGCGGGGACGGTCGGCATCGCTTCAGGAGCGATCCGGGACGAGGGGACGGCCAGTGGTTTCTGGCCACCCCCTCGCGATCGCTCCTGGCGAATGAAAAGCTTCCCCTTCCTGTCTATTGTATAGACAGGAAGGCGGAAGTGATGTCACGCTCGGTGCGTCGGTCTATCTGACCGGGACGCCGAGCTGTGAACATGTACAGGTTAGTGCACAACAGTACACTGACACCAGTACACATAGGCACATATTCCACCCCCCTGTCCCCCCTGTCACCCCCAGATCACCCCCTGCCCCCCCAGTCACAGTGTCACTAATTGCAGTGATCATTTATTTACTGATCACTGCATTTAGTGTCAGTGTTACTGTAATAACTGTCAGGGCAGTTAGTTTTAGGCCCCTTTAGGTCTAAGGTAGCCCCCCCCCCCCCCCCCCCCCAATAAAGGTTTAACCCCCTGATTGCCCCTAGTTAACCCCTTCACCCCCTTTTGCCAGTGTCACTAAGCGATCGTTTTTCTGATCGCTGCATTAGTGTCACTGGTGCCGCTAGGTAGCCAGTTTTTTTTTTAGGTTAACCGCCATGTTTATATAGGTTCATAAATAGGTTTATAGGTCAGGTACCCCCATATTACAACCTAAATAAAGGTTTTAATCCCCTGATTGCCCCTAGAGTTAACCCTTTCACCAGTGATCACCGTATAAGTGTCACTGGTGACGCTGGTTAGCCAGTTAGTTATTTCGTTATTTAGGTTCCCCGTCAGGTTTTTATATAGCGTCAGGTACCCCCATATATTACCTAATAAAGGTTTAACCCCCTGATTGCCCCTAGTTAACCCTTTCACCCCCTTTTGCCAGTGTCACTAAGCAATCGTTTTTCTGATCGCTGCATTAGTGTCACTGGTGCCGCTAGGTAGCCAGTTTTTTTTTTAGGTTAACCGCCAGGTTTATATAGGTTCATAAATAGGTTTATAGGTCAGGTACCCCCATATTACAACCTAAATAAAGGTTTTAACCCCCTGATTGCCCCTAGTTAACCCTTTTCACCAGTGATCACCGTATTACTGTTACGGGTGACGCTGGTTAGTTAGCTTGTTTTTTATACTGTCAGGGCACCCGCCATTTATTACCCAATAATGGTTTAACCCCCTGATCGCCCGGCGGGTGATATCAATTAGGTTTTAGGGTCAAATAAGGTCTGCGTCGCCCCAGGTTAGTGCCAGTACCGCAAACACCCACGCGCAAAGCATACACCTCCCTTAGTGGCACAGTATCTGAACAGATCAATATCTGATCTGATCAGATCTATACTAGCGTCCCAGCAGTTTAGGGTTCCAAAAAAACGCATTGTTAGCGGGATCAGCCCAGATACCTGCTAGCACCTGCGTTTTCCCCCTCCGCCCAGCCCAGCCCACCCAAGTGCAGTATCGATCGATCACTGTCACTTACAAAACACTAAGCACACATAACTGCAGCGTTCGCAGAGTCAGGCCTGATCCCTGCGATCGCTAACATTTTTTTTTGTGGTAGCGTTTTGATTCAGTCGCTAACAGTCAGGAGCTTTTTTACCTGTGAATCTTCAAAAAATAAAAAAAACAAAAATAGTTGTCGTTTTATTGTTCTCTCTCTCTCTCTCTATTCTCTCTCTATTGTTGCTCTTTTTTTACTCCATTCTATTCTGCAATGTTTTATCATGTTTTATCATGCTTGCTTTTCAGGTATGTAATTTTGTTTACTGTGTTTTAGTGTTAAGCATTTTTTTGTTTTCAGGTGCGCCATTCAGTTGCAGTGCGGATTTATTTATCTTGACAGCAACAGCGTTTGCTCCCACGATACATAAAGCCGCGACTCCAACGCTGTAGGAGGTGATTTCACCACCACAGTTAAAAAAAAGAGCATATGTGCCGAAGCATGGGGGCAGCAGGGGGGGGAGGAGCGATTGGCTCCTAATGCCACGTACATACGGTCGAAATTCCGACCGTGTGTACACGGCATAACTTTTGCGGGAGGATGCCCCCATGCATCGGTATATATAAATGGTGCATGTATGCCCATCATTAGAAGTGGGTGGATGAAGGGAGGTATTCTAATGGTGGGCATACCCACCAATCAATCTCTTTTTTTCGTTCAGCCAAGAGGCTGCATGAAAAAAAAAGATTACAATATATGTCCAGTATGTTGCTGGACTTTGAATGGTTATACCAGAATGATGCCTGCAGGTTTAGGTATCATCTTGGTATCATTCTTTTCAGCCAGTGATCGGCTTTCATGTAAAAGCAATTCTAGCGGGTAATTAGCCTCTAGACTGCTTTTACAAGCAGTGGGAGGGAATGTCCCCCCTCCCGGATATAAACCGCGCCATTGGGAAATTGGGAAAGCATTTTATCACACCAATCTTGGTGTGGTCAGATGCTTTGAGGGCAGAGGAAAGATCTAGGGTCTAATAGACCCCAATTTTTTCAAAAAAAGAGTACCTGTCACTGCCTATTGCTATCATAGGGGATATTTACATTCCCTGAGATAACAATAAAAATTATAACAAAGAAAAAAAATGGAAGGAACAGTTTAAAAATAAAATAAAAAAAAAAAGCTAAAAAAAAAAAAAAAACAAAAAAAAAAAAAAAAAGCACCCCTGCCCCCCCTTCTCTTGCGCAAAGGCGTACACAAGCGTTGGTCTGGCGTCATATGTAAACAGCAATTGCACCATGCATGTGAGGTATCACCGCGAAGGTCAGATCGAGGGCAGTAATTTTAGCAGTAGACCTCCTCCGTGAATCTAATGTGGTATCATGTAAAGGCTTTTAAAGGCTTTTAAAAATGTATGTAGTTTGTCGCCACTGCGTGTTTGTGCGCAATTTTAAAGCATGTCGTGTTTGGTATCCATGTACTCGGCCTAAGATCATATTTTTTATTTCATCAAAAATTTTAGCAATATAGTGTGTTTTAGTGCATTAAAATAAAAAAAAAGTGTATTTTTTCCACAAAAAATGCGTTTGAAAAATCGCTGCGCAAATACTGTGTGGAAAAAAAAAAAATGCAACACCCACCATTTTAATCTGTAGGGCCTTTGCTTTAACAATATATATAGTGTTTGGGGGTTCAACGTAATTTTCTTGCAAAAAAAAAAAATATGTTTTCATGTAAACAAAAAGTGTCAGAAAGGGCTTTGTCTTCAAGTGGTTAGAAGAGTGGGTGATGTGTGACATAAGCTTCTAAATGTTGTGCATAAAATGCCAGGACAGTTCAACCCCCCCCAAATGACCCCATTTTGGAAAGTAGACACCCCAAGCTATTTGCTGAGAGCAATGTTGAGCCCATTAAATATTTTTTTTTTTGTCCCAAGAGATTGAATAAAAAAAAAAAAAAAATATATATATATTTTTTTTACAAAAAGTTGTCACTAAATGATATATTGCTCAAACATGTCATGGGCATATGTGGAAATACACCCCAAAATACATTCTGTTGCTTCTCCTGAGTACGGGGATACCACATATGTGGGACTTTTTGGGAGCCTAGCTGCGTACGGGACCCCAAAAACCAAGCACCGCCTTCAGGCTTTCTAAGGGTGTAATTTTTTTATTTCACTTCTCACTGCCAATCACAGTTTCGGAGGCCATGGAATGCCCAGATGGCATAAAACCCCCCAAAATGACCCCATTTTGGAAAGTAGACACCCCAAGCTATTTGCTGAGAGGTATGGTGAGTATTTTGCAGATCTCGCTTTTTGTCACAAAGTTTTGAAAATTGAAAAAAAAAAAAAATATATTTTTTTTCTTTACTTTCTTCATTTTCAAAAACAAATGAGAGCTGTAAAATACTCACCATGCCTCTCAACAAATAGCTTGGGGTGTCTACTTTCCAAAATGGGGTCATTTGGGGGGGTTTTGTGCTATTTTGGCATTTTATGGCCTTCGAAACTGTGATAGGTAGTGAGGAGTGAAATCAAAAATTTGCCCCCTTAGAAATCCTGAAGGCGGTGCTTGGGTTTCGGGGCCCCGTACGCGGCTAGGCTCCCGAAAAGTCCCACACATGTGGTATCCCCATACTCAGGAGAAGCAGCGAAATGTATTTTGGGGTGCAATTCCACATATAACTATGGCATGTGTGAGAAATATATCATTTAGTGACAACTTTTTGAAAAAAAAAAAATTTATTTTTTATTTTTGTCTTTATTCAATCACTTGGGACTAAAAAAAAAAAAATATTCAATGGGCTCAACATGCCTCTCAGCAAATAGCTTGGGGTGTCTACTTTCCAAAATGGGGTCATTTGGGGGGAGGGTTGTACTTCCCTGACATTTTAGCACCTCAAGAAATGAGATAGGCAGTCATAAATTAAAAGCGGTGTAAATTCCAGAAAATGTACTCTAGTTTGTAGACGCTATAACTTTTGCGCAAACCAATAAATATACGCTTATTGGCATTTTTTTTACTAAAGACATGTGGCTGAATACATTTTGGCCCAAATGTTTGACTAAAATTGAGTTTATTAGATTTTTCTTATAACAAAAAGTAGAAAATCTCTTTTTTTTTCAAAATTTTCGCTCTTTTTCCGTTTATATCGCAAAAAATAAAAATTACAGAGGCAATCAAATACCATCAAAAGAAAGCTCTATTTGTGGGAAGAAAAGGACGCAAATTTTGTTTGGTTACAAAATTGCATGACCGCGCAATTACCAGTTAAAGTAGTGCAGTGTGAAATTGAAAAAAGACCTCTGGTCCTTAAGCTGACAATTGGTCCGGGGCTGAAGTGGTTAAATACTGTGTTCAGCATTTACAAACTGGAGATGAATGGTACTTAAAAAAATCTTGCTGAAAGCTCTGTAAATGCTTTGTCAAATCTTGCTGTTCACACTGCTCTTATACAAGTTGAAGCCTGTGTGAAACAGGCCTTACTTAAATAAAAATAGGTAATGCTGTGATCCCAGTACATAGCCCGGGACACAGCATCATGGGGCCTGAGGTCCAAGACAGTGGCGGCTCATCCATTAGGGGGGCCCGGGCTCTGCCCCCTCTCTCCTTGCCACTACCCTATATGAAGTGGATAGATTAATGCATAGCATAGCATGAATCTATCCGCGGCCGCCACCTATTCCTGTGTCCAGGTTTTTTTTTTAAGCACCTGATTAGAGCCAGAGGCTTCAAAATAGGGTGGGTTCCGGTCGCAGAGCATGCGACCGGAGCCCACGCAGGTGTGTTGCAACAGCGAATGAATATTTGCTGTTGCAAGACTGACCCTCCTTCTGGCCAACCGGGAAGCAGGTATAAAACCGTTTCTTGACGTTAGGTGATCCTATTAGACGCCTAGCGCCGGGAGGAGCAGAGAGGAGATGCACCAGAGAGAGGAGAGGACACCGGAGCAGCTTTCCCTGAGCCCACCATGCTTAAGGATAGGGCTGGAAGATGGTGGCATCAGCTCTGACCGCTGCTCTCACCGCCCGCATCCAGGTTAAGGACAGCGGGTGGTGGTGGTGGGGGGGGGGGGTTTGCTGGGAGTGTTAGTGCCTTGCTGTTTAGGGGGTTAGTTGTGCTAGTGCCGCTCCACCGGCGGCCCAGAGGGGGTTATTTGCCGCCCCCCTCAAAAAAAAACAAAAAACACCAGGGCAGTCTGATTTCATTTACAGTATTGCAATCACCCGAAAATTCGACAAAACCCTTCAGGCCAACACGGTGCATGGTATGTGCATTACAGGTATATTGAGCACTACTGTGTCTGTGAGGGTCCACAATGCATTGCACCATTGTACCGCCTGTTATACCATGCATTACCATAAGACATCATTGTAAATAGGCCTCTCACCCTTAGTGTGTACTTTTGCCCTTTGTCTTGATACAGGAGTTCAGATGTACAGAGAGACGTTCTTCACATCATCAATAGATGAAGACGCTGAGTATTTTGAAATGGTTGTGCCGCAGATGGACTCAGCTACCGAACTTTCTATGTACATGATTATCTCTATCTGGACTGGATATGGGTTGATGTTTTTATCCTGGGGTGCCATCCATGATCTTTTGGAACTCCTTATGAAGAAGTAGAAGGCAAACAAAATGTTCAGTTTTTAATTCAATTACAAGAATGATTAGACCTTACCTGTGTCATTCAGTGTCACTGTTCATTGTTCGCTGAATTTTGGAGAGTTAAACCCCCTGATAATGTGTCTGGCTGAGATGCCTGCTCCAAGTTCCCAGGTCTGTACACCTGCTGTACTCATTACGAGGTGTTCCCACATCCCCATCTGGAGTTCCTGGGTCTGTAGACCTGCTGTACCCATTATGAGGGGTTCCTACCATCCCTGTGTGTGAGTTCTCGGGTCTGTACATCTGCTCTGCTCATTATAAGGGGTTCCCACCATCCCTGTGCTGCGTTTCCAGGTCTGTACACCTGCTGAACTCATTATGAGGGGTTAATTTTGTTTATTGAAAAATCTTACAAGCAACAACTTATATACAATAAAACCATAATAAATAAATAAAACATATTTACAAAATAATTGAATATGACTATAGAAAACAAAAAAAACAAGAACATAATAAACGGTACAAACCAAATTGCACACAACATAATCCCTACGAGAGAGCCAGACTAAGGAATATCCCCGTCACCACGTATGTAGCCTTTTATCAAAAATATATTTGATCTGAAAATCTAGGGGAGTGAAACAAGAATACTAAGAAAAGCCGCACAACCCCGAGATCAACAGGCAGCAGCTACAGAGTCCTGATATTCCTCCACGCCCTTATCCAGGCCTCCTGCTGCCACCTGTCTTTCTCAAGACCCTGAATCTTTCCAACCTCAACCAGAATGTCCTGCATCACCACTTCGACAGGCAGGATTTTACTCCTAAAGGATACCTGACACGTGCACTCCACCTGAAATAACGGACTACTAGACTGGAAAAAAGTGTTTCCAAATCATAATCCTGATGAGTCTGGAATGCCCCATACACCCACTCTGCATAAAACCTATGGGGGAGGAAGGGTATACTCAGAGCCCTCCCCACCCTCTTGTACACCTCTATATTAAAATGGCACTAAAGTAGAATGTGATCCATGAACTCCACCACTCCTCCACACTCCACTCTTGGGCAGCCCTGATCCCTTATGGAAAGAAACTTCAAGTTGCCCTTCACATATAGTTTTCCATGAAAGGCAAGTCAAGCCTGATCCCTAAACTTCATTGGGATTCTATCCAAATTAATCAATCGCAAACCCATCCCAAAAACCAGGCTTGGGCAATCCCTTAAGGCCAGTGGCCAGTGGCTAGCAAAAAGCAGAGCACATGATCAGCTTCTCAAGAAGTTTCCTTGGAAGAGATCTGACTTCTCCTGCTGTTACTTGCCATTTTCAAACACTGGGCAACATAAGCAGGGCGCTTACCATGCTTGACCCTCAGGCTTTTCACTGGCCCACCATTTTCCCAGTCTTGCAGAAAGGGCCTAAACCAGGACTGGAAAATACCAACCCACCCAGGCGGTCTCTCTGCCAACATGTTACCAAGATTGTACTTCACAAACGGAGAGAAAAATACTACATCAGCATAGGCCACAACCTTCAAAGAAGGCTCACCGGTGATGCCCAAAGGTACCCCACACAATGGTCCACTCTCTAGCCTTCTCATGAAGGGGTCAATTGCAAACACATATAGCAGAGGATTCAATGTACACCCCTGGCGCTGCCCGACCCAACCATTAACCAGAGGAAAGCTTTCAGCCCCTTTGTACAAAACCTTGAGCCAATCAATAAAACCCCCCTCAAGGCCATATTTGCCAAGAAGGAGCCATAAGTACTCATGATGAACCCAATCAAAGACCTTAGCCTGATCCACTGTCAGCAAAAATGTACCCCAACCAGCAGCCCAACAACACTCCAAGGCCTCCCAGACAGCTAACACTGCTGAGAAAGTGCTTCTACCCTGGACCAAGCAGTGCTGGTGTTGGGATAACAAACTGCCTGCCACAGGTGATAATCGCCAGAAAAAAATCTTTGCCAGTATCTTTTCTATTGACATTAAGAAGACTAATGGGGTGCAAATTCCCAATCATCGAAGGATCTTTACCCTTTGACAGAAGGATCACTGCAGATTGCCTCATGGAGGGAGGGAGAGAACCCTCATACAAACAGCCATTAAAAACCTCCGCAAGGTAGGGAGCCAGGATTGTCTTAAAACATTTATAAAATTTGTCTGTCAAACCATCTGGCTCTGGCGTTTTCTTGATGGCTAGTTTATCATTAGCCTGGATTACCTCATATGCAGTGATTTCATCCTTCAAATACATCAAAGGAACATTACTCTCCAGACCTGGTGTAGAGTCCAAAAAAGCCAACATCCTTGTCCTATCAAGGTTCCTTTCTTTCCTTTCGGCATAACATCCAGGATCCCTGACCTAGGCTTCGTCAGAGAGCCCGTACTGTCCTTCAGGCCATTGACCATCTTAACTGCTACGCTCTGTTTACAGTTCTGGTAAGGGTCAGGCGAATGGTATTTCCCATAATTGATGTCTCCTAAGGAGGAGCTTCACCTCAGAGACCGCCCCAGAATCTCCTCCATTTGAAACAAGGCAGTCAAGTTTCCTCCACAAACGCTGGTAGGTGATATACTTATCTTTTTTCCTATGGCCTTGAAAAGCCCAACAGTCCACTGTTTTACAAGCTCCCACCATTTTGACTTACTGTTGCAAACGTCTAGGATAGTTACCCGTGCTTGAAAAAATCCTCAAAGGATTGTCTTACTCTCCCATCTTCCAGGAGGGCCGAATTCAATCTCCAGATACCTCTCTCCCTAGATGGCATGTCTGAGGCATTCAGAGTCACAGATAGAATATAGTGATCGGAAAACTCTACCACCTGACAAACAGGTGCCGAAAAAGCAGAGTCTATCTATCCTACTCTGACTACTACCTTGCTGAAAAGTGAACTCTGTGCTGTCTGGGCAGCGCTTAATGTGTGCATCTACCAGACCTGCTTCCCTAACTATCGCATTGAGAAAAATATATATATATATAAAAAAAATATAATATTTATACAGCGGTTAATGCTGTATAAAGCTGAGGTCACACCTGAAAGTCAGCAGATACAAGCAATGGTCAGGAACCAGACAAGGAGGGAGATTTACTGAAACTTGAGCACTCAGAATCTGGTGCAACTGTGTATGGTAGCCAATCAGCATTTAACTTCTTGTTCAATTAAGCTTTGAGAATAAAACATGGAATTGATTTCTTTGCAAAGCTGCACCAGATTTTGCACGCTCCGCTTTTAGTGCTCCCCCCCCCCCCCGGTCACACCAGGAACCAGCACATACAAACAACTCCAAGAGCAAGCCAGGTCAGGCAAGGGTAAGCAGGTGTCAGGAAAAAGTTTGTGTAGATATAGAAATATGCAGTGTACACACGATCCGGCATTCCGACAACAAAATCCTGGATTTATTTTGATATTATTCCAAAGGGATGTATGCAAAACTTGTCTTGCATACACACGGTCACACAAATGTTGGAAATCCCGAACGTCAAGAAAGCAGTGACGTACAACACGTTAAAATTAAGTTCATTAGCCAGTGCGGCTCTTCTGCTTGATTCCGAGCATGCGTGGAATTTTGTGCATCAGAATTGTGTAAACACAATCGGAATTTCCGACAATGGATTTTGTTGTCGGAAAATTTGAGATCCAGCTCTCAAATTTTTGTTGCCGGAAATTCCGACAGAGAATATCCGATGGAGCCTACACACGGTCGGAATTTCCGACAACAAGCTCACATCGAACATTTGTTGTCAGAAATTCCGACCGTGTGTACGTGGCATAACATTTGAAGACCATCCAGCAACTGCTTACTTCAGCTCTCCTCCTTAAACAGACCATATAGCTCCAAGTTTGTGCAATCGGCTAGCAAATACTCCCTTGTTCTGTGTATTGGCGCAATCGCCAGCCTCTGCCATGTTCAGATGCAGTCCCGACACTTATCATGTTTACATCGACTTGAAAATAACGGAAAATTGAATACTTACCTTCCGTAATTTTCCTTTCCTGGTGCCTACCCATGGCAGCATACCAATGGTTGGTTGCTCCGCCCCCAACCAACCCACAGGACCACTTCAAACTCTAGAAATAGGAGTTGAACCCCCCCTGTCAGTATTCTTGTAACTAGCCTCCAAACCTCTTAAGGATTATTGAAGGGAGGGTGTATGCTGCCATGGGTAGGCACCAGGAAAGGAAAATTACGGAAGGTAAGTATTCAATTTTCCGTTTTCCTGGTGCCTCCATGGCAGCATACCAATGGTTAATAACTCGCTTACAGGGAGGGTACTGCAATAATAATTTTAATAACAACTACAGTACAGAAAGTTGCAAGGCTTTTTTCCCAAAATCTCGGGAAGTGAGAGCTGCTGGGTCCACACTATAGTGGGACATAAAAGTGTTAAATGATGACCAGCTGGCTGCCCGACAGATCGTCTCTGGGGAGACCCGTGCCAAAGCTGCCCAAGAGGCCGCCATCCCTCTTGTCGAATGTGCATTGACCGCATTTGGAGCAGGGAGACCACTAGCCCGGTATGCCCTCTGTATTAGCTTTACAATCCAGCTTGCTAGGGTTGTCTTTGATGCCGCTTTTCCCTTCTTTGCGCCCTTGCTGATGATAAACAGCCTTTGGTCTTTTCGGAGCTGCTGTGTTAACCGCAAGTAGTGTTTCAGGGATCTGGCTACGTCTAACTCATGAAGTCTTGAGGAGGATGATTCCTCCTCGAAAGTTGGTAGAACCCATTCGTGACTGAGGTGATAGATTGAAGGCACCTTCGGGACGAACTGATGGATGGGTTGCAAGACCACCCTATCCGGGAAAAAGGTGGTGTAAGGTTCTTGAGCCCCTAGGGCTTGGATTTCCGATATTCTGCGCCCCGAGGTGATGGCGATTAGGAATACCGTCTTCATGGTGATATCCTCCAGGGAGCATTCTTCCGTGGGAGCAAAAGGAGGACTTGATAAAACATTAAGTACTATTGTTAGATCCCATTTTGGGTACAACGTCTTCCTGGGAGGCCGGAGTCTTAGCACCGCTTTTAAGAAGCGTTCCACCAAAGGATTCAACGCCCAGCGTGTATCCGTCAGAGCTGAGAGAGCCGAAACTTGCACCTTCAAGGTGTTTAGGCCTAGGCCTAAATCTAAACCGGCCTGCAGAAACAGGAGAATATTCTGTACCCCCGGCTCCAGGGGGTCAAACTGATTAGCTTCAGCCATTTCTGTAAATTTCCTCCATATTCTATAGTATGTGGAGTTGGTGGTAGCTTTTCTAGCCTGCAACAGTGTTTGGACGACCTTAGGTGCACACCCTAGCTTGTCCAGCCTTTCCCGCTCAATTTCCAGACCCTCAGATCCAGGATCTCTGGGTGTTGATGAGAGAGACCGCCCTGTGACAGCAGGTTGTTCCTGTAAGGAAGACGGAGCGGCTTGCATATGGCCAATTTGACTAGCAGCGGGAACCATGGTCTTTTGGGCCAGTATGGGATTACTGCCAGTACTGTGACCTTCTCTGACGTCAGCCTCTGGAGAAACCTCAGTATCAGGGGGGTTGGCGGGAACGCATACCCCTTCCGGAAGTTCCAAGGTTGAATCAGGGCATCCACCCCCGCTGTTCCTAGTGGTGGGAACCTTGAGAAAAAACGGGGTGTCTTCGCATTGAGGGGAGAGGCGAAGAGATCTACTTGGGGAGTGCCCCACTGTTGGCATATCCACCAGAAAGCTTCCTGACTGAGAGACCACTCGTTGTTGTCGACAAAGGTTCTTGACAAGCGATCTGCTAGCTGGTTTTCGGGCCCTGGGATGTAAGAAGCCCGTAGATCGAGTAAGTTCTTCTCGGCCCAGTTCAGGATGGGTGTCACTTCGCTGAGAAGGGACTTGCTGTGTGTTCCCCCCTGGTTTTGAACGTAGGCTACCGCCGCCTTGTTGTCCATCCGTAGCAGTATGGACTTTCCTCTGAGATAGGGGGCCAGGTTCTGTAACGCCATCCATGCCGCCCTCACTTCTAAAATGTTGGACACAACATTGACTGGGTTGAATTGCCACCTTCCCTGAGCAAGGTGACTCTGCACGTGTGCTCCCCAGCCCACCTGACTTGCATCCGACGTCAGGATGGTCCAGGAGATGGGCCCCAGAGCGCAGTGTACTTGAAGGTTGGCTGTTCTCGTCCACCACCAAAGACTGGACTTCATGGAGGGGGTAATCCATATAGTCTGATCTAGGCGGTCCTTTCGCCACTGTGCCAGGAACCCTATTTGGAATCCCCGTAGATGCCATCTGGCCCACTTGACCATGGGGATACAGGAGGATAGGGACCCCAGCAGGCTCAGGCAATCTGATGCAGGTATATGATGGCCTGCTAGCATCCTTTTCACCTTGGCTATTAGAGCCGGTATCTTCTCTGATGGTAGCGATACCGCACTTTCGGGGGTATTGAAGAAGGCCCCCAAATATACCATCCTCTGGGTGGGAACCAGCTGACTTTTGGAGTAGTTCACCAGCCATCCAAATTTGCCTAATGTGTTCAGGACCCTTTGCGCATGTTCTTCCAGGTTCTCTCTGTGTTGGGACAATATTAGTATATCGTCCAGGTAATGCAACACTCGGATCCCCTCTTCCCGCAGGGGAGCTAGAATCGCCACCAGAACCTTGGTAAAAGTCCTCGGAGCTGTCGAGATCCCAAAGGGGAGGCATCGGAACTGAAGGCGTAAGTCCCCTATTTGGAAACGCAGGAAAGGTTGAAATTCCTTCTGGACCGGAATGTGGAGATAGGCATCTTGAAGATCTATCGAGGCCATCCAATCCCCCGGCTGGACTGACAGAATCACGGTGTTTAGTGATTCCATTTTGAAATGTTCTATCTGGATGTATTTGTTTAATTTTTTGAGATCCAGTACCGGTCTCCATCCGCCTGATTTCTTGGGGACCAAGAAGATTGGGGAGTAGAACCCCAAGTGTTCCTCTGAAGCTGGGACTGGTACCACGGCCTGCTGAAGCACCAAAGCTTGCACATACTGCCGGAGAGCTTCCCTTTTCCCTGCGGAGGCCGGAATTTTGGTGGGTTGAAAAGATAGCCGTGGAGGGCGTCCTTTGAACCTCCAGTGATGACCCCGCTGGACCGTGGATACGGCCCATTGATCTGTGCAGTTTTCCACCCAGACTTGGGCGAATGCTCCGAGTCGAGCACCTACAGACCCTATCTGGGTGGGTCGAGCGTCAAAAGGACTTCTGGCCCTCGGTCGTGGAAGTTGAGGCTTTGGGTTTTCCCGACTTCAGGAAAGTTGCCTGTGACCCTTTCCAGCCTCTCCTATATTCTCTACCTGGGCGGTAGGATCTGGAGTCTTTGGTTCTCTGATTCACCGGGCGTGACACAAATCTCTTTCTCCTGCTTCTATCCTGGGGAATTAAGCCACTCTTCCCTCCCGTGACCCGGGTAATTGCTGCATCCATCTTGTCGCCAAATAATGCTTTCCCATTGTACGGGATACGGCACCACGATTGTTTCGAGGTAGGGTCGGCTGCCCATGGCTTAAGCCACAATGCCCGTCTGGCCGTAATAGAATATAACATGGCCCTGGATGAACACTTTATAATGTCAATGGCCGCCTCCGCCATAAAGTCTGAGGCCAATTTCAGCTCATCTAATGCCTTAATGATTTCTTCCACATCCACACCTTGTCTGAGGGCTATTTCAATGTTGTCTGACCAGACTCTTGTGGCCCTGGAAATAGAGGTTAGGGCGACTGCTGGTTTGCATGCCCCCCCCGTTGCCTGATAGGCTTTTTTCAGATCTGAATCTATTCTTCGGTCCAGGACATCCTTAAAGGAGACAGCGTCTTCCAAGGGGAGTGTTGTATTCCTGGCTAATCTCATAATTGAGGCATCTACCATCGGAACAGCGTCAAACAACTGTGCGTCTGCTTCTGAAAAGGGGTATAATTTTGTAAAACGGTTATAGGCCACAGGCCTTTTATCTACCTTCTGCCATTCGTCTGTTATTACCTCCTTGATCTCCTCCATCAGGGGGAAGGTTGACAATTTTCTTTTCAGGTGTGGAAAATATTTTTTGGATTTTGCTGGCGGCTCTGGGTCCTCCTCCCACTGGATTGCATCTTTTACAGCATTAATAAAGGGTTCTACTAAGGCGAAATCGAAAGATGATGGGTTTTCCTCCATTAATTCTGTTTCTTCCTCAGATAGTGCTTCAGGATCCTGGTGTGGGGTGGGGGTAATCACTGATTCACCTGAAGAAGGAGCCGCCTGGTCTTGACTTACCGCGAGCTCGCGGATAGAATCCTTTATTAACTGTTTAATGGAATCCATGGATTCCTGCTTGTCTTTTTCCTTGTCCCCCGCAGCTTCTCTGAGACATTGGGCACATACCAGTTTGTCTGGGAGGGCTTGCTTTCCACATACCCAGCAAGCTTTCTGACCTGGGTATTTTGACGAGACACGTCTGTCTGTGGAGTGCCGGGGTGACCTTTGGCCACTGCGAGAGGCATGGGCTGATGAGGAGTGGGAGTGACCCGAACTTCTATGCCCCCCGGACCTCCTATCTTGGCACCCCCTGTGGGATGACCGGCGGGATGATCCGTGATGTGGGCTGCATAAATGAGGGGGGGGGGGGGGGAAGAGGGGAGAGGGGGGAAAAAAAAAAAAAAGGAAGTTTTTTTTTTTTTTAAAACCCGTTTATTTTAGAAAGTGCTCTTTTTTTTTTTTATAAAAACCTTACCTGACTGTTGCAGCCCTTACCTAGTGGTATGTTGAGGATCTTTTTGATGCGGTGTAAGATTGCTATGGGCAGCTAAAAAGTAGGAGAGGTACTTAGTTGGCTAATGTGAAGTACAAAACATCAATATGTCAAAAAGAAAAACAAACTTCCAAGATACAGATCATAAAAAAAAAAACAAGGGGAAGCTTGCCCCTTCCAGTACCTTGGCTTGGTTCCATATCCAGGGAGAAAACAACAGGCTGGACAGCAGGAGAGAGAGAGAGAGCACTTGAGGTGTGTACTCCTATGTAGCTGACACCATACTGAAGCTGTGCTCTACTTTTATACTGAGAGCGCTTTGGGAGTCACAAGATGGCCGCCGGAGGCTTCAGAGCGGCTACTGCGCATGCGCCGTGACGTCACGGCGCGGCTCCGCCTTCCGCCGAGAAAACAGAGCGGAACGGCGCGCGCGAAGCGCCGCACACACAGGGAGACACTAAGGGAGGGAGGATGCTTTCCCCCAATGCTGCCATAACACGCTCCATGCATGTAAGCATGCCTTTGTGCGCCACACTGTGGGGGTATATAGAGGAGAATGACAAGCGGCTCCTGTTGATCCCCAACCCCAAAAAGATCCACAGAAAAACGGGTTTCCCATACTTATCTGGTGCCTTTAGCAACCCAAGCCATGGGACTCCATGCTGCAGGAGAGCATTAACCTGCAATGGTTACACCATAGAGCGGTGAGGAAGGGCTGGCCGTGATCCTGCAGGTATGAGGACAGAGAAAAGAATACTGACAGGGGGGGTTCAACTCCTATTTCTAGAGTTTGAAGTGGTCCTGTGGGTTGGTTGGGGGCGGAGCAACCAACCATTGGTATGCTGCCATGGAGGCACCAGGAAACCCAATTTCAACCCTTGGTGCTCACACATGACTTCAGTTGCACCTGACTTCTTTTCTACCAAAAACTGAAACTTCCGTTTGGGTCAAGCGATCCTTTAAAAATAATTGTTGTATTGACTAAAAACAGAAGCAACACTTACGTGTTGATTTTTGGAATGAACAAGGAGGTCACAGACATATATGTAACCCCAGATGGCCCCAAATGCTCAAACATCTATTCTCGTAAATCCTTAATAACTCTGATCCGCACCTAAGATTAAGAGTAAATATCACACATCTGGAATAACATCAAGTTTTCACTGAGCAGTATTTTCCCATAGTAAAAGTGCTGGTTTGTGTTAATATTCTTTAAATATCATTGTAAGCAAGGGTCTATTTATCAAAGATTTGATGAGCAATTTGCCAAACATTTGCCTTTGGCCAACAATTACCCTACGTATAAAGCCGTTAAAGGACATTTACCAGAGGAAACTACATTTCTTGATATTTAGCAACATCTGCTCGCCATAGGAGAAAACCTTTACATTGATATTCACCTTATTTAAGAAAAGTGTGAATGTCACCCTTGGTGCATTATACACCTTACATTTCCCCCAATAAGCTGTTGAATCTTTGCTTTTTACTACTGAAAATTGAATGTCTGTCCATGAAGAATGTTGAACCTGGTTCAAGTGTTGCTGTGGTTATCTTTTTCTTTTATATCTTTTTTATACAATGAGAAATTCTCACAAGAGTTTACCAGCCTGGCATACCAGGCATTTTGACTGATATCCAATTAGCAATGGAGCGAAGAGCTTGCAAACCCCTGTTATGCTGATGCCTTACATATTCTTCAGTATTGGGAGGGTCCTCCCTCCCAAAGCTCCAGTGCCTAAAGAAAGTTTATATTACATAGTTTATAATGACTCCCCAAAATGGGACTCCGTAATCCCATCCCTCAATTCTTATTTATACTTATATTTTTTTTCAACCTATGACACATATCTTTTCATTTCTTTTCAATTTACCTTTTTTTTTATTTTCTCACATAACCTATATCACGTTAAAGTAATTGTAAAGACACTTTTTTTTTTTTTTTTTAAATAACAAACATTATATTTACCTGCAATGGTTTTGCACAGAGCACCCCCGATCTTTGTCTTCTTGGGCCCCCACCGGCGCTCCTGGTCCCTCCCCCTTACCAAGTGCCCCCATAGCAAGCCACTATAGGGGCACTTGTCCATGCTCGCTCCCGAGCTGGCTCTGTGTGTCCATAAGATACACAGAGTGCAGATTGACCCTGCCCCCTCATCACTGGCTTTGATTGACAGCAGCAGGAATCATTGGCTCCCATTGCTGTTTCTGAGCCAATGAGGAGAGAGAGAGCCGAGAGAGCCTCTGCTCTTGTGCATATTGCTGGATCGAGATCGGGCTCAGGTAAGTATATAGTGGGAGCTGGGAAGCTGCTTACAGAAGTTTTTTTTGTAACCTTTATGAATTTATTAGGTAATAAACCTTCTGCCTTTATAAATGTCAGGGCTGGGCTCAGCCCTTCCTTCTTTGAGCTGGCCGCTTAGCCGTCAGCTAATTGCCAGCTCTTATTTCTCCACAGTTACTCAGCTGTTGATGATATCTTGCTTGTCAGTCCTACCTACTTAAGCCATCCAGCCCAGAGGATCTCTGCCTTCGCCTTATGCCGCGTACACACGGTCGGAATTCTCGTCGGAAAAAGCTCTGATGGTTTTCCCATCGGAATTCCGACGGAATTTCACTCAAACTGTCTTGCCTACACACGGTCACACCAAATTCTGACGGTCAATATCACCACGGCATACAACACGTTCGACTGCACTATAAAAGGGAAGTTTAATGCTTCTGAGCATGCGTCAAATTGTTTCCGAGCATGCGTCAGAATTTTGCGTGTCGGAATTGCATACACACGATCGGAAAATCCGATAGAAAGGTTTTCAGTCGGAAAAATTAAGAACTGGTTCTCAATCCAAATTCCTTTGGAAATTCCGACAGAAAAAGACCGATGGGCATACACACGGTCGGAAAATCCGATGAAAAGCTCCCATCAGACTGTTTCCATCGGAAACTTTCGACCGTGTGTACGCGGCATTAGTCAACATCACAGAGACACTCTCCTGCATTCCTGTTAAAAGACTTGCTTGGCTTCTGGCTCCAGATCCTGCTTGCTGTTTTACTACGCTCATCTCCAGCTCCCTGATGTTTGGCTTGTCTGACTATCCATTCAGGTTCCTGAACTCTAGCTATGTTTTGATTACGTTTGTTCTATTTACTTTTATTATTAAACAAGTGTGATTTAACTGTATGGTTTCTGACAATAACCACTTAAGGCCCTTTTGACACGGGCGCCTCCGTTTTCTGGGATCCGCTTGCTCAGCAGGGGGATCGTTCCACTGATCCCTGCTGAGCAGGCGGATACGGACACAGTCCTGCTTTCCTCTATGGGGAGAGCAGATGAAAACAGACCGCCTGTCCGTTTTCATCTGATGATATCCGATCCGATCCACCAGACAAATAGAAAATAGGACCACCATCCATCTGGATTTTGCGGATAGGATCAGATCGGATAACGGCGGATGTCAGTGGACATGCACACCTGATCGGACAGCCCATGTGAAAAGGCCCTAAATGTGTATAATCTATTTTTAACACATGGATTCAATATGACACTACATAAACAATATTTTTATAACATACGCTGACTTTTCTTTTTGCTCACACACGTACATTTATTTTCACCATTCAATGACGAGGCACGCTTTTATTAATCTCTTGTAAATCCTTTGTTAATGTTTTCTTTGAAAAGGATTATTTGTATCAGTTTGCAGTGTCCTCCCCTAGTGATGTGCTGGAACAATATTTTTCTGTAACTATGCAGCCCTATGATGATATTTGCTCTCCTCTTAAAGAATTATATTTTGTGTCATCTTCTCCATTGTATATCAATGCCACATCCAAGTTAAACTGTTTATAGCTGTCTTTTATCCTTCTTAAGCTGTAATAACAGTACATGAATACTTAGGAGACTATCTATGAAAAAAATTGGTGTTGTGAATGTCCCAAGCTTTTCCATAGTTGTCATGAATTATCAATGCACTGTATCTAATATGTTTATTTCCTATGATTGTCAGCTCCATTCAGCAGCCATAATGCAGTATTTGCCTGAAATACCCCAATCAGGAAAATACTGCATTATGACCGCTAGATGGAGCTGAAGATTTTATATTTTTTGGTAACAAGGCTTTGCCTTGTCCAAAGATCGTTAACAAATAAACACAAAATGAAAATAAGATGGAGGGATGTTTATCCTTGTGAACTTCCGGTGTGTAGAGCCTGTGAGTGCATCCCAGCAAGCAAGCAAGTCCATACTTAGCAGTTAGTACTGTGCAGAATTACAGGCCTCCTCAGGCGACCGTCCAGAGGAGCACTGTGCATTACAGACCTTCCGGCGAGAGTCCCAACTCACAACCTTCCAGAGCAGAGCACTATGAGTGTGTACATTATAGGCCTTCCCTCAGAGCACCATCCAGAGCATTGTGTGCATTACAGGCCTTCTCTGACCAGTGGCATCCAGAGCACTGTGCATTACAGGCCTCCACTCAGGCCACCATCCAGAGCACTGTGCAACATTACAGGCATCTCCTACCATCGTCCTAGAGTATTGTGCATTACAGGCCTCCCCTCAGACCACCATCCAGAGCACTGTGCAGCATTATAGGCCTCTCAGGCCACCATCCCAGAGCACTGTGCCTTACAAGCCTCTCATACTACTGTCCCAGAGCACTGTTCATTACAAACTGCCTTAGGCCACCATCCAGAGCACTGCGTGCATTACAAGCCTTCTCAGACCATCCAGAGCACTGTATGCAATACAATGCATTACAGGTTTCCTCTTCAGACTGTCCATGTCCAGGGCACTGTGTGCATTACAGGCCTCCTCAGCCCACCGTCCAGAGCACTATGCATCATTACAGACCTCCTCAGACCACCATCTAGAACACTGAATTACAGGCCTCCTTAGACCACTGTCCAGAGCACTGTGCAGCATTACAGGCCACTTCAGTCAACTGTCCAGAGCACTGTGAATTACAGGCCTTCTCACACCACCGTCCAGAGCACTGTGCAGCATTACAGGCCATCTCAGTCAACTGTCTAGAGCACTGTGAATTACAGGCCTCCTCAGACCACCGTCCAGAGCACTGTGCAGCATTACAGGCCTCCTCAGACCATTCAGAGTAGCTAAATCTGTATGTGTGAGTTTTTTCAAACCTTAATACCATAAATAATAACATGATATAAGATTTGTTTTACTCCAGGAGTATATATTGAGAAATGCTTAAATAATGCATTACAATTGAACCAAACCCATTCGGTTTTAGTCAACTAAAATGTACTGGAGATTTTAGTCGGCTAAATACGACTAAAACTAAAACAATTCAGATGACTAACATGGGACTAAAACTAAAATGGTATTTTAGTGAAAAGACTATGACTAAAACTAAATTAAAATGTTATGCCAAAAATTAAATACTGCAAGTGGAGTGCTTCATAATGGTTTCTCCAACACAAATAGGCAGCACTTGAAACCTTTTTTAGTGTTTGGTCAGCCTTTCCACCTAGCACCAGGTTCCCACAGCAGAAAAAGTTGAAAAAAAAGAGAGCCTGTGCATTTCTAAGACTAATAAAAGAGAATGAGACAGAGAAAATTGTCTTGCTGCCTGCTGCAGGATTTATTTCTCTATCATTATATAATGATGTGTAATGAGTTGATAAGTCACAAATAGATGCTAAACTGCTTATTTGTGGTGATATTTATATTTCTACAGTGAATGCTGGCAGAAAAATGTTGTGCACATGAGTGTGGGTTATTAAGGGGATTATGGCCTTCTCTTTCTGTGATTGGTGGATTTCCCCAGTCATGTGATAGCACACCATCTTGTGCTGTGTGGGTAGTTTTACAAAGACCTGGAGGCTAAAGCCTCGTACACATGATCGGATTGTTGGCCGTGGACTTTTGTATGAAGGGCACTGACCCAAACTTGTCTTGCATACAAACGACAAGGAATTGTCGGCCAACAAATACAAACATAGTGACATACTACGTTGTTTTTCAGCTCTTTAGCGCCACCCTTTGGGCTCCTTCTGCTAATTTCGTGTTAGTTGAAGTTTGGTGAGTGTTGATTTGTTCTTTTCATTTCACACTTTTCATTTCGCACTTTTCAGTTCGTTTCTGAACGGCCGTTCGTCAACCAGCCTTGTTGCGGAATCGGAGGAGATAACGTGTTATTTATTACTGGCCTTTGGTATTTGCCTGAAATACCCCAATCAGGAAAATATTTTTTGTGCTGGAAAGCATGAGATGAATTTTTTCTTTTGATCTCAGGCTTTCCAGCATAGAAGAGAGATGTGGGGACTTATAGATCCCAGATTTATCCATAAAGAGGAAGTGTCATGTCCTATTCCTATTACAAGGTCCATGTAATAGGAATGACAGTGATCAAAAAAGAAAATATTTATGGGAAATAAGTGATTTTTAACGCGTCGCCTATAGAAATTTTAAATACTGTAGTTTGGCGCCATTCCACCAGTATGTGCAAATTTAAAGCGTGACATTTTTGGTATCTATTTACTCGGTATAACATCTTTTATATTGTACCAAAAATTGGGTTAACTATTGTGTTTTCTTGCATTCAAATTCATTAAATTGCGTTTGAAAAATTGCTGTGCAAATACCATGTGACATAAACAATTGCAACAACTGCCATTTTATTCCCTAGGGTCTCTGCTAAAAATATGTATAATGGTTGGAGGTTCTGAGTAATTTTCTAGTAAAAAAAAAATATGATTTTTACAAGTAGGAGAGAAATGCCAGAATTGGCTTGGGTGGCAAGTGGTTAAAAAAAAATAAAAAAAATAAACTTGACAGGGGTAAAAAAATGTTTTACATACACTTTACATTTTAGGCACTTACGCAAGTTATAATTTTGCCAAAATATAACTTTAAAGGATCTGGTTCTCAGAATTGACTCATTATGCAATTCTTGGCAATGGTGGGCAACCAAGCTTAAAATCCTTAAACTCATTTCCTGTTTCTAAAAACAATGTTATCTAACTGAGACAAAATATGATATTTCTGTTGTGAAAAACACCTATGTTTGAGATATGTCTTACATCACCCAGGCAGGAAAGCAGGCATTATAAGGTGAAATCGATATCTCCAGTAGGATCTTATAAAAGCCTCTCCTCGTAAATACAAAATATTCTAAGATCCAGAGCCCCATCATGCTCTGCGTCTCTAAAACACATAACCGTAAAGACTAGGAGACTATCAATGCCTTGGAATGTTTGGATACTTTTCTCTTGGGTGGTCCCCATCCTGGGATCACGGGGGCCAATTAGTATGCCATTTTCCAGGGAGATGACATCTTCTGAAAATGAAAATGTGGTGCTGCTGAAGTGGGGATATGACCGAGAGTTGCAGGAAATCTCAATAGAGATTCAGACACCTTTAGCAACTTGGGTAGTTTTGGGCCTGAGCCCCGAGGGAGAACTGAATACAACTGATTTTGCCGTGGGTGGATGGGATGAAGAGGACAAACAATTTTTCTATGTAAGTAAAACTTATTTTTTTATGTAAGTAGAACTGAAAAAGTGGCTTGGATAATGAAATGTCTTCAACATTACTAGATATGTGCGCCGTCAATAAATTTGTTTCCTTTCGTTACGTTTCGTATTAGCCGTTAATTCGTATTTTGTGTCCGAAATTCAATTTGGATTTGTACGAAATACAAAGTTTCGTTAGGTTTGTTAACTTTTCGTAACAATTATGAACGTTCGTTATGATGAATTTATCATTATGAGGGGCTCCCACCATCCCTGTGATGTGCTCATTGAGGGGCTCCCACCATCCATGTGATGTGCTCATTGATGGGCTTCCACCATCCCTGTGCTGTGCTCATTGAGAGGCTCCCACCATCCCTGTGCTGTGCTCATTGAGGGGCTCCCACCATCCCTGTGATGTGCTCATTGAGGGGCTCCCACCATCCCTGTGATGTGCTCATTGAGGGGCTTCCACCATCCCTGTGCTGTGCTCATTGAGGGGCTCCCACCATCCCTGTGCTGTGCTCATTGAGGGGCTCCCACCATCCCTGTGTTGTGCTCATTGAGGGGCTCCCACCATCCCTGTGCTGTGCTCATTGAGGGGCTCCCACCATCCCTGTGCTGTGCTCATTGAGGGGCTCCCACCATCCCTGTGCTGTGCTGACTTCTTGGGTTTTTAACTTCATCATAACGAATAATCGTAATTAACGAACATTCTTATATTGTCCGATTCTGAATCTCCCATCTACTACCAGTACCAGTCTCCCTCTCCCATATTAAAAAAGGTCATTTTCCCAACCCTCACTCAGCAGCAGAAGAAAACCTCTGATTGGTCAACAAAACACCAGTCACATTTCCGTTGTAGCGAAATTTGGAAATCCGAAATTCGTAAATGAAATTTCGTACAAAATTCGTAAGCATAGCAATTCGTACTTCGGGTCCTCCCAAATGTACGAATTTACGGAAATTCGCATGAATTTTCGATTCGTACGAAACTAATCACACATGTCTAAACATTACAGAACATGTCAGGGGAATGAGACTAACTACTACAATCTATATTTTATTACAGTCTTCTTTTACTTTTCTTGATTTGGCGTTGAAGTTTTTTGGGGGGTGTAATAAGGGTAGTTTTGATTATTTCAATCTGTGTTTTTGGTATGTGTGTTTTTTGTTTCTTTTTCGTGTGTATTTGATAATTTTTGTCCTTTTGCTTTATTATTTTTTATTATTTTACTGTTTTCTGACAATGGTTTCTTTCCATGGAAAAAAAGAATGTCATAAAATAAAAAGGCTAATACATTTTTTTTTTGGCACAAGAACCGATCAAGAATAGTTGAAATGAACTTTTGTAACCCAAAGGAGATGATTTTTTTCACCCTCAAATCAACCATAAACCCCCCTAATTTCCACTTCTTCATTTACTCTAATGCATTTCTCCAAAACTCTGGACCCTTCCCAAAATATCAGAAAAATGGCTAGTAGTATTTAGTCACATTCATCTGTATTTTTCCTGGGACGTTGAAGATGTTTTGTAGCTTATCCAAGCCACTTCTTCAGTTCGAATGAGTGTCAGGAACATACCCCAACATTGATATCCACACAGGTAAACAGATACCTTAACTGAACCACCATGGAATATGTCAAAGTACCGTAGATGTTGCTTGTCCATGAAAAGGATTGAACATGTGAAAGTTTTGGAACCCCCCAATTCTAGCAATAAAACGTCAAAAAGGGGAGGGGGCATGACAGCAAGGGGCACTGTGATTAGAGCGAAAAAGGGGAGGGGGCATGACAGCAAGGGGCACTGTGATTAGAGCGAAAAAGGGGAGGGGGCATGACAGCAAGGGGCACTGTGATTAGAGCGAAAAAGGGGAGGGGGCATGACAGCAAGGGGCAGTGTAATTAGAGAGAAAAAGGGGAGGGGGCATGACAGCAAGGGGCACTGTGATTAGAGAGAAAAAGGGGAGGGGGCATAACAGCAAGGGGCACTGTGATTAGAGAGAAAAAGGGGAGGGGGCATGACAGCAAGGGGCACTGTGATTAGAGCGAAAAAGGGGAGGGGGCATGACAGCAAGGGGCACTGTGATTAGAGCAAAAAAGAGGAGGGGGCATGACAGCAAGGGCCACTGTGATTAGAGAGAAAAAGGGGAGCGGGCATGACAGCAAGGGGCACTGTGATGGGGGAATGTGATTGCTAAGGGCACTGTAATGTAAAGGGGCAATGTGATATAAAGGGGACTGCATTCTAAAGGGGCACTTTAATCATTATAGTGCCCCTTTATAGTGCAGTCTCCTTTATATCACAGTAACCCTTTACATTACAGTGTGGAGGACCGACTCTGAATATCCCGTCACCAACCACCTCCCTCTGTTTTCACTCGGTGATCTGGCCAGTAAAACGCCTCCTGTATTAGCGAAACGCAACTCTGGAGGAATGAATATAGGACACAGCATACAGCACAACAGACAGCAGCATTGTTTTTTTTTCTTTTCCTTTTGGGAAAAAGGTTTTACATGAACCAATAAAAGCTGACCATTTGAATCACCCCCGCCAGTGTTGAATGGTCTCATCCATGTAAACTGATACATTCTGCTAGAGTGCTTGAGCTTCTGAAAAACAGCAGAGTTACTGGCTGAATCAACAGATGAAAACAGAAGAAAGAAAGACTAAAAAAGAAAATGAATTTAGCTATCACATCTAAAAATTGGTAAGCTGCAATATAATAAATGTTTGCTTTTGGGTTTAATACCTCTTTAATTTGACCTGAATATCCCACTAACAATATACAGTACTATAGATATTAGAACGTGGTAGCTTTAAAATTTGCTAACAGAAGTATGTTCCGTTGTAGGATGCTCATTTCAAAGACGAATGGCCTCCCGTTATGGACAAGTCCCAAGACTATGAACTACTCGAACTGAGCCGCAATGAGACCCACGTCGTTTTGAGGGTTTGGCGTCAGTGGTTCACCTGTGACTCCCATGACCTGGAAATTGAGGTCAGTAAAAGAAGGCTCTATGGAAATCTCCAGTTTATTATAACATTGATAAAATATATACACAATCTGCTTTATATAATATTTTTACATTTTGGATAACTTACAGAGAGTTTTTATTGCTGTCTGTGTTAGAAAACTCACCATTCTTTTTCTCATTGGAGCCAAAAATAATGGAAAATGCAAAATAGACAGTGGTCACCTGAGCAGGAAGTGAGAAGAAATTTCCCCTCGCTTTGTTTTAATTTTTAATCTTTAACCACCCCATAGCAGTTTTACTGCTACAGGGCGGCTCTCCTGTGCAGAATCACGTGTATATATATATGTGTGATCTTGTACTTCTGTCTGCAGAGGGCGTGCGCCCCTATCAGGCCACTTCTGTTGTGCTTATTCACAGCATAAGCCGATCTGCGGGTGCCGGGCACTGGATGTCCGCTGGCACCCGCCGATCGCCGGTAATACACTCAGGACTGAAATCTGTAAACAAGGCAGATCTCAGTTCTGACAGGGGGAAGGAATGGATTTTGTGTGCCGGCAAAGCAGGGAACAAAATCCATCTCTTGCCTTAGTAAAAGCACCTCACACAGTACACCAAAACACTGGCTAGGAAAAAGTTAACCCTTTGATCACTCTAGATGTTTAACCCCCTCCCAGCCAGTGCCATTAGTGCCATTAGTACAGTGACAGCACATATTTTTTAGCACTGATCACTGTATTAGCATCTCTGGTCCCCCAAATTTATTTATTAAAGGCAAATCCACTTTGCACTACAAGTGCACTTGGAAGTGCAGTCGCTGTCGATCTGAGGGGGACATGCAAGGAAAATAAAAAACAGCATTTTAGCTTGCACATGTTTGGATGATAAAATCAGCAGAGCTTCCCCTCATTTCAGATCTTCCCCTCAGATCTACAGCGACTGCACTTCCAAGTGCACTTGTAGTGCAAAGTGAATTTGTCTTTAGTAAATCAACCCCAATTTGTCCACCGCAATGTTGCAGTCCCGGTATAGGTCGCTGATTTCCGCCATTACTAGTATAAAATAAATAAAAAATCCATAAATATAGCCCATCATTTGTAGACGCTCTAACGTTTGCATAAACCAATCAATATACACTTATTGGTATTTTTTTTTTTTTACCAAAAGCATGTAGCAGAATACATATTGGCCTAAATTTATAAAGAAATTTTATTTTGTTTTAAAAAAAAAAATTGATATGTTTTATAGCAGAAAGTATAAAATAAAATATTTAAACTTAAAAGGGGTTTTGTTTCCCTAAAGCTAATCCATCATTCTTTTCCAATCCATCAGTAACCACTTGAGATCCGCGCTATGACCGAATGTCGGCCACAGCGCGGATCTGAATTCTCGGGAGGCCGTCATATGACGATCTCCCCTGCGCATGCCCTACAGGGCGCGCGCAGAGTGCGCTGTCATCACCAAGTCACTGAGATTCGGGCGATCACCGATCCGAGTAAGGGGCCGGTCCCCGCCCCTTACCATGTGATCAGCTGTCAGCCAATGACAGCTGATCACATGATCAAAACAGAAGCTCGTGATTGTTTTTTTTTCTCCTCACGCTGATAGCGGAGGAGGTAAAAAAAGCCGATCACTGGCTCATCTTAAAGGGACATCAGTCCCAAAAAGGAAGAGGCAATTATGCTTTCTGATGACGCATATTGACTTGCGAAACGCGTAGAGGCTGCTGGGTAAACCTACAACGCTAAACTGGTCAGCTGGCAGGCATATGAGGGGATTTTGTGACTTGAGGTCCCCCTTTACACGGCTGGAGAGGCTCAGTGCCGGCTTTGAGGGCACAGGCAAATGTGAGTGCAAAAGTTCTCTTGTCTTTTATCTTTTTTGTTTGTTAAATACATTTTTTGGATATATTACGCTATAGGAGCATTTCTTATTATTTCCCTTGAGCATGGAGGATATCCCCTGTATTAAAGTAATCTGGATCCTTGAGTGAAGAGAAACCAGAGTAAAGGAGTGGTTATCCGGCTAATAAACCAAACGCCCAAAACTCACCTAAATCCGGTGAGTGGCCATTTCTTAGTGGTGGTGGATTCACAGGGTGATGTACATAAGCTCCGAAAGTGTCAATCACTAGTGGTGTATTCGAGTGGAATTAACCCGTTACGGATTGATTTGAATGACAGTGGTGTCAACACATGGACATATTTTTTTATATGTTTTATATGTTTTTTTATGATTTTTGTGGCACATAGAATTTGAGAATACATCCATTTCTGAATTTCCTTTGCAGGATTTGGATTGCAGAAGGGGGGGTTTTCTTCACAGATTTGTGGTCTTGTTTTTCCTTACAGAATTGTGGTCCTGTTAAACAGAAATTTCTTTTACAGGATTATAGATACACACATATATACAGGGGGTCCCCGACTTACGAACACCCGACCTACGAACAACCCCTACTTACGAACGGGGTGCTGCGGGGACCCTCCGCCATTTTCCGGTGGTTTTCGGCGTCTGTCGGCCGTTCTGCGCATGCGCGGCCATACGGAGCGTCGAAAAATGCCGGAAATGTCCGTAATTTGCCGCGCATGCGCAGAACGGCAACAGACGGAACATCGGAAATGTCCGGTAATCTCCGTATTTGTCGGTCTGCGCATGCGCGCCGACTTACGAACATTTCCGAGTTCCGTACACGGGGCCAGTCCCTAACGAGTTCGTAACTCGGGGACCCCCTGTATATATTTTTTGAATTTTCTTTTTGCAGGATTGGGTTTGCATGATTGGGAGGTTTGTTTTTTTTCACAGAATTGGGACCCTGTTGTAGAATTTTTCTTGTAGAATTTTCCATACAGGATCGTATATAATTACTCACCATTTCACATAGGAGTGTCTAGTATTGCACAGTAATTAGAGGCACAATATTAATTGTCACTTTATATTTATATTTATTCTATTTTATTTTATTCCGTCCACCATAGGATTGGCCTAATCCTCAAAGGGATCCATAGTTGACAGCAGTGTTATATAACAAGCTCTTTAAACATAGTCCAGCATAGTGTCTAAGGATACATAAACTTTTTTGATTGGCGCAACTCTCCTAATTACCATAATGCCTCATTTATGCCATCTGACAGTGCCCACAAGTGTCACCTATCAATGCCCACAAGTGCAACCTATCAATGCCCACCAGTGGTGCCAATCAGTGCCACCCACCTAGAAGTGCTGCCTATCATTGTAACTGATCAGTGCCCATCACTGCCACCCATCAGTGCCCACCACTGCCACCCATCAGTGCCCATCACTGGAATTCAGCCAGCAAAAGACTGATGGAGCATACACACGGTCGCATTTTCCGACAAAAAGTTCTCATCTGAGTCTTGCTGGCGGCATTTCCGATCGTGTGTATGCGGTATTAGTCGACACTAGAACAGGTGTCCTCACTGAAGGATTTCTCCTTACCTCCTGTTCACATAACAACTCAAAAAATTTAGATTACCCATCTAATTTTTGTACTGGGGTAAAATGCCATCAGGAACACTGACAGCAAAAAAATAAAATAAAAAATCTTAGGGAATTTGCGATCGAAAAGTCAAAGTTCAATTGTCCAGGCCCAGATTTATTCCAAGGTAAAATACATTTGGTCACCAAGCCAACACTTTTCAAGGGCTTAACACACCCTCCTCATCAGGGTTTAAAGCGGTTGTATAGTCACAATTTGAACTTTTACCTACAGGTAAGGCTATAATAAGGCTTACCTGTAGGTAAAAAAAATATCTCCTAAACCTGTATGGTTTAGGAGATATTCCCCCTCGCAATGAGCCGCTGACTGCAGCGGCGCATGCGCACAGGGGATTCTCGGCTGGAAGCCCGCCTGCCGCCAGACCCTGCCGGGAGGAAATCTCCCACGCGCATGTTTGATGAAACAAAAACAAGGCCTGAACCAGTGGTGGCTAACTTTGTTTTTTAACAGTTGGTCAAAATACATTTTACATTGTAACACATCTCTGTGAATTTAATACCAGCATTTAAAGTAATACTAAACACACAGGGTTTACTAGAGACTGCAAAATCTGGTGCAGCTCTGCATAGAAACCAATCAGCTTCTAACTTCAGCTGGTTTAGTTAAGCTTTGACAATAAAACGTGGAAGCTGATTGGTTTCTATGCAGAGCTTCATCAGATTTTGCACTCTCCAGTTTTAGTGAATTTTTTTTTCCTAATCAATCTACAGTTGTCACATGACCCAGCTCTCTCCCAGCCTGTCTGCAGGGAAACACAAGTAGGAGGAGCTTCTAGATCTCTGCTGCTAGTCACATGTTCAAAATAAAAAACAGTCTTTGGAATAAAAAAAATAAAATAAACAATAATATCAATAAACTGTTTTAAATTGTTGTACAGATATGTATCTCAAATCAAATCTTTACTGTTTTTTTGCCAAAAACATGGTGTGGGCAGATTTCTATCTGTCACAGGCTGTGACACTCCCCTCCAGCCTGTGTCTTAGAATATGAGGGAGGTGAAGCCTCCATCAATCTAAATGTAATATCCCAACCCATTTTATTTAGCTGGTTAGTGGGCGAGGAGGAGGGAGGGAGTGGGCTGTCATTTTCCACTGTGTATATGCCCACATGTGTGACTCTATAGTCACACGGGCAGCTCAGATGTGATAGGGAGGAAATGATCAGCATAGAAACTCACTGAAAACTGAGCATGTGCAGAGCTGCGAGTAATGCTCTGCAAAATCCCTAGCTGAATTGGGGACATGGACAGAAGGGGGAGATAGAAAGCAACAGGATCAATCAGGTTTTTTGCAAAATACAAAATGAATCTCATAGGGACTGAGTATGAACAGCATGTAATACACCATTTTTTGATAGTTTTTTATGATGTGCAATTAATACAATTTAAGTCCTGATGAGAAGTGAATTTTGAGCCCCAAAATGCATCAGATTTGTTACAAGTTTTATTTAATTTTATTTTGGAATAAATCTGTGCCTGGATGATTACATTTTGGTGTGGCACTTCTATCTCAAATTCTCCCAGTTACACACTTATGCCCCGTACACACGAGCGGATTCTCCGCTCAAGCTTGGCTTGAATACACACGGTCACACAAAAGTTCTATGAACTTTCGACCGCCAAGAACACGGTGACGTACAACACTAAGACGAGCCGATAAAATTAAGCTCAATGCTTCCGAGCATGCATTGAATTGTTTCCGAGCATGCATAGGAATTTTGCGTGTCGGAATTTGTACAGATGATCGGAATTTTCGATAGAAACTTTTTTTGTCTGAAAAATTGAGAACATGCTCTCAAACTTTTGCTGGCGGAAATATGGCCAGCAAAAGTCCGACGGAGCATACACACGGTCACATTTTCTGACGAAAAGCTCTCATCGGTCTTTTGCTGGCCAAAATTCTGATCGTGTGTACGCGGCATAAGGAGATGGTGGAGATCCTTTGGCATGAAGAACCTACAAATCCTAGGAACCTAGACATCCTAGTAAAATATCCCTATCCAAAATGCAATATAAAATGTGAAATGAAAATGGTGAATGGTTTTAGAAAACAAACAAAACAGAAGATACAAACAAATTTCCTTCAAAATAATCACCATCCTTCACAACACACTTATGGCAATGTTCATAAAGCTTCTGGAAACTGTCAGCAAAGGCCTGTTTAGGAATCAATTGCAGAACCGCTGTCACGCGTTCTCAGGTTGCCACCATGTCCGCAAAACGTGCGCCTTTAATGACGCTCTTCAGGCGGGAAAACAGAATTTCGCAGGCCCCAAATCAGAAAAGTACAGGGGGATAATCGAGAAGGGGTACTCCGCAATGAGCCAATAATTGGCGCATGGGTATTATCCCCTGTGACGATGGTCAGCAGAAAGGCTGGATCCTGATCATGCATGGTAATGAAATCTCCAGAGGTTTCAATCCGTTTTGCTTTCTGTTCTTCTGTCAGCTTGTGCGGCACAAACCGGGAATAGATCTTCCGCTCACCCTTTGGTGTCCTTGCTAATGGCCAATTTCTCTGCCATAAATCGTAGAGTCAGTCGCCGATCTCCTGCCAGCATTTGTCGCACTCGCTCGATCATGTCTGGGGTTCTGCTTGTCGACAACTGACCTGAACATGACTTATCCTCAGTCATTTCTTTTTCGTTGCGAAAGCGTTTGAACCTGTTGTAAAAACATTTTCTGTTCAGGGCTTCCGTCCCGAACACTTGCACCAACATTTTATGTGTCTCCGTCACTGTTTTCCCAATTTGTAGCAGAACTTGATGTTGACCCGTTACCCCATTGCACTGTGACCCAACTCTCACACTGACTACGTTCAACTGCCCGCAGCAGGTTTACCCTGATGGTCACGTGCACTCCACGCTGGTGCTCCATTTTTGGGAGGAGACAAACAAACCAACTGCCACCCCCCCCCCATTGTCGGTCAGTCGGCCCGTCCAACCCCCCACCCCCTTCCTCCCCTCTTCGGTCAGTCGATCGGCAAACCCTGCACTTACACCATCTAGGTCACGGGTCTGTGTCTCCTACTCGGCATCTCCTCCTGGATGTTTCCTGCTCGGCGTCTCCTCGTCAACGGCTTCCCCTACATCTTCTCCTCGGTGGCTAATGAAAATTATCAGAATGTTCATAACAGAATCACAAGAAAAATAATGTCCATAAATTCATATATTAAATTCCACACTGCACATGCAGATCTTAAATATTTCACTTGTGCCAGAATATGTTGCATATAATAGGCCTCTTCAATCCATGAAAAGCACCACGTGTTCCTCCACCAAGTACCACACCAAAAGGCTTACCACAAAAGTTAGACCAGTGATTCTCAACTCCAGTCCTCAAGACGCCCCAACAGGTCATGTTTTCAGGATTTCCCTCAGATGAAACGGCTGTGGTAATTCCTACGGCAGTGAAACTGATCAAATCCCCTGTGCAAAATAATGGAAAGCCTGAAAACATGACCTGTTGTAGCGCCTTAAGGACTGGAGTGGAGAAACACTGGGTTAGACCCTCTATTCAGAGGAGTCTTAAAATGCTTGACCCTATCAAACAAAACACCGTTATACCTTTTAAAGCCTCATACACACGACCGGATTGTTGGCCAACAAAACCGTGGACTTTTGTCCGAAGGGCTTGTCTTGCATACAAACGGCAAGGAATTGTCGGCCAACAAATATGAATGTAGTGACGTACTACTTTGTTTTTCAGCTCTTTAGTGCCACCCTTTGGGCTCCTTCTGCTAATTTCGTGTTGGTAGAAGTTTGGTAATTGTTGATTTGCACTTTTCTTTTTCGCACTTTTCATTTCGCGCTTTTCATTTCGCGCTTTTCAGTTAGTTTCTGAAGGGCTGTTCATCAACCAGCCATGTTGCGGAATCGGAGGAGATAACGTGTTATTTATTATTGGCCTTGGAGTTATTGCTTTGACGTTATTTTTTGGTTGAATAATGATTTGATTTGGTATGTTTTCTATATTTTTGGATGCATAGAATGCAATTTTTGGTTAAGTTCTATTGGCAGATAGCATGCCTAAATTTTTTTTTTTTTTTTTTTAATGCACAATAAAAATATTGTGGAAAATAATACTTGGCTATGTGTTTTACTTCAAATGACAGTTTGGGAGTAGGCAGTTACAATGTAAAATTGACAAGGGACACCAACATAGTTGTATCTTTGATCTTAAAAACTACGGGATAATGGTGTTGTGGTAACTTGCCCAAATTCAAAAAAAAAAAAAGATAACACCACTTCCCTCAGGTATTATTATGACACCACGGGCTCATCACTAGGGATGAGCCGAACACCCCCGGGTTCGGTTCGCACCAGAACCTTCGAACCGACCGAAAGTTCGCGCAAATTTTCGAACCCTATACGTTATAATGGACGCGAACGTTCGAAATCAAAAGTGCTAATTACAACGGCCAATATGCATGTTAATGTCATAAAACAGGTTTGGGGACCCGGGTCCTGCCCCAGGGGACATATATCAATGCAAAAAGAACTTTTAAAAACTAACGTTTTTTCGGGAGCAGTCATTTTAATGATGCATAAAGTGAAAAAAAAAAAAAGTGAAATTTTCCTTTAAATATGGTACCTGGGGGGTGTCCAAAGTATGCCTGTGAAGTGGCATGTGTTTCCCGTGTTTAGAACTGTCCTTGCACAAAATGACATTTGTAAAGGAAAAAAAGAAGCCATTTAAAACCACTTGCGGCTTTAGGTTTGTTCTTAAGTAGAATCTGAACAGGTACATTATGAAGTGTAGCTCCATCCCCAAAAAATCTATTTTTATGCTTTTTGGAGAACATAGGGAGGGGTTATCACCCCTGTAACATTTGCTGTCTTTGCACATCTGTTCAGAACATGTCACCTCACTTTCCGTCCCAATGACAAATGTTTTTGGAAAAGTGGGGTTTTAATTGAAACAAGGATTGGTGATAAAGCATCAGTAGAGAGGAGATACCTTTTTCCCAAATTAAATCTAACATGATAGAATTTCCCTTCCTAGGGGTAGATTTCCTCTCACTTCCTGTTTTCTATTTCCGTTTGCAAGTAGGATTCGTTTGTAAGTTGGATGTTTGAAAGTAGGGGCCTGCCGTATATACTCTGCAGAAATTTGCCCTATTAGATGTTGGTGTAGCCACAAGACTGGTGGGCACAGGAATGGGCCCTGCTGTGAGTTATTAGATCAAGATTTGTAATTGCATGCACCTGTTGAACAGGGCAGAAAAATTGGGCCTTTGGTGGTGGTGGTGGTGGACGGTGTTGCCACAAGACTGTAAGCCCTCACAGTGACTCTTGGTGGGCGCAGGAATGGGCCCTGCTGTGAGTTATTAGATCAAGATTTGTAATTGCAAGCACCTGATGAACAGGGCAGAAAAATTGGGCCTTTGGCGGTGGTGGTGGACGGTGTTGCCACAAGACTGTAGGCCCTCATAGTTACTCTTGGTGGGCGCAGGAATGGGCCCTGCTGTGAGTTATTAGATCAAGATTTGTAATTGCAAGCACCTGATGAACAGGGCAGAAAAATTGGGCCTTTGGCGGTGGTGGTGGACGGTGTTGCCACAAGACTGTAGGCCCTCATAGTTACTCTTGGTGGGCGCAGGAATGGGCCCTGCTGTGAGTTATTAGATCAAGATTTGTAATTGCAAGCACCTGATGAACAGGGCAGAAAAATTGGGCCTTTGGCGGTGGTGGTGGACGGTGTTGCCACAAGACTGTAGGCCCTCATAGTTACTCTTGGTGGGCGCAGGAATGGGCCCTGCTGTGAGTTATTAGATCAAGATTTGTAATTGCAAGCACCTGATGAACAGGGCAGAAAAATTGGGCCTTTGGCGGTGGTGGTGGACGGTGTTGCCACAAGACTGTAGGCCCTCATAGTTACTCTTGGTGGGCGCAGGAATGGGCCCTGCTGTGAACTATTAGATCAAGATTTGTAATTACCCGCCCCTGTTAAACAGGGGCTGAAAAATTGTGCCTTAGGCACTGGTGCTGGTGCCACAACACTGCAACCCCTCACAGAGACTGTACTTGGAGCACAGCAGTCACACGTGTTGCGAAGCATTTTTAAAAAAAATTGTAAGTACACGCCCCTGTTAAACAGGGGCTGAAAAATTGTGCCTTAGGCACTGGTGCTGGTGCCACAACACTGCAACTCGGCCCTCACAGATACTGTACTTGGAGCACAGCAGTCACAGGTGTTGCGAAGCATTTTTTTAAAAAAATTGTAAGTACACGCCCCTGTTAAACAGGGGCTGAAAAATTGTGCCTTAGGCACTGGTGCTGGTGCCACAACACTGCAACCCGGCCCTCACAGATACTGTACTTGGAGCACAGCAGTCACACGTGTTGCGAAGCATTTTTTTAAAAAATTGTAAGTACCCGCCCCTGTTAAACAGGGGCTGAAAAATTGTGCCTTAGGCACTGGTGCTGGTGCCACAACACTGCAACCCGGCCCTCACAGATACTGTACTTGGAGCACAGCAGTCACACGTGTTGCGAAGCATTTTTTAAAAAAATTGTAAGTACACGCCCCTGTTAAACAGGGGCTGAAAAATTGTGCCTTAGGCACTGGTGTGGTGGCATGGATCATTGAGGAGGAGGAAGAGGATAGTCAGTGAACATAAGAGGACAGTCACTCAGCATCAGCATAGGCAGTCTTGAAGGGATGTGACATTAAAAATTATTCGGTTATATCCGCCTCAGGTGCCTGGTAGCTGGTGGTGATCCAAGACTGATTCATTTTGATGAATGTCAGTCGATCAACCGAGGCGGTGGACAGGCGCACCCTATGATCAGTCACAAATCCTCCAGCAGCACTGAATGTGCGTTCGGAAAGAACGCTGGAGGCAGGACAGGCCAGTAGCTCAATTGCATACTGTGCAAGCTCTGGCCAGTGATCCATCCTCAGGACCCAGTAAGCCAGAGGATTTTCGGTGGGAAAGGTGTCCAAGTCTGACCTTGCCCCAAGGTATTCCTGCACCATGTATATCAGACGCTGGCGATGGTTGCTGGAACCGATCATACCTTGGGGCTGCGGACTAAAAAATTGTCTGAACGCATCGGTCAGACGTCCACCTTCCCCACCGCTCCTTCTGCCACTGACCGAAGCCTCAGCAACTCGTCGCCCAGGACCAGGAGTTTGTAGCCTCCCAGTTTCTGGGAACGCGTTGCACAGACCTTTCTGCAAGGCCTCCCTGAGATGTCTCATCCTCTGCTCCCTCTGCGACGGCAAGATAAGGTCCGCAACCTTACCCTTGTACCGCGGATCAAGGAGAGTGGCCAGCCAGTAATGGTCCCTCTCCTTGATCCGAAGAACACGAGGATCCTTCCGCAGGCTTTGCAGGATCAGGGAGGCCATGCAGCGTAGGTTAGCTGAGGCATTC
Source organism: Lithobates sylvaticus (assembly GCA_028564925.1). Lineage (NCBI taxonomy): Eukaryota > Metazoa > Chordata > Amphibia > Anura > Ranidae > Lithobates > Lithobates sylvaticus. The sequence goes on along the minus strand of CM053036.1, from coordinate 60,476,809 downwards.
GGTCCGGAGTCTTCTGGGTCACTGAGGATGACATGATCGCCAGCCACCTCCTCCCAGCCACGTACAAGTCCACTGGTTTGTTGGGACTGTACATCATCCCTAAAAGACTGCTGCTGCTGATGCTGAGTGCCAGGCTCCACCTCCATGCTCACACAATCCTCCTCCTCCTCTTCCTCCTCCTCCTCCTCATCCTCTTCCTGTGTGATGGGTGGGACAGAAGGAACACTGTCCGGATAAAGGGGGCCTTGAGAGGCAAGGAAGTCCTCCTCTTCCTGCCTCTGTTCTGCCTCAAGTGCCCTGTCCATTATCCCACGCAGCGTATGCTCCAACAGGTGGACAAGAGGGACAGTGTCACTGATGCATGCACTGTCACTGCTCACCATCCTCGTGGCCTCCTCAAATGGTGAGAGGACAGTGCATGCATCCCTGATCATGCTCCACTGACGTGGGGAAAAAAAACCAAGCTCCCCTGACCCTGTCCTGGTGCCGTAGTCGCAAAGGTACTCATTGATGGCCCTCTGCTGCGTGTGCAGTCGCTGCAGCATGGCCAACGTTGAGTTCCACCTGGTGGGCATGTCACATATTAGGCGGTTCTTGGGCAGGTTCAGCTCCTTTTGCAGCTCAGTCAGCCGAGCACTGGCATTATAAGATCGGCGGAAATGCACACAGACTTTCCTGGCCTGCCTCAGGACATCCTGTAAGCCTGGGAACCTGCCCAAGAACCGCTGCACCACCAGGTTGAGGACGTGAGCCATGCAGGGCACATGGGTGAGCTGCCCCTGTCGCAGGGCGGAGAGGAGGTTGGTGCCATTGTCAGAAACGACCATTCCTGGCTTAAGCTGACGTGGCGTCAACCACCTCTCGGCCTGCCCCTGCAGAGCTGCCAGAACCTCTGGCCCAGTGTGGCTCCTGTCCCCCAAACACACCAGCGCAAGCACGGCATGGCATCTTTTTGCCTGCGTACTTGCGTAGCCCCTTGTACGCCTACGGAGCACCGCTGGTTCCAAGGACAGAGCACTGGAGGAAGAAGAAGAGGAGGGGGTGGAGGAGAGAGGTGTGTCACAACCAGTAGCAGTAGTAGCGTTTTAGAGGCGTGGTGGCGGAACAACCTCCAACACTACTGCACCTTGTCCTGCATCCCTCCCAGCTGCCAATAGAGTGACCCAATGGGCCGTGAAAGAAAGGTACCGTCCCTGTCCATGCCTGCTGGACCATGAGTCAGCGGTAATATGCACCTTACCGCTGACCGCCCTGTCCAGCGAGGCATGGACATTGCCCTCCACATGCCGGTAGAGAGACGGAATCGCCTTCCGCGAGAAAAAGTGGCGTTTGGGAACCTGCCACTGAGGAACCGCACATTGAACAAACTCACGGAAGGGGGCCGAGTCTACCAACTGAAAAGGCAGCAGTTGAAGTGCTAGCAATTTAGCCAGGCTAGCATTCAACCGCTGGGCATGTGGATGGCTGGGAGTGTACTTCTTTCTACGGTCCAGCAGCTGGGGCAGGGAAATTTGCCTGCTGCAATCGGACGTCGGTGTACTGCAAGTACTTGGTTGTGACACACCTAATTCTACACCTTCAGTCCTCTCAGAGCAGCTTTCAGAGAGGACTGAAGGTGTAGTGGGGATGGAGATCCCAGCTGAGGAGCAAGGAGAGGTCCGCTTAGTTCTTTGGTGTGGGTCTTTTATGTGTGCCTGCCAACGAGCTGCATGGCAGGTCGCCATATGTCTGGTCATGCTTGTCGTGCCCAAGCGGCTGATGTTTTGGCCACGCGAGATACGCTTGAGACAAATATTGCAAATAGCAGTGGTGCGATCTGCTGCACTCGTCTCAAAAAAGGCCCACACCAAAGAACTTTTCTGATAACGTGCAGAGGCAGCGCCCTGCACAGGCGGAGCTCTGCGGTGTTGTACAGTTGCTGTGCTGGCCTCTACCTGGCCTCCAGGGGGCATCCTGCCTCGTTGGACATGTGACGCCGCATCCTCCTCCTCCTCGTCCTCCTCCTCATCCTCTCTCCCTTGAGGCACCCACGTGGAGTCAGTGACCTCATCATCCCCTCCCTCTTCACCACTAGAGCAAACCTGGCAGTAAGCTGCAGCTGGTGGAACAGTACTGCCAGATTCCTCAAGCTGGGTATCGTCATCCGAGCCTTCGAATCGTTGGGCATCCTCCTGGAGCATGTACCCAACACTGTGCTCAAAGAGTTCGGGGGACTCCTCAGGAGGACATGGTGGGTCTAGGGAAGGGGTGGCTGATGATGCTCTGTCAGTACCCTGAGCCTGGGTGAGAGAGGATGAGGAGGATGAGGAGGGCTTGGTCATCCATTCTACCAAGCCTTCAGCATGATGCGGCTCCACATGTCCAGCTGCCGAAAACAAAGACGCGCGTGTCCCATGGCCACGTGCTGATGACGATGCACGACCACGTCCACGTCACGGCCACGTCCACTAGAAACAGAGCCTGCCTGCCCTGTGTTCTTGGCTCTGCACGCTCTGCCTCCCCTTGGCGGTCTTCCAGCCATTGTAGTCGGTAGTCCTGTGGGTGCTGCTGAGAAGAATATATAGGAGCTCTGTGTGATGCCACTAACACACTAGAAGTCCTATGGGTGCTTCTGCAAAGAAAATAGAGGAGCTCTGTGTGATGCCACTAACACACTAGAAGTCCTGTGGGTGCTGCTGAGAAGAAAATATAGGAGCTCTGTGTGATGCCACTAACACACTACAAGTCCTATGGGTGCTTCTGCAAAGAAAATAGAGGAGCTCTGTGTGATGCCACTAACACACTAGAAGTCCTGTGGGTGCTTCTGCAAAGAAAATAGAGGAGCTCTGTGTGATGCCACTAACACACTAGAAGTCCTGTGGGTGCTGCTGAGAAGAATATATAGGAGCTCTGTGTGATGCCACTAACACACTAGAAGTCCTATGGGTGCTTCTGCAAAGAAAATAGAGGAGCTCTGTGTGATGCCACTAACACACTAGAAGTCCTGTGGGTGCTGCTGAGAAGAAAATATAGGAGCTCTGTGTGATGCCACTAACACACTACAAGTCCTATGGGTGCTTCTGCAAAGAAAATAGAGGAGCTCTGTGTGATGCCACTAACACACTAGAAGTCCTGTGGGTGCTTCTGCAAAGAAAATAGAGGAGCTCTGTGTGATGCCACTAACACACTAGAAGTCCTGTGGGTGCTGCTGAGAAGAATATATAGGAGCTCTGTGTGATTCCACTAACACACTAGAAGTCCTATGGGTGCTTCTGCAAAGAAAATAGAGGAGCTCTGTGTGATGCCACTAACACACTAGAAGTCCTGTGGGTGCTGCTGAGAAGAAAATAAAGGAGCTCTGTGTGATGCCACTAACACACTACAAGTCCTATGGGTGCTTCTGCAAAGAAAATAGAGGAGCTCTGTGTGATGCCACTAACACACTAGAAAGTCCTGTGGGTGCTTCTGCAAAGAAAATAGAGGAGCTCTGTGTGATGCCACTAACACACTAGAAGTCCTGTGGGTGCTGCTGAGAAGAATATATAGGAGCTCTGTGTGATGCCACTAACACACTAGAAGTCCTATGGGTGCTTCTGCAAAGAAAATAGAGGAGCTCTGTGTGATGCCACTAACACACTAGAAGTCCTGTGGATGCTGCTGAGAAGAAAATATAGGAGCTCTGTGTGATGCCACTAACACACTAGAAGTCCTGTGGGTGCTTCTGCAAAGAAAATAGAGGAGCTCTGTGTGATGCCACTAACACACTAGAAGTCCTGTGGGTGCTGCTGAGAAGAATATATAGGAGCTCTGTGTGATGCCACTAACACACTAGAAGTCCTATGGGTGCTTCTGCAAAGAAAATAGAGGAGCTCTGTGTGATGGGACTAACACACTTCAAGTCCTATAGGTGCTTCTGGGAAGAAAATAAAGGTCTGTGTGATGGGACTAACACACTTCAAGTCCTATAGGTGCTTCTGGGAACAAAATATAGCTCTGTGTGTGTGATGGGACTAACACACTTCAAGTCCTATAGGTGCTTCTGGGAAGAAAATATAGCTCTGTGTGTGTGATGGGACTAACACACTTCAAGTCCTATAGGTGCTTCTGGGAACAAAATATAGCTCTGTGTGTGTGATGGGACTAACACACTTCAAGTCCTATAGGTGCTTCTGGGAACAAAATATAGCTCTGTGTGTGTGATGGGACTAACACACTTCAAGTCCTATAGGTGCTTCTGGGAAAAAATATAGCTCTGTGTGTGTGATGGGACTAACACACTTCAAGTCCTATAGGTGCTTCTGGGAAGAAAATATAGCTCTGTGTGTGTGATGGGACTAACACACTTCAAGTCCTATAGGTGCTTCTGGGAAGAAAATATAGCTCTGTGTGTGTGATGGGACTAACACACTTCAAGTCCTATAGGTGCTTCTGGGAACAAAATATAGCTCTGTGTGTGTGATGGGACTAACACACTTCAAGTCCTATAGGTGCTTCTGGGAACAAAATATAGCTCTGTGTGTGTGATGGGACTAACACACTTCAAGTCCTATAGGTGCTTCTGGGAAGAAAATATAGCTCTGTGTGTGTGATGGGACTAACACACTTCAAGTCCTATAGGTGCTTCTGGGAAGAAAATATAGCTCTGTGTGTGTGATGGGACTAACACACTTCAAGTCCTATAGGTGCTTCTGGGAAGAAAATATAGCTCTGTGTGTGTGATGGGACTAACACACTTCAAGTCCTATAGGTGCTTCTGGGAACAAAATATAGCTCTGTGTGTGTGATGGGACTAACACACTTCAAGTCCTATAGGTGCTTCTGGGAACAAAATATAGCTCTGTGTGTGTGATGGGACTAACACACTTCAAGTCCTATAGGTGCTTCTGGGAAGAAAATATAGCTCTGTGTGTGTGATGGGAATAACACACTTCAAGTCCTATAGGTGCTTCTGGGAACAAAATATAGCTCTGTGTGTGTGATGGGACTAACACACTTCAAGTCCTATAGGTGCTTCTGGGAACAAAATATAGCTCTGTGTGTGTGATGGGACTAACACACTTCAAGTCCTATAGGTGCTTCTGGGAACAAAATATAGCTCTGTGTGTGTGATGGGACTAACACACTTCAAGTCCTATAGGTGCTTCTGGGAACAAAATATAGCTCTGTGTGTGTGATGGGACTAACACACTTCAAGTCCTATAGGTGCTTCTGGGAAGAAAATATAGCTCTGTGTGTGTGATGGGACTAACACACTTCAAGTCCTATAGGTGCTTCTGGGAACAAAATATAGCTCTGTGTGTGTGATGGGACTAACACACTTCAAGTCCTATAGGTGCTTCTGGGAACAAAATATAGCTCTGTGTGTGTGATGGGACTAACACACTTCAAGTCCTATAGGTGCTTCTGGGAAGAAAATATAGCTCTGTGTGTGTGATGGGACTAACACACTTCAAGTCCTATAGGTGCTTCTGGGAAGAAAATATAGCTCTGTGTGTGTGATGGGACTAACACACTTCAAGTCCTATAGGTGCTTCTGGGAAGAAAATATAGCTCTGTGTGTGTGATGGGACTAACACACTTCAAGTCCTATAGGTGCTTCTGGGAAGAAAATATAGCTCTGTGTGTGTGATGGGACTAACACACTTCAAGTCCTATAGGTGCTTCTGGGAAGAAAATATAGCTCTGTGTGTGTGATGGGACTAACACACTTCAAGTCCTATAGGTGCTTCTGGGAACAAAATATAGCTCTGTGTGTGTGATGGGACTAACACACTTCAAGTCCTATAGGTGCTTCTGGGAACAAAATATAGCTCTGTGTGTGTGATGGGACTAACACACTTCAAGTCCTATAGGTGCTTCTGGGAACAAAATATAGCTCTGTGTGTGTGATGGGACTAACACACTTCAAGTCCTATAGGTGCTTCTGGGAACAAAATATAGCTCTGTGTGTGTGATGGGACTAACACACTTCAAGTCCTATAGGTGCTTCTGGGAACAAAATATAGCTCTGTGTGTGTGATGGGACTAACACACTTCAAGTCCTATAGGTGCTTCTGGGAACAAAAATATAGCTCTGTGTGTGTGATGGGACTAACACACTTCAAGTCCTATAGGTGCTTCTGGGAACAAAATATAGGAGCTCTGCCTGCCTGCCACGAACACACTACAAGTCCTATAGGTGCTTCTGGGAACAAAATATAGGAGCTCTGCCTGCCTGCCACGAACACACTACAAGTCCTATAGGTGCTTCTGGGAACAAAATATAGGAGCTCTGCCTGCCTGCCACGAACACACTACAAGTCCTATAGGTGCTTCTGGTAACAAAATATAGGAGCTCTGCCTGCCTGCCACGAACACACTACAAGTCCTATAGGTGCTTCTGGTAACAAAAATATAGGAGCTCTGCCTGCCTGCCACGAACACACTACAAGCCCCTCTTTCTCAATCAATCTTTGTAACTGAATCTATCTAACTCAATCTCTGTAAGTGAATCTCTCTACCTAACTAAATCCAGCAGAGTGTCACAGATCTAGCCTGCTCAATCTGCGCCGGAACAGCATGTGACCGGCGCAGACGGCGTGGCGGCCTTTTATAGGGGGGGGGCGTGTACTACAGCCCCTGAGCTGTAATTGGCTACAGGCGTCCTGCCTGTAGCCAATTATGGCTCTTCGAGTTTCCGGGGCTGTGATTGGCCAAGCATGCGGGGTCACAGTGCATGCTTGGCCAATCATCAGCCAGCAATGCACTGCGCCGGCCGCGCCGGCCGCAATGCATTGCGGGGCCGCTCGCATCACACGAACGTGATGCGAGCGGCCAAAATAGTTCTGGGCTCGCCGAGCGAGCGAACGCCCGGTGCTCGATGCGAACGTGGGTTCGCATCGAGCACCGGGCCCATCCCTACTCATCACAAGGGCATGTATAGGAAGGTAAGAAGCCAAAAACACCACATACCATAAAACCAATAAAGGATGCTTTATTAAAATCACTCACACACATGAAATATGTGAGTAGTTTCAGTGTTTTTAATAAAACATCCTTAAATAGTTTTACGCTATGTGGTGTTTATGGCTTCTTACCCTCCCATACATGCCCTTGTGATGAACCTGAGGTGGCATTAATACCTGATGGAAGTGGTGTGATCTCTATAAGGCATAATAGTGTTCCATTTGATTAGAATAAGCGTTTTACTTCTCTGAATAGAGGGTCTTATTTTTTATTTATTTTTTCACAATAAAATTTGTATTGCAAGATAAAAAGATAATAACAGTTGTACAAATACGTGTTTGTGACATAAGCATAGTACTGAGTGATCTACAAACGCTTCTAACACTGGAGAACGGCCCCTGATACTGGAATCTCGTGAGACTTTACGAGATTACAGTACCAGAAATTCACTGAAACACCAAGATGTCAGTTTATTAAGCAATGATAAATGATCACAGCTCAATACACGGACAGACGGTGTGATTAATGTTAATATAATAAAGAGTCCCCCGACATTATATATACATGTATACACACACACACATTATATATACATGTAGACACACATTATATATACATGTATACACACACACACATATATACATGTATATACACACACATTATATATATATACATATACATATTATATATAAATATATATATATATATATATATATACACACATAAACATGACAGGGGGACATGGTTACAGTGTTGGGGGGTCTAAACGAGGCATAAGGAAGTTAATAATCTTCCTCTTTCCCCCTCAGATCCCCCAAGATGCCCTCTTCACTCCCCGCTTCACCACCTCTGAGTTGGTGAATCGGGGAGTGTGAATTCTGACACAGATCGCCAGTGAAGCGATGAGATCGCAGCTTCATAAACTTGCCGTTACTTTGTCAGTCAATGAGGATTCTCCATGTGCAGAGATAATCGGCGGGAGAACAAGTTCAAACACTTCTCCCCCCGATTATCTCTGGTTCATAAACTGTTTATGGGCTGTGATCAGCAAAGATCCTCGGGATCTCCGCTGTTCACTGCTTCATAAAAGGACACCTCAATCTCCAAATGGCAGCAACTGCCCTGAGCTATCCTCAAGCTTTCGGGCTGGACACACACCCTGCTGGTCTTCAACAAAACCTGGACACTAAGGATGGGCCCGGTGCTCGATGCGAACCCACGTTCGCATCGAGCACCGGGCGTTCGCTCGCTCGGCGAGCCCAGAACTATTTTGGCCGCTCGCATCACGTTCGTGTGATGCGAGCGGCCCCGCAATGCATTGCGGCCGGCGCGGCCGACGCAGTGCATTGCTGGCTGATGATTGGCCAAGCATGCACTGTGACCCCGCATGCTTGGCCAATCACAGCCCCGGAAACTCGAAGAGCCATAATTGGCTACAGGCAGGACGCCTGTAGCCAATTACAGCTCAGGGGCTGTAGTACACGCCCCCCCCCTATAAAACGCCGCCACGCCGTCTGCGCCGGTCACATGCTGTTCCGGCGCAGATTGAGCAGGCAGATTCTGTGACACTCTGCTGCATTTAGATAGTTAGAGAGATTCACTTACAGAGATTGAGTTAGATAGATTCAGTTACAAAGATTGATTGAGAAAGAGGGGCTTGTAGTGTGCTCGTGGCAGGCAGGCAGAGCTCCTATATTTTGTTACCAGAAGCACCTATAGGACTTGTAGTGTGTTCGTGGCAGGCAGGCAGAGCTCCTATATTTTGTTACCAGAAGCACCTATAGGACTTGTAGTGTGTTCGTGGCAGGCAGGCAGAGCTCCTATATTTTGTTACCAGAAGCACCTATAGGACTTGTAGTGTGTTCGTGGCAGGCAGGCAGAGCTCCTATATTTTGTTACCAGAAGCACCTATAGGACTTGTAGTGTGTTCGTGGCAGGCAGGCAGAGCTCCTATATTTTGTTACCAGAAGCACCTATAGGACTTGTAGTGTGTTCGTGGCAGGCAGGCAGAGCTCCTTCATTTTGTTCCCAGAGGCACCTATAGGACTTGAAGTGTGTTAGTCCCATTACACACACAGAGCTATATTTTCTTCCCAGAAGCACCTATAGGACTTGAAGTGTGTTAGTCCCATCACACACACAGAGCTATATTTTCTTCCCAGAAGCACCTATAGGACTTGAAGTGTGTTAGTCCCATCACACAGAGCTCCTCTATTTTCTTTGCAGAAGCACCCACAGGACTTCTAGTGTGTTAGTGGCATCACACAGAGCTCCTATATATTCTTCTCAGCAGCACCCACAGGACTTCTAGTGTGTTAGTGGCATCACACAGAGCTCCTCTATTTTCTTTGCATAAGCACCCACAGGACTTCTAGTGTGTTAGTGGCATCACACAGAGCTCCTCTATTTTCTTTGCAGAAGCACCCATAGGACTTCTAGTGTGTTAGTGGCATCACACAGAGCTCCTATATATTCTTCTCAGCAGCACCCACAGGACTTCTAGTGTGTTAGTGGCATCACACAGAGCTCCTCTATTTTCTTTGCAGAAGCACCCACAGGACTTCTAGTGTGTTAGTGGCATCACACAGAGCTCCTCTATTTTCTTTGCAGAAGCACCCATAGGACTTCTAGTGTGTTAGTGGCATCACACAGAGCTCCTATATATTCTTCTCAGCAGCACCCACAGGACTTCTAGTGTGTTAGTGGCATCACACAGAGCTCCTCTATTTTCTTTGCAGAAGCACCCACAGGACTTCTAGTGTGTTAGTGGCATCACACAGAGCTCCTCTATTTTCTTTGCAGAAGCACCCACAGGACTTCTAGTGTGTTAGTGGCATCACACAGAGCTCCTCTATTTTCTTTGCATAAGCACCCACAGGACTTCTAGTGTGTTAGTGGCATCACACAGAGCTCCTCTATTTTCTTTGCAGAAGCACCCATAGGACTTCTAGTGTGTTAGTGGCATCACACAGAGCTCCTATATATTCTTCTCAGCAGCACCCACAGGACTTCTAGTGTGTTAGTGGCATCACACAGAGCTCCTCTATTTTCTTTGCAGAAGCACCCACAGGACTTCTAGTGTGTTAGTGGCATCACACAGAGCTCCTCTATTTTCTTCTCAGAAGCACCCATAGGACTTCTAGTGTGTTAGTGGCATCACACAGAGCTCCTATATATTCTTCTCAGCAGCACCCACAGGACTTCTAGTGTGTTAGTGGCATCACACAGAGCTCCTCTATTTTCTTTGCAGAAGCACCCACAGGACTTCTAGTGTGTTAGTGGCATCACACAGAGCTCCTCTATTTTCTTTGAAGAAGCACCCACAGGACTTCTAGTGTGTTAGTGGCATCACACAGAGCTCCTCTATTTTCTTTGCATAAGCACCCACAGGACTTCTAGTGTGTTAGTGGCATCACACAGAGCTCCTCTATTTTCTTTGCAGAAGCACCCATAGGACTTCTAGTGTGTTAGTGGCATCACACAGAGCTCCTATATATTCTTCTCAGCAGCACCCACAGGACTTCTAGTGTGTTAGTGGCATCACACAGAGCTCCTCTATTTTCTTTGCAGAAGCACCCACAGGACTTCTAGTGTGTTAGTGGCATCACACAGAGCTCCTCTATTTTCTTTGCATAAGCACCCACAGGACTTCTAGTGTGTTAGTGGCATCACACAGAGCTCCTCTATTTTCTTTGCAGAAGCACCCATAGGACTTCTAGTGTGTTAGTGGCATCACACAGAGCTCCTATATATTCTTCTCAGCAGCACCCACAGGACTTCTAGTGTGTTAGTGGCATCACACAGAGCTCCTCTATTTTCTTTGCAGAAGCACCCACAGGACTTCTAGTGTGTTAGTGGCATCACACAGAGCTCCTCTATTTTCTTTGCAGAAGCACCCATAGGACTTCTAGTGTGTTAGTGGCATCACACAGAGCTCCTATATATTCTTCTCAGCAGCACCCACAGGACTTCTAGTGTGTTAGTGGCATCACACAGAGCTCCTCTATTTTCTTTGCAGAAGCACCCACAGGACTTCTAGTGTGTTAGTGGCATCACACAGAGCTCCTCTATTTTCTTTGCATAAGCACCCACAGGACTTCTAGTGTGTTAGTGGCATCACACAGAGCTCCTCTATTTTCTTTGCAGAAGCACCCATAGGACTTCTAGTGTGTTAGTGGCATCACACAGAGCTCCTATATTTTCTTCTCAGCAGCACCCACAGGACTACCGACTACAATGGCTGGAAGACCGCCAAGGGGAGGCAGAGCGTGCAGAGCCAAGAACACAGGGCAGGCAGGCTCTGTTTCTAGTGGACGTGGCCGTGGACGTGGACGTGGTCGTGCATCGTCATCAGCACGTGGCCATGGGACACGCGCGTCTTTGTTTTCGGCAGCTGGACATGTGGAGCCGCATCATGCTGAAGGCTTGGTAGAATGGATGACCAAGCCCTCCTCATCCTCCTCATCCTCTCTCACCCAGGCTCAGGGTACTGACAGAGCATCATCAGCCACCCCTTCCCTAGACCCACCATGTCCTCCTGAGGAGTCCCCCGAACTCTTTGAGCACAGTGTTGGGTACATGCTCCAGGAGGATGCCCAACGATTCGAAGGCTCGGATGACGATACCCAGCTTGAGGAATCTGGCAGTACAGTTCCACCAGCTGCAGCTTACTGCCAGGTTTGCTCTAGTGGTGAAGAGGGAGGGGATGATGAGGTCACTGACTCCACGTGGGTGCCTCAAGGGAGAGAGGATGAGGAGGAGGACGAGGAGGAGGAGGATGCGGCGTCACATGTCCAACGAGGCAGGATGCCCCCTGGAGGCCAGGTAGAGGCCAGCACAGCAACTGTACAACACCGCAGAGCTCCGCCTGTGCAGGGCGCTGCCTCTGCACGTTATCAGAAAAGTTCTTTGGTGTGGGCCTTTTTTGAGACGAGTGCAGCAGATCGCACCACTGCTATTTGCAATATTTGTCTCAAGCGTATCTCGCGTGGCCAAAACATCAGCCGCTTGGGCACGACAAGCATGACCAGACATATGGCGACCTGCCATGCAGCTCGTTGGCAGGCACACATAAAAGACCCACACCAAAGAACTAAGCGGACCTCTCCTTGCTCCTCCTCAGCTGGGATCTCCATCCCCACTACACCTTCAGTCCTCTCTGAAAGCTGCTCTGAGAGGACTGAAGGTGTAGAATTCGGTGTGTCACAACCAAGTACTTGCAGTACACCGACGTCCGAATGCAGCAGGCAAATTTCCCTGCCCCAGCTGCTGGACCGTAGAAAGAAGTACACTCCCAGCCATCCACATGCCCAGCGGTTGAATGCTAGCCTTGCTAAATTGCTAGCACTTCAACTGCTGCCTTTTCAGTTGGTAGACTCGGCCCCCTTCCGTGAGTTTGTTCAATGTGCGGTTCCTCAGTGGCAGGTTCCCAAACGCCACTTTTTCTCGCGGAAGGCGATTCCGTCTCTCTACCGGCATGTGGAGGGCAATGTCCATGCCTCGCTGGACAGGGCGGTCAGCGGTAAGGTGCATATTACCGCTGACTCATGGTCCAGCAGGCATGGACAGGGACGGTACCTTTCTTTCACGGCCCATTGGGTCACTCTATTGGCAGCTGGGAGGGATGCAGGACAAGGTGCAGTAGTGTTGGAGGTTGTTCCGCCACCACGCCTCCAAAACGCGACTACTGCTACTGGTTGTGACACACCTCTCTCCTCCACCCCCTCCTCTTCTTCTTCCTCCAGTGCTCTGTCCTTGGAACCAGCGGTGCTCCGTAGGCGTACAAGGGGCTACGCAAGTACGCAGGCAAAAAGATGCCATGCCGTGCTTGCGCTGGTGTGTTTGGGGGACAGGAGCCACACTGGGCCAGAGGTTCTGGCAGCTCTGCAGGGGCAGGCCGAGAGGTGGTTGACGCCACGTCAGCTTAAGCCAGGAATGGTCGTTTCTGACAATGGCACCAACCTCCTCTCCGCCCTGCGACAGGGGCAGCTCACCCATGTGCCCTGCATGGCTCACGTCCTCAACCTGGTGGTGCAGCGGTTCTTGGGCAGGTTCCCAGGCTTACAGGATGTCCTGAGGCAGGCCAGGAAAGTCTGTGTGCATTTCCGCCGATCTTATAATGCCAGTGCTCGGCTGACTGAGCTGCAAAAGGAGCTGAACCTGCCCAAGAACCGCCTAATATCTGACATGCCCACCAGGTGGAACTCAACGTTGGCCATGCTGCAGCGACTGCACACGCAGCAGAGGGCCATCAATGAGTACCTTTGCGACTACGGCACCAGGACAGGGTCAGGGGAGCTTGTTTTTTTTTCCCCACGTCAGTGGAGCATGATCAGGGATGCATGCACTGTCCTCTCACCATTTGAGGAGGCCACGAGGATGGTGAGCAGTGACAGTGCATGCATCAGTGACACTGTCCCTCTTGTCCACCTGTTGGAGCATACGCTGCGTGGGATAATGGACAGGGCACTTGAGGCAGAACAGAGGCAGGAAGAGGAGGACTTCCTTGCCTCTCAAGGCCCCCTTTATCCGGACAGTGTTCCTTCTGTCCCACCCATCACACAGGAAGAGGATGAGGAGGAGGAGGAGGAGGAGGAGGAGGAGGAGGATTGTGTGAGCATGGAGGTGGAGCCTGGCACTCAGCATCAGCAGCAGCAGTCTTTTAGGGATGATGTACAGTCCCAACAAGCCAGTGGACTTGTACGTGGCTGGGAGGAGGTGGCTGGCGATCATGTCATCCTCAGTGACCCAGAAGACTCCGGACCGAATGCCTCAGCTAACCTACGCTGCATGGCCTCCCTGATCCTGCAAAGCCTGCGGAAGGATCCTCGTGTTCTTTGGATCAAGGAGAGGGACCATTACTGGCTGGCCACTCTCCTTGATCCGCGGTACAAGGGTAAGGTTGCGGACCTTATCTTGCCGTCGCAGAGGGAGCAGAGGATGAGACATCTCAGGGAGGCCTTGCAGAAAGGTCTGTGCAACGCGTTCCCAGAAACTGGGAGGCTACAAACTCCTGGTCCTGGGCGACGAGTTGCTGAGGCTTCGGTCAGTGGCAGAAGGAGCGGTGGGGAAGGTGGACGTCTGACCGATGCGTTCAGACAATTTTTTTTAGTCCGCAGCCCCAAGGTATGATCGGTTCCAGCAACCATCGCCAGCGCCTGATATACATGGTGCAGGAATACCTTGGGGCAAGGTCAGACTTGGACACCTTTCCCACCGAAAATCCTCTGGCTTACTGGGTCCTGAGGATGGATCACTGGCCAGAGCTTGCACAGTATGCAATTGAGCTACTGGCCTGTCCTGCCTCCAGCGTTCTTTCCGAACGCACATTCAGTGCTGCTGGAGGATTTGTGACTGATCATAGGGTGCGCCTGTCCACCGCCTCGGTTGATCGACTGACATTCATCAAAATGAATCAGTCTTGGATCACCACCAGCTACCAGGCACCTGAGGCGGATATAACCGAATAATTTTTAATGTCACATCCCTTCAAGACTGCCTATGCTGATGCTGAGTGACTGTCCTCTTATGTTCACTGACTATCCTCTTCCTCCTCCTCAATGATCCATGCCACCACACCAGTGCCTAAGGCACAATTTTTCAGCCCCTGTTTAACAGGGGCGTGTACTTACAATTTTTTAAAAAAATGCTTCGCAACACGTGTGACTGCTGTGCTCCAAGTACAGTCTCTGTGAGGGCCGTGTTGCAGTGTTGTGGCACCAGCACCAGTGCCTAAGGCACAATTTTTCAGCCCCTGTTTAACAGGGGCGTGTACTTACAATTTTTTAAAAAAATGCTTCGCAACACGTGTGACTGCTGTGCTCCAAGTACAGTCTCTGTGAGGGCCGTGTTGCAGTGTTGTGGCACCAGCACCAGTGCCTAAGGCACAATTTTTCAGCCCCTGTTTAACAGGGGCGTGTACTTACAATTTTTTAAAAAAATGCTTCGCAACACGTGTGACTGCTGTGCTCCAAGTACAGTCTCTGTGAGGGCCGGGTTGCAGTGTTGTGGCACCAGCACCAGTGCCTAAGGCACAATTTTTCAGCCCCTGTTTAACAGGGGCGTGTACTTACAATTTTTTAAAAAAATGCTTCGCAACACGTGTGACTGCTGTGCTCCAAGTACAGTATCTGTGAGGGCCGGGTTGCAGTGTTGTGGCACCAGCACCAGTGCCTAAGGCACAATTTTTCAGCCCCTGTTTAACAGGGGCGTGTACTTACAATTTTTAAAAAAAAATGCTTCGCAACACGTGTGACTGCTGTGCTCCAAGTACAGTATCTGTGAGGGCCGGGTTGCAGTGTTGTGGCACCAGCACCAGTGCCTAAGGCACAATTTTTCAGCCCCTGTTTAACAGGGGCGTGTACTTACAATTTTTTTTAAAAAATGCTTCGCAACACGTGTGACTGCTGTGCTCCAAGTACAGTATCTGTGAGGGCCGGGTTGCAGTGTTGTGGCACCAGCACCAGTGCCTAAGGCACAATTTTTCAGCCCCTGTTTAACAGGGGCGGGTAATTACAAATCTTGATCTAATAGTCCACAGCAGGGCCCATTCCTGCGCCCACCAAGAGTAACTATGAGGGCCTGCAGTCTTGTGGCAACACCGTCCACCACCACCGCCAAAGGCCCAATTTTTCTGCCCTGTTCATCAGGTGCTTGCAATTACAAATCTTGATCTAATAACTCACAGCAGGGCCCATTCCTGCGCCCACCAAGAGTAACTATGAGGGCCTACAGTCTTGTGGCAACACCGTCCACCACCACCGCCAAAGGCCCAATTTTTCTGCCCTGTTCATCAGGTGCTTGCAATTACAAATCTTGATCTAATAACTCACAGCAGGGCCCATTCCTGCGCCCACCAAGAGTAACTATGAGGGCCTACAGTCTTGTGGCAACACCGTCCACCACCACCGCCAAAGGCCCAATTTTTCTGCCCTGTTCATCAGGTGCTTGCAATTACAAATCTTGATCTAATAACTCACAGCAGGGCCCATTCCTGCGCCCACCAAGAGTAACTGTGAGAGCTTACAGTCTTGTGGCAAAACCGTCCACCACCACCACCACCACCCCCAATTTTTCTGCCCTGTTCAAGAGGTGCATGCAATTACAAATCTTGATCTATTAACTCACAGCAGGGCCCATTCCTGTGCCCACCAGTCTTGTGGCTACACCAACATCTAATAGGGCAAATTTCTGCAGAGTATATACGCCAGGCCCCTACTTTCAAACATCCAACTTACAAACGACTCCTACTTGCAAATGGAAAGAGAAAACAGGAAGTGAGAGGAAATCTACCCCTAGGAAGGGAAATTCTATCCTGTTAGATTTAATTTGGGAAAAAGGTATCTCCTCTCTACTGATACTTTATCACCAATCCTTGTTTCAATTAAAACCCCACTTTTCCAAAAACATTTGTCATTGGGACGGAAAGTGAGGTGACATGTTCTGAACACATGTGCAAAGACAGCAAATGTTACAGGGGTGATAACCCCTCCCTATGTTCTCCAAAAAGCTTAAAAATAGATTTTTTTTGGGATGGAGCTACACTTCATAATGTACCTGTTCAGATTCTACTTAAGATCAAACCTAAAGCCGCAAGTGGTTTTAAATGGCTTCTTTTTTTCCTTTACAAATGTCATTTTGTGCAAGGACAGTTCTAAACACGGGAAACACATGCCACTTCACAGGCATACTTTAGACACCCCCCAGGTACCATATTTAAAGGAAAATTTCACTTTTTTTTTTTTCACTTTATGCATCATTAAAATGACTGCTCCCGAAAAAACGTTAGTTTTTAAAAGTTCTTTTTGCATTGATATATGTCCCCTGGGGCAGGACCCGGGTCCCCAAACCTGTTTTATGACATTAACATGCATATTGGCCGTTGTAATTAGCACTTTTGATTTCGAACGTTCGCGTCCATTATAACGTATAGGGTTCAAAAATTCGCGCGAACTTTCGGTCCGTTCGAAGGTTCTGGTTCGAACCGAACCCGGGGGTGTTCGGCTCATCCCTACTGGACACTGGGTTGGAGAATTCTTCACTCTTAAGACACTTTGAAATACTCTGGAATCCCACACTCTACACACACATGCAATCTTTGTGTCCTTTCTTCCAGCCATTTTCACAGTGGCAGGGCCTCGCACTGTCACACCCTATAACATTAGGATAACTATAGGGTTCCAAATTTCTTTCCTCAGTAAAAAAAAAAAAGAAGAAGAAAGGTTTTGCCTTTACTCACATTTTAAGGCATGCAGGATAGTACATGTAATTTTTCTGTCAACGCCTAGAGGATGTTTCATGTTTCAGAGTAATGAGTTTCACTATGTTCTTTTTTTTTAGATGGGATCTAAACAGTAATGTTCCTGGAAACTGGAACACTGAGAACTTTAGATAGAAATTAAACCTCCCTCATCTCCCCCTCCCTTTTCTATGCATAACTGAAAAAATTTGAATTCAGTTTTTCTTTTTTTTTAATTTCCTAAATATGCGTTCCGTTTTGATACTATGATAGATCTACAGTATAGTTAGCACCAGTATTGCGCTATGACACCTCACGTGAACCTGTCAGGGCAGTGGCGTAACTAGAACCTTCAGGGCCCCGGTGCAAAAACCATGAAGGCCCCCCTGACCCCCGGACAGGGCCCTTTCCTCCGAGCCTGGTGGCGGAACAACAGGGCCCGGTCGCAAATGGGTGGCTGCATATAAAGGAACCAATTTCTCCATTCCCCTCTGCTTCGCCTCCTCTCCCTCCCGCTGGCATTCAGCGGCTGCAGGAGGAAAATGGAGAGATCGGTTCCTCTATGCCAGTGTTTCTCAATCTTGTCTCAGCCAGGGCACTCTTGAAGTATACCCCTAAGTGAATGGGGCTGCACTGCAACCACTCTGCAACTGTGCATTGCACGCAGTTGCAGCATAGTGATGGTGCATTTAAGGGGTTAAAACAGGCAGTCAGAAGGCAACTTATTGAACTGCCAGCCTGTAGTATATTAGGAACAGAACAACAGGAACAGTCTGCAGCGAGATCTAGCTAAACTGGATACAGTATACTGAATATACTGCAGCTAACTGAATGAACTGCCTGCCTGTAGTATATTAGGAACAGTACACCAGGAACGATCTGCAGTGAGATCTAGCTAAACTGTATACATACAAAGCCTGGAATGTATATATATATATATATATATATATATATATATATATACTAAATATACCGGAGCTAACTGAATCAACTGTCTGCTTAATCTATCTAAATTAAATTAAATGGCACTCTCTCTCTCTCTCTCAACGCCGGAACACACTACACACGGCCGATATGCAGGCGGCCTTATATAGTGTGGGGCGTGTACTTAATCCCCTGAGCCATGCCTTTGGCCAATTATGGCTCTGTTTGCTTGGCCAAAGCATGCGGGTCATAGTGCATGCTTGGCCAATCATCAGCCAGTAAACCACTGCGATGATGCACTGCATTATGGGCCGTGACGCGCCGCTCGAATTTGGCACGAACGCCTCATAATGTTCGATCTTCGTTGAATGATCGAACAGCCGATGTTCGAGTCAAACTCACATTCGACTCGAACTCGAAGCTCATCCCTACTTATATGTAAGTTATTGGACATAAAAAGGGTATCGCGGCCAAGCAAGGTACTGCCCTGGGGGACATATATCAATGTAAACATTATTTTAAAAAAAACATAATTTTTACAGGAGCAGTGATTTTAATGGTGCTTAACCTCCCTGGCGGTATGATTATGTCTGGAATTTTGTACCAAAAGCGGTACAATTATTTTGCATGGAAATTTGGCGTTTTATATAATAGACCTGTAATTCTTATGAATAACTCACTTAAATCTGTCCAAACCAGAGTCTAGCAGAGTCTAGTAGACATCCCGGGTATGATAAAGTTTGAAACACAAAAT
Organism: Lithobates sylvaticus; assembly: GCA_028564925.1. Taxonomy (NCBI): domain Eukaryota; kingdom Metazoa; phylum Chordata; class Amphibia; order Anura; family Ranidae; genus Lithobates; species Lithobates sylvaticus. The sequence continues at coordinate 60,457,970 of CM053036.1, read as the reverse complement.
CATAAATTATAATATAATAAATAACTATAAAAATTATTCAATAATGTAATCAAATCAAAAACACTGAAATTTGCTCAGTTGCAGAATTGTCGCTGTCATTAGATTTAGTGTTTGATGATGAATTGTGATTCTAATTTATTATCGCTGTTTTCTAGCTGGTCTAAAACCACTTTTGACATAAAGGGACACTTTTTGGTTGCTATGGACAATCTCCAGTTTCCAGGCAGAAAAAAATGTATTTATTATATAAAACTACATGCAGGGCACTGGACAGACCACTATTTTTTTTATACAGTACTGTAATCTGTAAGATTACAGTACTGTATGTGTTTTGTGTGTTTTAACTTTTTTGAATTTGGCGCTGATCTCCGCTCCCGTGCGTCGTAACGTCGCAGGGAACGGAGCTCAGCGTCACTCGGCACTCTGTGAATCGAGCGGAGGAGGTTGCACACACAGCGGGGAGACATCGCAGGATCCAGGGGACAAGGTAAGTAACTTCCCCCTGTATCCTGCAATGCGACCCCGAGTCTGGCTCTGGGTTACCGCTTATGGAACTGAAGTTCCACCCCGAACCAGATTTGGGATTACCGCCAGGGAGTTTAAAGTGAAACAATAAAAATGAAAAATACCTTTAAATATAGTACCTGGGGGGTTCCCTTAGTCTGCCTGTAAAGAGACGCATCTGTACCATGTATACATTTAAAAAGAAATTACATTTAAATTGCTGGCAAAACAATATATAATGGTTTAAAAAATGGCATGTGGGCCCCCCCATGCCTCTGGGTCTGGTGTGGTATGGATTTTAAGAGGAACCCCACGCTAAGATTTTTTTTTTAAAACGTCATGAGGTCCCCCCAAAATCCATACCAGACCCTTATCCGAGCAGGCAGAAAGGGGGGGCAAGCGAGCGCCCCCTCCCTTCCTGAACCATACCAGGCCACATGCTCTCAACATGGAGGGATGCTTTGGGATGAGGGGACTCTGCCTCCCACACCAAAGCACCTTATCCCCATGTTGATGGGGACAAGGGCCTCTTCCTGATTGTTGTGGGGGTCTGCGGCGGGCAGGGGGGTTATCAGAATTTGGAAGCCCAGTGCATCCGGAAAGTATTCACAGCGCTTCACTTTTTCCACATTTTTTTATGTTATGTTACAGCCTTATTCCAAAAAAATGGATTAAATTCATTATTTTCCTCAAAATTCTACACAACAATACCCCATAATGACAAGTGTGAAAGAAGTTTGTTTGAAATCTTTGCAAAAAAAATAAATGTTAAAAAAATGGAAAAATTAAAAAACAAACAATACCCCATAATAATAATGTGAAAAAATTTTGTTTGAAATTTTTGCAAATTTATTAAAAATAAAAAAAATTAAAAATCATACGTACATATTCACAGCCTTTGCTCAATACTTTGTTGAAGCACCTTTGGCACCAATTGCAGCCTCAAGTCTTTTTGAGTATGATGCTACAAGCTTGGCATACCTATTTTTAGGCAGTTTCTCCCATTCTTCTTTGCAGGACCTCTCAAGCATCATCAGGTTGGATGGGGAGCGTCGGTGCACAGCCATTTTCAGATCTCTCCAGAGATGTTCAATCAGGTTCAAGTCTTGGCTCTAGCTGGGCCACTAAAGGACATTCGCAGAGTTGTCCCATGGCCACTCTTTTGTTATCTTGGCTGTGTGCTTAGGGTAGTTGTCCTGTTGGAAGATGAACCGTCGCCCCAGTCTGAAGTCCAGAGCGCTCTGGAGCAGGTTTTCATCAAGGATGTCTCTGTACATTGCTACATTAATCTTTCCCTCGATCTTGACTAGTCTCCCAATTCCTCCCGCTGAAAAACAGCCCCACAGCATGATGCTGCCACCACCATGCTTCACTGTAGGGATTGTATTGGCCGGGTGATGAGCAGTGCCTGGTTTTCTCCAGACATGACACTTGCCATTCAGGCGAAAGAGTTCAATCTTTGCTTCATCAGACCAAGGAAATTTGTTTCTCATGGTCTGAGAGTCCTTCAGCTGCCTTTTGGCAAACTCCAAGCGGGCTGTCATGTGCCTTTTACTGAGGAGTGGCTTCCGTCTGGCCACTCTACCATACAGGCCTGATTGGTGGAGTGCTGCAGAGATGGCTGTTCTTCTGGAAGGTTTTCCTCTCTCCACAGAGAAATGCTGGAGCTCTGTCAGAGTGACCATCGGGTTTCTTGGTCACTTCCCTGATTAAGGCCCTTCTCCCCCGATCGCTGAGTTTGGCCGGGAGGCCCACTCTAGGAAGAGTCCTGGTGGTTTCAAACTTCTTCCATTTATGGATGATGGAGGCCACTGTGCTCATTGGGACCTTCAATGCTGCAGAAACTTTTCTGTACGCTTCCCCAGATCTGTGCCTCGATACAATCCTGTCTCGGAGGTCTACAGACAATTCCTTGGACTTCATGGCTTGGTTTGTGCTCTGACATGCACTGTTACCTGTGGGACCTTATATAGACAGGTGTGTGCCTTTCCAAATCATGTCCAATCAACTGAATTTACCACAGGTGGACTCCAATCAAGTTGTAGAAACATCTCAAGGATGATCAGTGGAAACAGGATGCACCTGAGCGTAATTTTGAATGTCATGGCAAAGGCTGTGAATACTTATGTACATGGGATTTTTTCGGTTTTTTTTTTAATTTTTTTTTTTTTTTTTTTGTAATAAATTTGCAAAGATTTCAAAACAAACTTCTTTCATGTTGTCATTATGGGGTATTGTTGTGTAGAATTTTGAGGAAAATAAGAATTTAATCCATTTTGGAATAAGGCTGTAACATAACAAAATGTGGAAAAAGTGCAGCCACCGACAAGCCTCTATTCCAAGTTCATGTGGAATTATTGTATAAAAACTAGAGACGTCCCATGATATCAGGATGAAATCGGCCGACAGAGAGGTACACTGGATCAAAGTTTATTTAAAAGGTTATTGGTTCTGTGTGGTGACTGAACAGATTTTTATATCTATCTATCAAAGATATATATTTTTATGCATATATATGTCTTATAGATCTGACAATAGGATGAATTACAAGATGAAAATGAGATATTGAGATTAACGGCCGTGCGATTAGATATTTTCCTTGTCTGAACAGATGATTGTAACGATTTTGTCTTGAATTGACGTCCATTTTTTCCCACAAATAGAGCCTGCTTTTGGTGGTATTTGATCACCTCTGCGGTTTTTATTTTTTGTGCTATAAACAAAAAAAGAGCTACAATTTTGAAAAAACGCAATATTTTTTTTTACTTTTTGCTATAATAAATATCCCCCAAAAATATATTAAAAACATTTTTTTTTCCTCAGTTTAGGCCGATACGTATTCTTCTACATATTTTTGGTTAAAAAAAATCGCAATAAGCATTTATTGATTGGTTTGCGCAAAAGTTATAGCGTCTACAAAATAGGGGATAGTTTTATGGCATTTTTATTAATAATTTTCTTTTTACTAGTAATGATGGCGATCAGCAATTTTTATCGTGACATTATGGCGGACACGTCGGACAATTTTGACACATTTTTGGGATCATTGGCATTAATACAGCGATCAAAATTGCATTGATTACTGTAAAAATGTCACTGGCAGTGAAGGGGTTACCCACTAGGGGGCGGGGAGGGGTTAAGTGTATCCTAGAGGCGTGTTTATAACTGTCTGGGGGCGTGGCTGTGTGTGACACCACACTGATCGCTGCTTCCGATGACAGGGAACAGACGATCAGTGTGCTGTCACTAGGCAGAACGAGGAGATGCTGTTTACATCGGCATCTCCCCGTTCTTCAGCTCTGTGACACGATCGTGGGTATCGCCGCGGTGATCGAGTCCGCAGGACCCGCGGGCACAGTCACGGAGCTCACGGCAGGCGCGCGCGCGTGCACGGTGGGAAAGTTAAAGTAACGTACTGTTACGTTACTTTGCCCAGCCGTGCCATTCTGCCGACGTATATGTGCCGACAGTGGTCGGCAAGTGGTTAAAAATAAAAAAAACAACTGACACCGTCCACATATCACCCACCCCCTTCCCCAGAAGCACTGTGGAAAAATATTAAAAAGATGAGTTTTGCGGGCGCGAATCTCCACCTCCCTGAAATTCGTTTTTGCAGGTTGGGATGTCTGCTTACAACATATGAAATCAGCATTTCAAAAAAAAAATAATAAAATCACGGCAACTGTTTATTATGCACAGGAGGGCACTTATTAATTCTGTAAAACGGCAAGGCAGGGGCAGTGAGACAGATTTACTGCAGTTCATATTGTTTTCATGAATTCCTCCATCTGCTGCTCTAAAGTAGCACTGCAACAGGATACAACCTGCCCCTGACCCAGCGGCAGTCCGTCCATAAGGGGTGCAGTGGTGCCGCCCCCCTAATTTCTATGCGCCGGCCCCTAATCTCTATGTGGGGCACTGGACGTATAGAGTTCTACAAGTTTGGAGTTACACAGGAGTTAGAATTATTGCTCTTGTTCCGATGTTGAGAGCGATTCTTCACATGTGTGGTGTGATTCCGGTGTATAATGTGCGTGTTTGCAATTTTTTTTGCAACAACTTTATTGGTATGACAAGGGTTGAACAACATCCCTTGTGATAGCATGGGCTTTTTATAGAGATCTGGGATCTATTAGCCCCCAGATCTCTCCTCTGCCCTCCAAACCAAGATTGGCTTCATCAGATACTTTCACAAGCCAATAACAGCTTGTTTACATCCGAAAACAGAAGTGACAAAATCCTTGTCGCTTCCAGTTTCTGATGTCACACAGTGGGAGGAACAACATCAGTTCCTCTCGCTGTGAGATATTAACTAAAACTGGTGCACACATAATCTGGTGCAGCTGTGCATAGTAACCAATCAGCTTATAGGTTTTATTGTCACAGCTTAATTGAACAAGCTGAAGTTAGAAACTGATTGGTTGATTCTGTGTGCACTGGTTTTAGTAAATCTCCCCCTCTGTGTCTCAGGAAGTGGATACAGACTGTCGCATTCCCCCCCCCCCCCGATCTGATGCCCTTCCACTGCATGTAAAAGTGATCCAGAGGCTCTATAGCTGCTTGGATCACTTTTGCATTGTAGGGAAACCGCCGACTGAAAAAAACGAAACTGGGATCATGATCCTAGTATAAGCACTTCAACCTTAGGCCATTTATAAACGGTCTAAGGACGGAAGTGGTTAAACAAATTTATATATATATATGGGATACTAGCTTCTATGTCTGGATTTTATTGTTCTGTGTCCTCCATTGGAGAGATTTCTACTTTAGGTTTTTATGATTACAGTGCTACATTAATTTTGTGCCTTTTATATATGCCTAGAGCTTAGTTTTGAAGATGTTCTCTTTCTTCCCCAACAGTTCCTGATTCCAGACGATGATACGACATACGCCTGTACCTTCATCCCTATGCCAAATGTATCTACCAAGCATCATATAGTTAAGGTGAGGTCCTCAAAAATTTGCCAAAAGTCAAAATAAATATGAAAAGGACCAGCAGTCCAATTATGACAGTTGGAAGCTTTATACAGGTTAACATAGCACTAAAGATTCAAAAATGAGAAGGTACTTTCAAGATGTAAATACAGCAAAAGCCATGGGCAAATGCAACCATTCAAGGGTATATTCCATTCAACATGTTCTTTCTGGAATGTGCAATGGCTAGGACCATTGTCATGGTTTTTCGTTTTTGTTTTTTTGCTTTCTTAAAAACCTAAAGTAGAAATCTCTCCAATGGAGGACACAGAACAATAAAATCCAGACAGAGAAGCTAGTATCCCCATGTTACAAAGAATGTCTTTATTTGTTACTTGGTTCTCTTTGGAGGAACTTCATCTCTCTTCTTGTCACAGTGATGGGGGGACATCTCAGCAATTGGAACAACAATAAAAATAATTGGTTGAACAAAGGGGTGAGGAGTGTAGAAACTCTTTTATCAAGTGAGGATCCACTTTGGGTGCTTTGTCTAGTGTGTAATCTAGAAAGTCCTCCAAAGGTTAGGGTCACGATCATAGCGCTTTTCTTAAAATAAATTTGAAGAGGAGGAAATTGCAATACTGGAGCTTAGTGAATGTGGTGAAAATTTTATTTGCAAGTACCCAATCACATGCAAGGAAAAAAAATCTGCATATTTGCATGTACAGTACACGATTAGATGAATGAAGCAAGCAGAACTTTTTCACCTTATTCACTAGCCTAAGGGGGAATTCCTTTGCCCATCTGCCTTTAGTATATCAACTCCCTTTGTGTCCACAAAAAAAACGTTCCTTATTTTTGCATGTAGAACAATTTAGAAACAAAGCCAGCACATTTTGGGGTCCCAAGAGCCTTCTTCTTTAGACTTATAGGAAATTGTACCAACGATTTTGTAAAGCTTATACTCTTATAACCATATCTATATTTTCTGTCATGATTAGAAACATTCATGTATGAAAATTGGAAATACCAATTACAAAACTTTCTCTGGTATTAATAGAGGAACCCATCTTGATGATGATAAGCAACCTATAGGTATACTGCTGCCTACAGGAGAAATGTAAAGTAGTTTCAGAAAACTGAAGGCCCCTCGAGGTCCTAAACCCTCCCCAATCCCAAAACCTCCAGGGGGTTGACTTTCAGTTTTCTATGTGCCTAGTGTCCATTTCCCCGTATATATATATATATATATATATATATATACCCACCAGCCACTTTATTAGGTACACCTTGGACCCCATTTTGCCTTCAGAACTGCCTTCATTCTTTGTGGCATAGATTCAACAAGGTGTTGGAAACATTCCTCAGAGATTTTGGTCCATAGTGACACGATAGCATCACGCAGTTGCTGCAAATTTTGAGATCTGGTGGAGGCCATTGGAGTACAGTGACCTCCTGTTCATGTTCAAGAAACCAGTGGTGAGATGATTGGAGCTTTGTGACATGGTGCATTATCCTGCTGGAAGGAGCCATCAGAAGATGGGACATTGTAGTCATAAAGGGATGGACATGGTCAGCAACAATACTCAGGTAGGCCGTGGTGTTTAAATGATGCTCAATTGGTACTAAGGGGCCCAAAGTGTGCCAAGAAAACATCCCCCACACTATGACACCACCACCACCAGCCTGAACCATTGATACAAGGCCGGTTTAGAGATAAAAAAAGGGTAAAATAAAAAGGGCACAGAATCCAAAGCCTAATTCCCAGAACACTGTATAAAATATACATATATATAGAAAATTAATTATTTTTATCTTTACATGTTACAGTATGAGATAATTGCTGACCCTGACAGCATTGGGATCGTTCATCACATTCTGATATATGGCTGCGGCAACAATCTAAATTTCTCATCAGAGATCGGAGCTTGTTATGGCAGTGACACCAGATACGCCAAGTGTATGAACTCCTTGTTTGGGTGGGCAGTCGGCGGAGAGGTCAGTATAAAATGGCACATTGATTTGTGCACAGATAAACAAACTTATTTTACCATCACTGCCATGGTATTCATTCAAGTGCATATCTTTGTTGGCAAATCTTTCATGAACAGGTGAATATGATGGCATATAATGATGGGCAATATCCTTTTTAATGGATAAGTTCACCTATTTACAAAACAATAATCTTTTTGCAGGTAAAAAACTTGCATTTATTATTTTGTTTAACTAGGATTCTGGATTGCATTGCACCCGCGATCAACAGATCATGGGTAGCATGGAAGACTCCTGCAGACTTGTCAGTGTGTCTGTCTGCTCGTACCTCGTACGGACAGGCAGATACACACTGACAGGAAGAGACAATGATCCATTCACAGAACACGAGCGGGAGGGAGAGGATGCAGGGGATTAGGTTGGAACATGCAATATGTCCCCAAAGGTGAACTTATCCTTTAAAATGTGTGGCAAATATTTGGCCAATCAGACAACAGACCTATATGTGGGCTTTCTGGCCAAACTGTTATAAGTAGAATACTTAATACGCAATTAGTAAAGCGATAAACTGAGTTTTTTTTTTTGTGAACTTTCTGCAATAATCAGGAAATTTGGGCGAAATTTCCGCTTTTTGGCACAATACATTAGAGTCAATGGAGAACGTAAAATGTGTTTTTTTACAAATAGGCTTTAACCACTAGCTGACCGCCCACTGTCAAATGACGGCGGGACGGTGCAGCTACTGTGGCGGGCCGCCGTCATATGACGGCGCTCGCTTTTTGGCCACTGGGGGGCGCGCGCGCCACAGGAGGCGCGCGCGTGCCCGCAGCGTAGCTGGGGCCCGGTGCGCGTGCCCGGCGGTCGCGACGACCGTCAGGCACCCGCGATTGCCCGGTAATCGAGCAGGACATGGATCGGTGTGTGTAAACACACCGATCCACGTCCTGTCAGAGGAGAGGAGACCGATGGTGTGTCCCTTGTACATAGAGACACCGATCGGTCACCTCCCCCAGTCAGTCCCCTCCCCCCACAGTTAGAATCACCAAGATAGGGTACATATTAACCCCTGCAGCGCCCCCTAGTGTTAACCCCTTCCCTGCCAGTCACATTTATACAGTAATCAATGCATTTTTATAGCACGGATCGCTGTATAAATGTGAATGGTCCCAAAAATGTGTCCGAAGTGTCCGCCGTAATGTCGCAGTCACGATAAAAATCGCAAATCGCCGCCATTACTAGTAAAAAAAAAATTATAATAAAAATGCTATAAATCTATCCCCTATTTTGTAGACGCTATAACTTTTGTGCAAACCAATCAATATACGCTTATTGCGATTTTTTTAACCAAAAATATGTAGAAGAATACGTATCGGCCTAAACTGAGGAAAAAATTTGTTTAAAAAAAAAATTGGATATTTATTATAATAAAAAGTAAAAAATATTATGTTTTTCTTTTGTTTATAGCGCAAGAAATAAAAACCGCAGAGGTGATCAAATACCACCAAAATAAAGCTCTATCTGTGGGGAAAAAATGATAAAAATTTTCTCCTCCAACATCACCAGATAAAAATTCCACCAGCGCGATTATTTAACCAGAATACCAGCCTTCTCCTCCAGCATCACGCGAGCTGGGAGTGTAAAGCGCTGTGTGCATTGTTTCCTAGGACACATGCATCAATTTGCAAATTTGACCAAGTGATGCTGGAGGAGAAGGCTGGTATTCTGGTTAAATAATCGCACTGGTGGAATTTTTATCTGGTGATGTTGGAGGAGAAGGCTCATATTGGTTTTAACTACAGGCTTGCATAAAGTATATTTCTGGTGAGTGTACACCCAAAAGGGGACGATCCTCTCACACGGTGAAGTCTATGGTGGATGGTTCGGATCACTCACTGAATATCAGCACAGAACTGTATTTTTATATTGATATAGAACTGTCACCAGTGCAATATTGCTGATTCACCATATTGGAAGAGCATTCCTAACACGTGGACTTTTTTACCTATTTTAAGACACGCAGTGCAATTCATCTACTATTATTTATTTATTTATTCACGTTCACTATTCATATTTTCATCATTTATTTATTTATTTATGTGATCACTATGAATTTTATTGCAAGTGAATTTCCATAATACATCATTCACATTAATTTGAGAAGTTTCACATATAGCGCTGCTACAAATTTCTGGTAGACAAAGCCTCAGAGCATTCATTTTGTCTGACCTTTTATTTGTATGTTTCCATTACTGTATTTATCTAAGCAGCTGCTGTAAATTATTATTTATTATTATTATTATACAGGATTTATATAGCGCCAACAGTTTGCGCAGCGCTTAACAAAATAAAGGCAGACATTACAATTACATAACAATTTGGTACAAGAGGAATCAGAGGGCCCTGCTCGTTAGAGCTTACAATCTAAAAAGAAAGGGTCAATTGATACAAGAGGTAAATAGAGGTGTAAATAGTGTATATATAAGATTTTTATATACCTATATTTATCAAAATATTTTGTGTATTACAAATATTTTAGTATTCACCTTTTCACCATATATATATATATATATACATATTTATTTATCTAATTTATATATATATAATTCTTTTACACATACATATATATCTATTTATTTATTTATATATTTTCACATCACTATCACTTGGGGATTCTAATCACTTACTATCCCATATATTGCAAGTATACACATCCTAGTAGCGCAGAGAGGTGTTGATCTTGGGAGGGCGGGAATTTCAAACACCTTTTTACAATGTGGCCAATTATAGCTCAAGGAGTTTAGTACACACCCCACATTATATAAGGCCGCCGCGCCAGCGGCCTCGCATATTGTGTTCCAGCGTGTCAGTGATATTATGTGCTGTGATCCATTCTGCAGTGCTGCTGACTGCTGACATTATCTGTGCTGTGATTCTGGGGATTAGTGTGTGCGTGCTGTTAGTACAGCATTGCAGTATCACATTAAAACACCTTCCTTCCTTTCTTCATCCTGTTGTGTCATCTAAGGCAGCCAGCCATCTGCGGCTAATGAATTGCTGGCTCCCGTAACACAGAGAACAGTCATTCATGAAAGTCATTGATAAAAAAAAAGTCATTGATAAAAAAAAAAAAAAAAAGCGTGGGGGTCCCCCCAAATTCAATTACCAGGCCCTTCAGGTCTGCTATGGATATTAAGGGGAACCCCAACCAAAAAAAAATGGCGTGGGGTCCCCCTCAAAATCCATACCAGACCCTTGAGGTCTGGGATGGATTTTAAGGGGAACCCCGGCCAAAAAAAAAAAAGTCCTTGTTAAAGGGGGCTTCCAGATTCTGATAAGCCCCCCCGCCCGCAGACCCCCACAACCAATGGCCAGGGTTGTGGGGACGAGGCCCTTGTCCTCATCAACATGGGGACAAGGTGCTTTGGGGGGGACCCCAAAGCACTCTCCCAATGTTGAGGGCATGTGGCCTGGTACGGTTAAGGAGGGAGGGGGGCCGCTCTCGTCTCCCCCCTCTTTTCCTGTGGCCTGCCAGGTTGCGTGCTCGGATAAGGGTCTGGTGTGGATTTTGAGGGGGACTCCACACCATTTTTTTTTTTTTTTTTTTTTTGGCCGGGGGTTCCCCTTAATATCCATAGCAGACCTGAAGGGCCTGGTAATTGAATTTGGGGGGACCCCCACGCTTTTTTTTTATCAATGACTTTCAATGAATGACTGTTCTCTGTGTTACGGAAGCCGACAATTCATTAGCTGCGAGTGATTTTAAATAGCTTTTTCCTGCAAAAATGACACTTTGTGCAGGGACAGTTCTAAGCACGGGAAACATGCGCCCCTTTACAGGCATACTATAGACACCCCCCAGGTACGAAATTTAAAGGAATATTACACTTTTATTGTTTCACTTTAAGCATTATTAAAATCACTGCTCCTGAAAAAACATGCATTGATACATGTCCCCTGGGGCAGGACCCAGGTCCCCAAACACTTTTTATGACAATAACATGCATATTAGCCTTTAAAATTAGCACTTTTGATTTCGAATGTTCGTGTCCATTGTAATTAATAGGGTTCTTAAGTTTGCACGGACTTTAGATCCGTTCGCGGGTTCTGGTGCGAACCGAACCCGGGGGTGTTCGGCTCATCCCTATTAACCTGCAACCAACCCCAGTGACACACACAACAAGTAACTGCCTAAACCAAAAGTATATACAGGCGTAAGATGTAATCGTAAACAAGCCAGGGTCATACATGGGAGATCAAGCAGATTGGGCTGAGAACAAGACAGGACAGGGAGAGGGTAACAGGAGACAATGGGAACAGGCGGAAGGGATCAGGCTGCAGGGCAGGGGTTCAAGAACGGATACAGGGTCACAGGATATAAGGTATAGGTACAGGATTCCGGAATGCAGGTCACAAGGTACAGGATTCAGGAATACAGGTCAGGGCTCAAGGAAAATACCAAGGCAAATGTGTGCACATTTGCAGGGTATAAATACACACCTCCTGCAATCAGTCTCAGGTGTCGCCTGACTGCAGGAAATGATGTCAGCTCCAGACTGCCGGGAGACACCCGCTGGTGGACACCAGTACTGTGACCCAAAGGTCTGACAGCGCCACCAGCAGGTGAAACCTTTCCTGACAGTAGGGGAGAGGAGAGTGATTGGCTCCTGTAGCAGGCTGTCAGGTCCTGGGAGGAGGGAGCAGGCGTGTGGCTCAATGGACATACACAGCCCTGCCTGGGAGAGCAGACAAAGGGGTGTTTTCTATGGAGCTGGCTAGGCAGATGAGACACCCACAGATCACATAGGTGGGGTGCAGTGTAGTGCGGTCTAGGTGCGGTCTAGGAACTTGTATTGAAGTAATGCAAAGACAGTTGACAATAAACCCGGTGGGAAGACAACCCAATTGGGAAAACTCATGGGTCCCAACAGAGTGTAGAGAGTAGATTTCAGCCAAACTGACAGTGCCTGTTAGGAGGGGCAGAATGCCACCTGGCTGTCTCATGCCCAAGTGGGAAGATGTCCAGAGAAGTTGCAAACCCTACACTTTCCTTCATTGTCGGGAACCTTGCCCTGCCACTAGTTCTGTCCCTAGCAGGTAGCTGTCCCTACTCTACCCACTTGAAAATGCACCAAGCCTTGGAGCCAGGGCCTTAAATACAATCTGGCTGACCCAAAATGGCTGCTAGAATAACATGGGGCTGTAGCATCCAATTGGATAACTTCCCCAGTGACCCAGTAAACTGTAGCAGAACCATGCCATGTAAGCGCCTTGAGGCGATTCAGTTCGCATTTGCAGCACTATACAAATCATTCATTCATTCATTCATTCATGCTCCTCTTGACTTCCTCTCCAACTGCAATGCGGCTGTGCACAAGTGCCACCTACAGTGGAGAAAGTAGACTGCACTTGCCTACAAGCAGTAGTTTGGGGATCGACTGGGCATACATGAAAGGTGGCGTTTCAAGAAAGCAGACTATATATCATATTTAAGTTGGTCCATAACTAATATTTAAAAACAATGGAATCAGTATCACTTTAACTCTTTCTCTGCCATAGCCATTGTTTTTTTATTTTTTATTTTTACACACGTTTAAAAAATAATTTTATTATTATTATTATACAGGATTTATATAGCGCCAACAGTTTATGCAGTGCTTTACAATATAAAAGGAAGACAATACAGCTACAATACAATACCAGAGGATTAAGAGGGTCCTGCTCAGAAGAGCTTACAATCTAATAGGGTGGGGCAGGTGGTACAAAAGGTGGTAACTGTGGGGAAGAAAGACGGCGCCCTCTAAGTGCAGCAATTAGTTAAAAGATGTTTATTTCAAAGGGAATAAAAACACTCACAAAAGAGATGTTTGTTCAGGCATGTCAGGGGTAACGTTTCTTCCGTTGTTTCTCCCGGGTGATGCTGTAGTCACAAGCCGATCCACAAAGGTTCTGTGTCCTTCTCTCTGTGCTTTTCCGGTGGCACTGTGGGTGCCCAGCGTTTCCAGATGGCTGGAGCACGGACTGTGGATGCTGTGTAGTGTGTTTCGTGCTGTACCGCTGTGGTGTGCTAAGGTCACTTCCTGGAGCGGGGTCAAGTGGGCGGCGCTTCGGAGCATGCGTGCTCCTTCATCATCATCATATATATTTTTTATTGTATTTTTGAGCTACATCCATTGTGTGCCATATTAACCCCTCGATTGTGTTGTAAGTTTTCAGGGATTGCCTGAAGGCCGCTAGAGAAGGAGATAGCCAGACAGGTTGAGGTAGAGAGTTCCAGAGGATAGGAGAGGCTCTGGAGAAATCCTGGAGACGAGCATGGGAGAAGGAGACAAGAGAGCTTGAGAGTAGGAGGTCTTGAAAGGTGTGGAGACGGCGGTTAGGGTGATATTTGGAGACAAGATTGGTGATGTAGCTAGGGGCAAAGTTGTGAATGGCTTTGTATGTTGTGGTTAGTATTTTGAATTTAATTTGCTGGGTGATCGGGAGCCAGTGTAGCAATTGGCGGAGAGGGGTGGCAGACACTGAGCGGTTGGAATGGTGGATAGGTCTGGCAGCAGCATTCATGATAGACTGAAGAGGGATAGCCTATAGAGAGGTAGGCCAATGAGAAGGGAGTTGCAATAGTCAAAGCGAGAGATAAAAGGGAGTGAAGGAGGAGCTTGGTGGTTTAATTTGTTAAAAAGGGGCGTATTTTAGAGATGTTATGAAGGGGAAGTCTACAAGCTTTTGACAATGATTGGATTTGGGGCTGAAAGGACAGGTCAGAGTCTAGGATTACACCTAGTACCCTGACATGAGGGGAGGGATTCATGGTTGCAATATTGATTTTGACCAAAAAGTCATGGAGGGGGCACGGGCGGGGGGGATATTACCAGTGCGGTTTTAGAGAGATTTAGTTTAAGGAAGTGGTGCGACATTCATGCTGATATGTCAGTTAGTAATGCGAGAGGAGACTGAAGCAGTGAGGTGAGGAGTAGACAGATAGATTTGGGTGTCATCAGCTTATAGATGGTATTGGAAGCCGTGGGTGGTTATCAAGTGATCAAGGGAGGAGGTCTAGATAGGTGTAGATAGAGAAGAGAAGGGGTCCAAGAACAGAGCCTTGGGGGACCCCCACAGAAAGGGACAATGGCGAGGAGGAGACAGAGTTGTAGGTAACACTGAAGGAGCGCTGTGATAGGTAGGATCCAGGATACAGCAGAATCATGGAGGCCAAGGTAATGAAGTTTATTGAGGGGGGTGGGTGGTTAACAGTATTAAATGCCGCGGAGAGGTCAAGTAGTAGAAGTATGGAATAGTGGCCATAGGTTTTTTTTTTTTTTTTTTTAAATCTTTATTTATAATTATTTTCCAAAATACATCATCATAATAACACATTTCATAATATCTTAATTCGTTTTAGACATACTTATTTTCCCCCATTCCCCCCCCACCCCCCTCCCAACCTTGCTTAATTCTCTAAGGGGGTCCACGTCTCAATCCCTTCTTACCCGTAGTGGCTCCTAACAATATAAAATGTGAGAGGGGATCTAAGTCGTAACTTCAAAAAAGTATCTCCAGGAATCTTTAAATTTATCCCAGGCCATCCATCTATGCTTCGAGTCTGCCTTATCCTCTCCCGAATTTACTTCCGCTGTTTCTATTCTATGAATCGTATTAACGCCAAAAATCCACTCCCGAATAGTCGGGCCCGCAACTTCCCGCCATTTCTTCGGGACAAGATTTTTTGCCTCATTTAAGAGAATCGGGGTCAGGGAAATCTTATACTGTGTCCATGGTGTCTCCGTCCCATGGAAAAGACACACCCATGGATCCTCCACTACGACATCCCTAGTTATCAGATATATCAAGTCCAATATTCCTTTCCAGTATTTTTTTATCTCCGGGCAGTCCCATAATATATGTGCCAGTGTACCCCTTAATTTACACCCTCTCCAACACTCCGGGGACACCCCATCCTGGATTTTGCACAGTTTATCGGGGGTAATATACCATCTTGACAGACATTTGAAATTATTTTCCACTAAATTAATGGGAAATACCGTGCTGTGAATTGTTTTAAATATTTTCTCCAACCTATTTTTACCACACTGTGACCCCAATTCTTCTTCCCATTTTTTGACGTATGGAGGCACGTCCAATCCATCTTCATTTATTAAAAATTTATAGATTCGAGAGATACTATGCCTCGCGTCCCCCCGAATACACAGTTTTTCCAGCTGGGTGTACTTATCCTCCCCGCGCAGCGGGCGGGGGAGGCTTTCCACGAAGTGTTTTAATTGGGCGTACCTCCATGCGTCAATTGAAATAATTTCTGATTGCCTACTTAACTCCTGAAATGTGCATATTTCACCCATTTTAGTTATATCTCTCAGTTGTGTGCTTTCTATCTTAATCCAATTCCCCCCGACTTCACTTCTTCCTGGTTCAAACATTGTGTTATTTTTTATATATATTAAAGTGGAATTAAATTTCAGTTTATTTTTTTTAAACAAACTATCCCAAATATCTAATGTGACCCTAGTTATCTCATGTGCCTTTTTATCAAGTTTCCTAAACCTAGGTGGGTTCCAAATATCGTGACCTAAATCTCTACAGCTTACTGTGTGCTCTAGTTTAATCCATCTTTTATCATTACCTCCACCAGCCCAATCAATCACCCGTGATAGTGAAATCGCTCGGAAATATTTTTCAAAGTCGGGGACTGCTAACCCCCCATGTTTCTTCTCCCGGTTAAGTATGCCAGCCGCGATACGCGGCTTCTTGTTAGCCCAAATGAATCTTGAAGTTATTTGCTTTAAGGATTTAAAAAACGAGGTGGGGATGGTGGCCATAGGTTTTAACAGTTACTAAATCGTGCAGTTTCTGTGGAGTGCTGCAAGCAAAAGCCAGACTGTAAGGGGTCAAGAAGGTTATTTGCACTGAGGTAGGAGCTAAGACGGTTGTAGACAAAGCATTCTAGACATTTAGAGGTGAATGGGAGCAATGAGATGTGTCTTAAGTTGTTCAGGTTGGTGGGGTCCAGTGAGGGCTTTTTAAGTATGGGAGTGATCTGTGCATGTTTTAGAGGGGAAGGGAAGATGCCACTTGAGAGGCAGAGATTGAATATGTGAGTGAGGGAGCATAGAATAAGAGGGAGACCGTAGTAATTGTAAGGGAACAGAATCTAGGTGGGCATCTGAGAAAAGTTGTGTAACCTCTTCAGTAGTAGCCAGTTCAAAAGGAGAGTATTGATCGTGCTATTAGGCAAGGTATGTTGAGTGGAGAAGATGTACGCACAGTGGAGATGTCATCACGTATTGCATCAATCTTGTCTTTGAATTGATTGGCAATCTCTTGGGCAGTGAGTGAGTTAGTGGGTACAGTGGTTAGGGGACGAAACATAGAGTTAAAGGTTGAGAAGAGCCAATGGGGACTGTACGGCCAGATAATAATAATAGAGACAAAGTAGGCTTGTTTGGCAGCTTGGAGGCAGGAATTGTATTTTAGGAGGGTGGATTTATATAGGGTGAAGTCTTGCAGGCATTTGGTTTTATGCCATAGTCATTCAAGAGAACGGCAATATCTCTTGAGATTTCTAGCGTTGTCAGTTTGCCAGGGTTGTAACGGTCTGGGCCTGATTCTGCGTGTAGTTAGAGGAGCAAGTGCCTCCAGTGATGATGAGTGAACTGTAGACAGATTTGGCCAGGACAGGGGAGAGATTGTCATATAGGTGGGTCAGTAGCAGAATAGAGAAGAGAAGGGTTAAAGTGCTGAAGTATCCTACAAGTAATTGTTTGCTGCTTGGAGCCGTGGGTGGATGGAAGGATACAGGATACAGTGAAACTGATGAGGTTGTGATCAGAGAGTGGAAAGGGGTTGTTGGTTTGGATGCCAGGAGTGCAGAGATGGGAGAATACAAGGTCAAGGGTATTACCATTGGAGTGAGTGGAAGTGGTGTCCATTGGGTTAGGTCAAAAGATGAGGTTAAGTTGAGACATCGAGTTGTAGCTGGTTGACAGGGATGTCACCAAGAATGATAGTGGGTATTTCAGAGGAGAGAAAGTAGGGTAGCCAGGCAGCACAGTCATCAAAAAATCGCGATTCTGGTCCAGGAGGCCAATAAATTGCTGCAATCCTCAGAGAAATGGAAGAAAACAGACGAATATAGTGCATCTCGAAAGAAGAGAGGGATAGAGAGGAAGGGATAGGAAGGACTTTGGAAGGTGCTTTGTGGGGATAGAAGGAATCCAGCTCCACCTCCTTTCTGTTTGTTGGGTCTGGGGGAGTGAGGGCCACCATGGTAGAGGGCAGCAGTAGAAGGCGAGTCAAAATCTTGAAGCCTGGTTTTAGTTAGTGTGAGTATGTTCAAGCCATGAGAAATTAAAAGGTCATGCATGTGAGCTTGTTACAGATGGAGCGGGCATTCCAAAGGGCGCATGAGGTTGGGGGGCTTGCTTTAGGAAGCAGGGGGATAGAAATTAAACTGAGTGGATTTGGGCTGTTGCCAGAGTGTGGTTTGCAGTTAGAAAATGGAGGACCAGGATTTGGAGAAATGTCCAGAGACTAGGAGAAGGAGGGTGAGGAAGTTAAGATGGTAGTGGGATGTGTATGAGCGCACATGTCTAACTGCTCTGGTGTTTAGGTCAGCATGTGGGTTCAGCAATTGCAAGAGGTGATGGGTGCAGTAGTAGGGAGAGGGTAGGAGTGAGGGTGATATGTGTATGCTGTGGGGTAGAGAGGAGGGGTAGAGTAAAGATAATTTGAGGGTAGAAGATGCCGATGTGAGAAGGAAGAGTAGAAGGATCGTGTTAGTGGATAGGTTGTGGGAATCTGGCTTCAAATAAATTAAATGTCAAATGCTGGTTTGCTTGCCATCTTTCCAGAGTGAAGCAGAGTTCTTGTATCTTCATACAGCTTTAGTTAGCCTGCTTTAGTTAAACTGCAGTGGTAAAACTGCGCAACACTTGTGACAGAGACACTCAAGAAAGACAGAAATGGTGTCTTCGCCTTCCCTATAGGGCGTTTTAAATTTGTAGGGCGATTGAGTAGGCAAGCATTTGCCAATTGATCAATATAGGGTCTGATTTGAGACACATGAATATGGGAGGGGAGATGGGCAATACCAGACCAGCCATAGACATAAGCTAGGGTCGTAAAAGGTAATTGAGTCTTTTGATCACTCAAGCCAAATGGAGTTGAGAATAGTTATGTTGCTAATACAGTGAATTTGTTATAGAGCCAACATTATTAAATATAAAAGTTTAAAGATTATTTAAAACCCCCAAAATATTAATTTTTTTTTTCTGAAATCAGGGACCCTGGAGAATAAAATTGTGGTCATTCCCGTTTTTTATATAACACAATATTAGTTCAAGGGTTTATCAAGCACAACATTTCAGTACAAATACACTAAAGTTAATTTTAGGGCACACAAACGCAATATATTACCCACATTTTCTAGTAAAACAAAAGATGAGCTTGAGAAGAAGGAACAAAAACAGAAAACGAGAAATTTAAAATAAAAGTTGAAAATAGCAGCAAATAACAACCAAATACACAAAAAAGGAAAAAACAGCTAGACAGCTCAATGACCAATGTACAAAGAATTTGTGTTGGCGAATAAAATTCCTCTGAAAATTTTCCACTCCTCCTTTGTCATGATCCTTTTTTCTTCTCTATAGATCTTTGAATTTCCAGCAATTATGGGCGTTCCCATCGGCACAGAGGAGGACCCTAAATATATCCGGATGGAAATTCATTATAGCAATTTTCAAAACAAGCAAGGTGATCATGTGATTATTGATTATTGTTATTCTGCTACAAAAAAAAAACACTGCCCATTCATGCTATTGCATTGCGGTAACATGCACATTAAAGAGGAAGTAAACCCTCTTTGTTTCCCTGCAGAGGTAAAGCATAATGGGCTACTGTGCATGGCATAGTAGCCCATTATGTGACAGGAGAAGCCCGCAATGTCCCCGTCTTCCTCGCTAGTAGCGAGAGTCCATTCTTCACCCCTCTTCCTTCCGGGGGTGCGAACTCCGGCTCTGTGACTGGCTGGAGTCGCGTGGCATCACGTGGCATCGCGTGACGTCGCTCCAGTGCATGCGTGCGGGAGCCGCCTTTAACGGTATGACCCGAGCTAGAAACGGCACAGCAGAGCACATGCACAGAAGAAATCGCCCTACAGCGATTTGCAAATATCTCCTAGACCGTCCAGGTCTGGGAGATGTTTCAAGCACCTACAGGTAAGCCTTAATCTAGGCTTACCTTACCTGTAAGTTAAAGTGGTTGTAAAGGGTTTACAACCACTTTAATGAGCTTATTACCACAACAAGTGGCAACCCACATTATATGCATTGGTGCAATGCAATGCCGTTCATTCTGAATGGCAACCCAATGCACCTTGCTGACAAACACATGACAATGCACTAGTGTGTGTTGCAGTGTGCTGCCAGAAATTAAACATGCACCAATTTTTGGTGTGTTGGCAACTTATTCATTCTAAATAGGGCTGCCATAACACAACCCATGTCAATGTGCGACATCACGCAAGTTATCACACCACAAAAAAGTGCGGCTTTAACCAGTAGCCGACCAGCCGCCGTCATTATACTGCGGCAGGTTGGCTCTCCTGAGCAAACCGGCGTAGCTATACATTGGCCCTTTAAACAGCTGTGATCGCGGGCACGAGAGCCAGAATGGGAATGTGTGTGTGTAAATACACGCAGGAGAGAAAGATCGTCTGTTCCTACTAGCTAGGAACAGCGATCTAGCTCCTCCTCTAGTCAGTCACATCCCCATACAGTTAGAAACACTCACGAGGGAACACATTTAACCCCTTGATTGCCACCATATGTTAACCCCTTCCCTACCAGTGACATTTACACAGTAATCAGTGCATTTTTATAGCACTGATCGCTGCATAAATGTCAATGGTCCCAAAAATGTGTCTGTTCGCCGCAATGTCGCAGTTCACTAAAAAACGCAGATCGCCACCATTACTAGTAAAAATAAATAATATTAGGAAGCATGTCTGAGATCAAAAGGCCAAAAGGAGAAGTGATCCGATTGGCCACCAGGGAGGAGGATGGAGGAGACGGAAGCCCCCAAGCAGGGGAAGGGGAAGCCGCCAGTGATGCCCGCCGCCCCAGAAATGCTCACCATAGATGGGGTAAGTGCTCCTGACTTGACCAGGGGGGGGGGGGGTGGTAGCTGTGGGTGCACTGTTTGCCGCCCCCCTTTAAAAAAAAAATTATCACCAACCACCACTGGGAGTGACTGGGTGACTGGGTGACCTCAGGTGATATGAAACAAATCCTCCTACAGAAGTTGTACCTGTTTATCTGCAGTCTTCTCTTCTCTACATCCGTTCAAAGTCCAGAATTTATCAAACTTGTCTGAGCTGTCAGAAAACAGAGGTCGGAGAGCTGACATTATGCTCTGACAGCTGATTGAAGGGAAAGGACACATCCCCCTTCACAAAGCACACAGGAACAGAGCTGAGGCTGCCAATCACAGGCTGTGTGCTGGAGGTCCCTCCCCCTTACCCTTTTTTCTCTTAGTGTCAGAAAAACTTGTCAGAAGTGATTTATGCTGATAGCAGAGGAAAGGGGCAGCAGACAGAAATTACACTTAGTGCTCTGGATTGAGACAAGTACACACTATAGAGCTTAACCTTTTGAAGAAAGCAGGCCACTTAATGAATTGGTAACTGGTGGGCCACAATGAAATTAAATGATTCAGAAATTTAACTTTTGTATTTTGGGTAGCATAATGAACATTTTCCTCCTGCAGCTGCTGAATGCGATTGCAGGATATGACAGAATCCCAATTTGCGACCCCTGACGCTACATCAGTGGTTGGAGGGGGATAAAAACAAATCTCAACTATGAGATTTTACACTTTGCCATAGCATTCCATTATATCTTGCAGGTGTAGTGCACTTTCTGAAAGCGCACTCCTGCTATAGAGGGTTATGCTTTGTTCATATTTCATGTCTGAGGTTTACAACCACTTTTCAATAACATATGTACATGGGGGGGGGGGCAGCCCTATTTGTTCGTTACACATTCACACCTTTCTTCCTGCTTTGCAGCCCAACACAATAGTTGTGTCTTACTGCTCCTTCTCACAATGCAAGTTTATAGGTCAATCAAAATTGAAATTGTTATGCCGCGTACACACGAGCGGATTTCCCGTCAGAAAAATCTTGGATGTTTTTTCCGACGGAATTCCGCTCAAGCTTGTCTTGCATACACACGGTCACAAAAAAGTTTGCTGAACTTTTGACCGTCAAGAACGCGGTGACGTACAACACTACGACGAGCCGAGAAAATTAAGCTTCCGAGCATGCGTAGTATCTTGCGCATCGGAATTGCTACAGACAATTGGAATTTCCGATCGGAAATTTTTCTGACCGAAAAATAGAGAACCTGCTCTCAACCTTTTGCTGTCGGGAATTCGGCCAGCAAAAGTCTGATGGATCATACACACAGTCGCATTTTCCGACCGAAAGCTCACATCGGTCTTTTGCTGGCCGAATTTTGGATTGTGTGTACGCGGCATTAGGTGTGTATTGAACTTTATGGTCACGATACCTGCTCCTTATAGTCACAGGCAATCATATGCATAACATTGTGTGTCTGATTTGCAGGAATTTTGGATAGTTCCGGTATAAGAATTTATTACACTCCACAATTACGTGAACACGACGCCGGTATTCTGATGACTGGGATTTTCACGTTTCCTATCCATTTTGTGCCTCCCGGAGCTGATCATTTTCGCAGTTATGGACACTGCAACACTCATATGATCCCGCAGGTAGGTACCTGGACCTGATGTCTCACAAAATCATGGAGACTAAAGCAGTGATTAGCTTTTTTGCAGTTCTGGTGTCATGGATTCAGTTCCCATCAGAACCAACACTATTTGGATTAGACATGTGCAATTCGTTTAGTTCCGAATTCGTTTAACGAATTTTGACAAATTTGTTAATTCCGAATTTCCGAATTTTTCCATTTCCGAATTTCAAAATTTGCAAAATTACGAATTTTGCATTTTTGGATTTCCGAATTTTCAGATTTTCGGATTTTCGGAATTCGGAAATTCGAAAATTTGAAAATTCGAAAATCAGAAAAAAAGAAAGAAAATCAGTTTAATTCTAAATAATAACTAACTATTAAATTATAGGTATTGGAATTCCCTTTCAAATTTGTCTGTTAGTGAACGTAACGAGTACAAATTTATCCGAAGTTACGAATTATCTGAAATAACGAATGCCGCATCTAACCAAATGGAACGTAACGATCTAATAATAATAAATAACAATAAAAATAATAAAACCTTTTTATTATTAATTATTCATTATTAATTTGTTCCGTTCCATTTGTTTAGATGCAGCATTCGTTATTTCAGGTAATTCGTAACTTCGGATAAATTCGTACTCGTTAATTTAATAGATCGTTATTAATTAAACTGATTTTCTTTCTTTTTTTCAGATTTTCCGAAAATCCGAAAATCTGGAGTTCCGAAATTCCGAAAATCCAAAATTCGGAAATTCGGAAATCCGAAAAATAGAAATGTGCAAATTCATGAAATTACCGAATTTTCGAATTTCTAAATTTCCGAATTTTCGTTTTTCCAAATTTCGGAAAAAAGCAAAAAAACAAATGAAACGAAAACGAACAAATTTTTGGTCAGTGCACATGTCTAATTTGGAGCCTGTATGTCCTCTCTGTGGTTGTTTGAGGCCCCCTCTTCTGCCCCCACATGCTGTGGTTTCTACAGTACCTACAGACCAGAAACCAGGGGCTTATACAGTATTTACAGTTTACAAAAAAAAATTCTGACTTGGTTTGCGAGTGTTGTCTTGCAAAACGAGCAGAATTCAAGCAAATGGGGTGTGCAGTACCGCATTTGGCCAGAGGTGCAGGGGCGCCTGTGACACTCGGACTGGTTCGGAGCCGTTCAGAAATACTCTGAATCATTTGGAAAAACTCGGAAATACTCCATACCCGACTGTTTCCGAGCCTTCCCGAGTTCAGCCGAGCTGTCCCCGAGTATTTCCGAGCCTCTCTGGCACCCCCCACCTCTGACCACATGCGGTATTGCATGCAATAGAAGTCAATGCGGAACAAATTATCTTCGTTTCCATTGACTTCTATGGGGAAATTCGCTTTGATATGTGAGTGCTTTGGATTACAAGCATTCTCTCCGGATTATGCTCGTAATCCAAGGTTCCACTGTATATGATAAATTCCAACACCAAATTTTGATGCTCAAAATCGGATTCCTAGTTCTTCACCACAAGTGCTCAATAGATGGGTGGCCACTCACCAGAGAATTATGACCCCTTTTTACAGGAAGGTCAAACAGCGCTTCTGGAATACCAATTGATTCCACTGACAGCACAGTTCCACTGGCCCCTCGAGATGAAACTAGGATGGGAAAAATGACTCCACAAAAGACATAGAGGGAGGTCTCACAGTGTAGTATTTTTAATAGATAAAAGCAAATGACAACAACAAATGGTGATTACACTCACATGGTACAGTGCCAATCCATCGGCTAGTCCTAAAGAGATAGCGTGAAGTCCGCGTCTCTCCTAAGGCCAAGCCTAGATAGGATGTGGGATCAGAACCTGGAATGGCGGCTCCTCTGCTCCGACATATGTTTCACCATATTAACGTCTTCAGGGAGTGATGTCACACCACTCCTAGCTTGCTTAAAAGTGAATGGGAAAGGTTCTGTTGGTGGGACTCCTCCAAAATGGAGGAGAAGAAGAAAAATGTAATGCAAAATCTCTGTCTAGGGCAGTGGTTCTCAACCTTGCTACTAATGTGACCCCTTGATAAAATTTCCCAAGTTGTGGGGACCCCTAACAGTAAAGAAAAATTTGTAGCGTGGGTTGTCAGCACCCAAGGCAAGACAAGTAATTTGTGCCCCTAATGGACATTTGAGTCCCTTCCACATAGTATAGTATTGAAACCCCTTATGGTACATTTTAGGATGTACCACTCTTTTCTCTTTGTTCTCCTTTCTTTCTCTATCCTAATTTCTTATTTTTTCCCCATCCCTCTCTCTAGCCATCTTTCTTGTTCTTTCCATTATTCTTTCTCTCCCTTTTTCTTTGTTCCTCCCCCTCTTATCTTCTCCCTTCCATGTATTCTCTATTTTTATTCCTTCTCTTACTTCTTGGTGGGGAGCGGGGGGAATGGGATGAGTGGCAGTGCTGGCGGGTAGTTGGGATAAGTGGCAGTGCTGGCAGGGATTTGGAATGCTTGGCAATGCTGGGGGAAGTTCTGATCAGCCAACTTAGGTTCTCTTGATCAAGGTCATCTGCTGATCTGAGAACTGTAGTGGGGAGTTTTAATGGCAACTATAATTACAGGTAGTGTTACTCACTGTGTCTCCGACTTTGTGGTGTCTCGTAACAGTGACACCTATGCCGAAATCAGGAGATAGGGTCTCCTCCAGCCCCTCCCACTTCACATTCCTCACCAGTCAGCTGACCTCTAGTCTCTGTCCCCCAGCCATGCCGTGAACTGAATGGGCGGCTGCGAAGAGGCTGTGTTGGTGGCCACAGGCTCCAGGGACAGTCCTGCTGGGCAGCCTCAGAAAGGCTGGGAGAATGGTGCGGGCTTCAGGAACAGCCCAGGATTTGGTGACCCCCGGCAAATCGTCATTCGACCCCCCAGGTTGAGAACCACTGCTCTAGGGGATGCCGACTTACACACACTGTTCCCACCATACCGCATAAACCAAGCTAATATCAAACTCAAAAAACACATTAAAAGCATTGCAAATTGATAAAATACCATAGCTAAATCACTAAAAGAAAA
Organism: Lithobates sylvaticus; assembly: GCA_028564925.1. Taxonomy (NCBI): domain Eukaryota; kingdom Metazoa; phylum Chordata; class Amphibia; order Anura; family Ranidae; genus Lithobates; species Lithobates sylvaticus. The sequence continues at coordinate 60,432,738 of CM053036.1, read as the reverse complement.
TAGTGACATGATTAAAAAAAATTATATACAGGAACCATGTAAACTGGCACCACCTAGTGGCCAGGCATAATAAATGTGGAACCTAGATGCATGCAACATAGCCTATAATGAAAAAATACCACAGAGCAGCGCCATTTAGTGGCCAATATCTAAAGCTGGCCATACACCTATAGATTATCTGCAGATTTTCTATGGTTAGATGGAAAAAGTGGGAGATTCCTCCATCCACACAGTTTAGCGAACATAGAGAAATCTGTTGCACTTTTTCCATCTAACCATAGAAAATCTGCAGATAATCTATAGGTGTATGGCCAGCTTTAAAAGGCCTGAAACAAAATGTATACATGGCCAAAACTGATATAAATTTGAAAAATAAAATTATATATAAAAAAATTGTCTATAAAAAATATATATTTTATAAAATAATATAAATTCATGTGTACAAGCTAAATGAACTAGCAAAAAAAGAAAAAACAGACAAAAAAACAGAAAGAGTCACCCTACATAAATATATTTTAAAAGAAAATGCTACACTCCACCCACCAAAAATGTGATGGATGGCCCATAGTTGAACAGTCCTCAATAGTCAGTCAAAAACATTTTTTGACTGACTATTGAGGACTGTTCTACTATGGGCCATCCATCACATTTTTGGTGGGTGGAGTGTAGCATTTTTCTTTTAAAATATATTTATCTACTATGAGCATAGCAATGTTGGTATTAACACTTATAACAGTTCAGGACTATTATGCTTATAATATTAAAAAACATAGGTGAGGAAGAGGGAAAGGTTTAGGCCATAATAAAGACTCATTACCAAGTTTAAACTAGACTTGGGGTAACCTTAAGGCCCACTATCAAACTTGTAGAAACCAGAATCAGAACAAAGTTAGAAGTTGTACGAAGGAATTGAGAAAGGAAAGAAATAGGAGAAAGAAGGAAGAGAAGAGAAAGATAAAGGATTTACAGGCGATCACTATGCTCCAGACTACTTACACCTCGCAGATATCTAATCCAGGGGTTGGAGGGCTTCATTTCATTTTAAGTCTTTTATAATGTGCTAGTACGCTGTGCTTACTAGCAAATTACGATATTGCCTTGCAGGAGGAAACTTTTGTTTTTAATAAAAAAAGTTTACTACCGCTTTAGGGGGAAAAAAGCTGTCCAAACCTGCCTGGCCCTAGTTGAAAAATTAATTGCCCCCCTTGCTAAATCATGAATGAACTGTGATTAACCACATTTTTTGGAAAGCTGAGTTAAATTTCACTTGACCTGATTACTGCTAGACCTGTTGAATCAATAAATCACCTAAATAGAAGCTGTCTGACAAAGTAAAGCACGCTAAGAGATCTCAAAAAGCGATCTAAATAAATTCAAGAACAGATGAGAAACAAATTAATTGGCATGTATCAGTCTTGAAAAGGTTACAAAGCTATTTCTAAGGCTTTGGGACTCCAGCGAACCACGGTGAGGGCCATTATACACAAATGTAGAAAACTTGGAACAGTGGTGAACCTTCCCAGGAGTGGCGGCCTACAAAAATTACTCCAAGAGCATGACGACGTCTCATCCAGGAGGTCATAAAAGAACCCAGAACAACATCTAAAGAACTGCAGGCCTCACTTGCCTCAGGTAAGATCAGTGTTCATGATTCAACAATAAGAAAGAGACTGGGCTAAAATGGTGTCCAGGGGAGAGTTCCAAGGCCAAAGCCACTGCTGACCAAAAAGAACACAAAGGCAAGTCTCACATTTGCCAACAAACATCTTGATTATCCCCAAGACTTTTGGCCAAATATTCTGTGGACTTATGAGGCAAAAGTTTAACTTTTTAGAAGGTGTGCGTTCCGTTACATCTGGCGTAAAACTAACACAGCAGTTCATAAAAAGAACATCATACCAACAGTTAGACATGGTGGGGGTAGTGTGATGGTCTGGGGCTGCTTTGCAGCTTCAGGACCTGGACGACTTGCCATAATTGATGGGACCATGAATTCTGAGCTCTACCAGAAAATCCTGAAGGAGAATGTCCGGCCATTAGTTCCTGACCTCAAGCGCACTTGGGTTATGCATCAGGACAATGATCCAAAACACACCAGCAAGTCCACTTCTGAATGGTTAAAAAAAAACAAAATTAAGGGTTTGGAGTGGCCTAGTCAAAGTCCATACTTGAATCTGATTGAGATGCTGTGGCATGACCTTTAACAAGCCGTTCATGCTGGAAAACCCTCCAATGTGGCTGAATTAAAACAATTCTGCAAATAAGAGTGGGCCAAAATTCCTCCACAGCGAAGTGAAAGTCTCATTGCCAGTTATCGCAAATCCTTGATTGCAGTTGTTGCAGCTAGGGTGGCACAACTAGTTATAAGGTTTAGGGGGCAATTACATTTTCACATAGGGCCAGGCAGGTTTAGACAGCTTTTTTACCCTAATAAGTGAAATCATTATTTAAAAAAAACTGCATATTGGATTTACTCTGGTTATCTTTGTGTAATAATAACATTTGTTTGATGATCTGAATCAGTTAAGTGTGACAAATATGCAAAGAAATAAAAAATATTTTTCACAGCGTAGTCAATAGACGCAAAACAGCCCCGCTAGGGAGCAAGCAGCACACAAAGAAGAGGAGGAGCCAAGCTGCAGGGGACCCCAGAAGAGGAGATGTGGGGCTGCTCTGTACAAAACCCTTGCCCAGAGCAGGTAAGTATAACATGTTTGTTATTTTAGAAAAAAAAACTTTACAACCACTTTAACCCCAATAACAAAAACTCAAAGTGGACCTGAAAGCTGAACTCCAGGAATTCCACTCCGTTGTAAAAAATGAAGGCACACTATTGGTTAAGTCCAGCAAAGTGCATGTCACCTCCAGGGCTTAGCTCTATTATTATATCTGACAGCTTTAGAGTACTCCTGGAAGACAGCTATCGCTGTGGTTCTGGAAGCCCAAGGCTGATCCTTCTGACTTTGAGCCATGCTTCTTGAACAGGAGTGTTGCTGTAGCTGCTGTGCCTGCTCGTCCCCGCCTCCTGCACAATCACATAAGCCTTTGTGTGAACACATCCACAAAATACAAAGGCTTCTGTGAATGGGCAGCAGAGGGGAGGGTGGGCATAGCTGCTCTGTGTGCTATTCCCCTTTCAGATCCCAGAGTTTATCTCCCGCAGAGCAATAAACCTGTCAAATGTAAATAATAGAGTTAAGCCTGGAAATATCATGCAGTTCCTTGGACTTAACTCATAGTGTGCCTTCACTTTTTACAAAGTGTCTGAATTCCTGGAATTCAGCTTGAATTTAAAAAGTGTTGATTTTTTTTTTGTTAATGATGTTTCAGGAAGCATCTAAAAATGTTAGCTATACCTAAGCAGTACCCTGAAAGATTTACCTTTAGTCTGGAACGCCACATGATGAATAGCAGTGGACTTTTTGGTATGTGCTCTTAGGGCAACACATCACAGCTCTGCCCCCCCCCCCCCCCACCATGTGCAAAATTGAAAAAAAGTAAAATTATTACCGCAACAGTGTTGGCCTTTTAGGTGAATGGGGCCATGCCATGACCACACTGCAACCTTGTGCAATGCATGTAGTGGTGCTGCATTTATGCTGGTAAAACAGGCAGTGAGGAGGCAAAATCTCACCTCCTCATCACCCATCAAACGCCTCTAAAAAGTGATCTATCACACATGCTCTGCTGCATGTGTAAACCTAGCCTAAGTGTAGAGCACCATTTTGTTTGCAGACAATGCTCAGGGTTGTGTGTGGGTGATTTATACGCATAGGACTGCTCTTCTCTTCACAGATGTTGGGTCGTCCAGTAGAAGACTTTCATGTCAGCGTATTTCTCCTTCATGGTCATCTGACAGTACGAAGCATACGAACCATGCATTACAGGTAATAAAGGGCTGAAACCATGAACATTATTGGGATTGGTTTTGTTCATAAACACACTTAGTACAAAGCAAACATTCTTCAAACCCCAAGGCAACTTTGGCATTCAATCTCTGGTGTTATAAGTTGTCAACACTTGCATTTTGCCAGTCCTCAGAATGTCCTATGTAAATACTGACTTTCTGAAAGTTTTTTTGACTTTCTTAAAGTTGGAATGCAGGCAAAACACCACATGCTCAAATGTTTTATTTCTTTGTATATTGTGGTCAGAATTTGCCTATTTTTTTTTTAAATATTAAAATTGTGTAAAATCTGCTAAAAGAATATAACCTCACTGATAAGTTGCTGTCTAAATCTGGCCACAGATAGAATTTTAAACGGAAATTCTTAGGAATATCTGTGCAGGCCAGTCAAGTTCGCCATTCAAGTTCCTCTACCCAAAACTCGCTCATCCATGTCTTTATGGACCTTGCTTTGTGCACTGGTCTAAATCACTTGGTGGAGGGGGGGTTGTTTTTCAGGGGTTGGGCTTGGCCACAGAGTTCCAGTGAAGGGAACTCTGAAGGCGTCAGCATACCAAGACATTTTGGACAATTTCATGCTCCCAACTTTGTGGGAACAGTTTGGGGAGGACCTCTTCCTGTTCCAACATGACTGTGCACCAGTGCATATCGCACATAGGCAGTCTGAATGGAAACAGATGCTTCTGTGTTCTTAATTTAGAAAACCTGTGATGGTGTAGGAATGTGTCATAGGTATACTTTGTATCAATATATATACTGTATATAAAACATTATAACATCACATTAAAAATTGAAAAGAAAAATTACCTACAACCTTTAAAGGGATCCCATGGCAAAATCCCAAACAATGCAAACTGCACCAATAAAGTAGATTAAGACACCCTCAAAGCTTCAAAAAGTTGCTGTCAATCCAGTTATAGCATTCTATATAATACTCAATTCTTGTTCTTGCTCACTAGGAATGGCACATTACTTGGGAGTTTGGGGGAAGATAAGAGATATGACTTCAATTTCCAACAAGTCAGAGATTTGCCAGGAATTATCACGGTAAAAATGGTACGTTGTATGACTTTATATCATAAATCTGTGTCTTGAGAAAAGGGGCATCATGTTATAGGAGGTATTAGCACTTTCACTTATGTATTTTTTATCTTTAATAGCATTTTTTAATTGATTTATTTATTAGACTCTATTTTGTCTAACTCTAATGCCCTGTACACACGATCGGACATTCCGACAACAAAATCCCATGTTTTTTTTCCAACGGATGTTGGCTCAGACTTGTCTTGCATACACACGGTCACAAAAAGTTGGTCGTAAATTCCGAACGTCAAAAACGCGGTGACGTACAACACGTACGACAAGCCGAGAAAAATTTTAGTTCAATAGCCAGTGCTGCTCTTCTGCTTGATTCCGAGCATGCGTGGCACTTTGTGCGTCGGAATTGTGTACACATGATCGGAATTTGCGCAAACGTATTTTGTTGTCAGAAAATTTGAGAACCAAATCTCAAGAGCTGAGTAAAGAGAAACTGCAGCACACTGAACTTCCCAGGGAATAGCTTTGTGTGTGTGTGTGTGTGTGTGGGGGGGGGGGGGGGTGGGGTGGGGTGAGCAGAAATCTCATCATTGAAGGAGAGAGCAGGATAAGTTCCTAGCACAGCTAGAGAACTGTTTAGTGTGGTCAGTTTTTAATAGGAACGCAGAGGGACTGGGAAGAACAGCAGGGATTTCTCACAAATTGAGCATTACAAGAGAATGGGATAATTTTTCATACAAGTACATGGTACAGCAGGCACATATCAGGAATATGAAATGTTGGGTTTACATATTCTTTAAGACTGTATAAGACTGGCCTAGGACTTAAAGGAGAAGTATTGGAATGCAAAAATATGCAGTACATGCTACCCTAATTTCCTCAGTCCTTTCGTTTTTGCAGAATAGTCTTTTGAAGAACCCAGAATGGGCCTCTAATGGTTCTTTCTCAGTTCAAAAGTTTCCAGGAGGTGGATACAGCTTCACAATCCAGCCTCTCCACTCCCTCCCTCTGGAGGACATGTGGGTGTGATTCGTGAAGAGGTGCACACCCAGGCTGCTATCTAGAACGAGCATGTTCTTCACATGCCTCTGTTTCCATGGCAGCGTGTCCCCAGCTAAAACCTGGAAGCAGAGACAGTGTGATACAAACAGTGAAGTCTTCTCACCTTTCTCTGGCTGTTATCTGCAAGCTCTCCTCTGAGAGACTCCAACAACTCTCCCCTGGGCTTTGATGTTCCTTTCTGTTTTTTTCGAATTCCCTCACCCCCACCCTCTCCCCTCAATCATTCAAAGTCTGTATCAGTGTCTCCTCCAGCCCATGGGGGGAGGGGGAGAGTAATTTCTCATGTTCAGCAATGAACACAGATAATCTCTCTACACATATAACACAGTGCTATCAGAAGAGGAGACATGGTGAGGAGCATAGTGACCTGTGTCTGTTCTCTGACATGAAAACAGTGCTATGTGTAGAGAGCATACCTGTGTGCAGTATATATGAGAGGGAGACTGACAACTCCCCCACATCTAAAGTGACCCCGATATGTCCCCAGAGTCTCCTTTATTGTACATACAAATCATCCCTCTGTCACTGTACTCCTATACAGTCCCATCATCCCCATCCCGTACGGCACTGTACGGCATGTGATGTCTCTGTGTGGCATGACGGCATGTGATGGCACTGTACGGCATGTGACGTCTCTGTGTGGCATGACGGCATGTGATGGCACTGTACGGCATGTGATGGCACTGTACGGCATGTGATCCTGTAATACTCTATTTACAATGAAGGGAACATTATTGCTATAGGGGTACTAGGTAATACACCAATTATGGGAGAGTAAAGCTCTGTCCATGTCTGAGGAGTTCTGGACTTCAGTATGAAAATACAAGTAGATGTGAATGGAAGGTTTCATTGTCTCATATAAAAATCCAGTAAATAAAAGGATTCATTCACAATGTTAGCTCTGATTTTATTTCATTTTACTATACCAGTAATGCATGGAATGCCTGTGTGCTGTTATCCATGTGTATTCTGCTTTACAAATATATTATTTTCACTCTGGTAGATATTAATATGCAGAGGACATTTACATACACAGAACTATCAGTGACTTCTCCTACCTTTGTCACTGAATGAAGTGCTCTTATCTCTGCCGACTCTTCTGACCATTGAAACATGATTCGGGGGAGAAGGGAGGGGGAGGAGAGAGAGAAGGGAGGGGGAGGGGAGGGAGAGTGAGGAGGGAGAAGGGGGAGGGAGGAGAGAGAAGGGGGAGGGAGGAAAGAGGGGGAGAGAGGAGAGGGGGAGGAAGGAGCGAGAGGAGAGAGAAGTAGGGGGAGAGAGGAGAGAGAAGTAGGGGGAGAGAGGAGAGAGAAGTAGGGGGAGGGGAGGAGAGAGAGAGGGAGGAGAGAGAGAGAGAAGGGGGGGGGAGAGAGGAGGGAGAGGGAGGAGAGGGAGAAGGGAGGGGAGGGAGGATAGAGAGAAGGCATTTCTCCTCCCTTCCCATCCCTTCTCTCTCCTCCCTCCCCCTTCTCTCTCCTCCCTCCCCATCCCTTCTCTCTCCTCCCTCCCTCCTCCCTTCTCCCCCGCAGCATGTTTCAATGGTCAGAAGAGTCGGCAGAGATTAGCGCACTTCATTCAGTGACTACATTAAGAGAAGTCACTGATAGTTCTGTGTATGTAAATGTCCTCTACATATTAAGAGAGAGAGAGAGCGAGAGAGAGAGAGAGAAGGGGGAGGGAGGAGTGAGGAGAGAGAGGAGAGAGAAGTGAGGGGCAGTGGGGAGAGAGAGGAAGGAGGGAGGAGAGAGGAGGGAGGGGGAGGTGAGAGAGAAGGGAGGGGGAGGAGGAGAGAGAGAAGGGAGGGGGGTGAGAGAGAAGGGAGGGAGGAGAGAGAAGGGAGGGGGGGTGAGAGAGAAGGGAGGGGGGGGAGGAGAGAGAAGGGAGGGGGGGTGAGAGAGAAGGGAGGGGGAGGGAGGAGAGAGGAGGGGAGGGGGGGAGGTGAGAGAGAAGGGAGGGGGGGAGGGGAGAGAGAGAAGGGAGAGGGGTGAGAGAGAAGGGAGGGAGAGAGAAGGGAGGGGGTGAGAGAGAAGGGAGGGGGAGGAGAGAGAAGGGAGGGGGAGCAGAGAGCCAACATCAATCAAGCAAAATGACAGGAAGGTGGGTGGATCCAGACTCCAGAACCAGACCATTGTCGGTATTGAATGAATGAATGAATGAAAGATTTGTATAGCGCTACAACTGCGAACTGAATCGCCTCTAGGCGCTTGTCTGCTCTTGTTGTGATGCCATGTTTAGAAGAGGTGGGTCTTGAGTTTTTTCCTGAAGGCCTGATGGTTTTCTTCCATGCGGATGTTGTTTGGTAGAGCATTCCATAGCCGGGGTCCCTGTACTGCGAATCTTCGTTCTTCCTTCGATTTGTAGCGGGCTTTGGGGATGAGAAGGCGATTTTGGTTTGTTGATCGAAGACTGCGATTTGGTATGTATTTTTCTATTTTCTCACAAAGGTATTGAGGCGCATTTCCTTGTGTACATTTGTGGGTGAGGCAGAGGATCTTGAATGTGATCCTGTCTTTTACCTTGAGCCAATGGAGGATCCTTAGGGATGGGGAGATGGATTCCCAGGGTTTCTTTCCGGTGACTAATCTTGCTGCTGTATTTTGGACAATTTGAAGGCGCGCAATCTGGTAATCTGGTAATCCTATGTAGAGGGAGTTTGCATATTACACAGTATATTACACAGTATGAAAGTCTGTAGACCCTCCCACAGGTATTTAGCTTGATTTTAACAGAATGGGGGCACTTCTGAGAGGGCTGGAAAGATTTTTAGATATCAGCAGCTCACATAGAATAGATGTAAGCAAAAAAAAGGAAACCCATACTTCCCTTTTAAGAGGGCTGTATTGACTTCTCATCGAATTATCAGCTAATAGATAAGGAAGGCAATACATGCCAGGAGACAAAGTACTGGTCCAACAGAAAGGACAATAAAATGTGAACAAGGTATAAGTGCTACATATTGACATATATAGTATATACTATATATATATATATATATATATAATTAGGGTTGCACTAATAACATTTATTTTACCGGCGAGCACGACTACTGATACTGAGTACAATACAAAATGAATGGGCTCAAATTACACTGCAAAGAATCACATGCGATTTGAACCGGAATGCGGTGCGATTCCTGTCTGAATCGCATGGGGATTAATTAACGTTTATTAATTAACTGTTTGTTTGCCCATTGCAGCACTTCTTGGATGCCACTTCCCTGTCTTTCTATACTGGGATCACACAGGAGTGGTAGGGGGGAACTGCATGCTATTCGGACAGGAATCGCACCACATTCCTATTCAAATTGCATGCGAGTCTTTGCAGTATATAGGCTTAAATCGCACAGCAAAGGTATCAGCTTTGAGTAAGCGGTATCAGCACCGATACCAATATAGGTGCAGCCCTAATACATATACATATATATATATATATATAATGCATTCAGTATATATACACGCAATGACAGAGATCTGATTTTGTAATTCTCTCTACCTGCAGGGAGATCAGATTATAGTGGAATGTTCATCCAGCACCCTGGACAGAGAAGGTATCACCTTTGTAAGTTTCAGACTTTGCCTAATTCATTGTTACATAAAGGCAGAATTCTGCTTACCTTATTGTTTTTATTGGTACATTTTCTCAGTTTAAACATTTGATATGTTTTCTAATAAAAAAAAATAGATATGAGATTGGTAAATCATCACATTGTTTTTATGTAGATTTTACACAGCGCCCCAACTCTTGGAATTGGGGTTGTAAATGGACTGTCCATCTACATCAAGCTACCTTTTGATCCATCAAGTTTAGGTCCAGAAAAATGCAAAAGGATGCAGAATTTTTATTGTTTGCATTTTGTTTCTCCGACTAATACCATCTTTGTATGTTTTCAGGGAGGACCAAGTACAATGAATGAAATGTGTGTGGCGTTCCTGTTTTATTATCCTGTTGTTCCTATTGCTACCTGTTGGAGTTTCCTCGATATCCAGCATGTGGTTGAGGTCCTGGAGCTGGATGAATCAGAGACGTGAGCTGATAACATTAGGCAAAGTAGGCCTGTACCTATAGGTGCCCCAAGGCAAAAGGGTGGCTTTTTTCTCCGTAGTTATACGGCACACATTTTTTTTTCATCTCTTATATATATATATATATATATATATATATATATATATAATGTATAAGAAAACATGTGTGTGTGTATATATATATATATATACATTGTCACAATATTCCCAGCCAGGTTAGAAATGAGATGTGCCGTGTAGCAGAGGTAATCTTAGCAGAGAGGTTCTGCGTTAGGTGTTTGCTTATAGGCTTCCGTGTTTTTAATCTGGCCCTTGCTGAGAATGACATATGCTTTGCCCATCAGGAGTTTACCTACAAGGGTCACAATAGAGACCCGACCCCATGCTCCAGGGGGCCCATGTGGCTCCCCTGTACTCCTGTATAGAAGGGGCAGTGGGGGTGGCATAAAGGGGAACTGATCCCCTCCATTTCCTCCTGCAGCTACTGAAAGCCTGCTTATCCACTCCCTTCTGCAGGCATTCAGTGGCTGCAGGAGGAAAATGGAGGGGATCAGTTCCACTATATGCTGCACCCACCACCCCTTCTATCCATCTTCCTCATCCTTCTTCTACCCCTGTGCCCCTATATGCTCCCCCGGCCACCCCACCCCCCCCCCTTCGTCCAGCGCAGCTCTGCCAGCTTCCTCTACCCTATTCTGCTTGCTGTTGTGGGGGATGTGTCCAGATGGAGAGCAGGAAAGTAATTTACCGCCCCTTCCTTTTTTGAATGGACAGAGTTAGTGATCAGTACCAATCACGGACTCTGTCCATTCATAACTGAAGCATAGTAAACAGTTTGCACAGAATGAATGGGAGGCTCTATACAGAGCTATTCCTGTCCATTCATTCTGTGCTGCTGTGGCTTCAGAGATTTCTCTGTCTCACAAGTGAAACATCAGAGGCCTGTTTAGACCTCTGATATCTCACAAAAGACCCCTAATGGGACTTCAAAAAAAAAATGCTAATATAATAAAAAATGTAATTAATTAATTAAAATGGTAACAAGTAACAAAAAATATAACAAAAGGTAAAAAAACTACTGACACCTGCAGCAGAACTACCAGGGACACATAGGTTGCACTTTTGCCACAATTTATCATACAATTTAACGTTTGGAATAAAATCAGTTTTGGACTCGAACATTATGGTGTGGCACTTCAATTGCAAATTTACCAAGACTTGGCAATTTATTGATTTGTAAATTTTCCGGAGAAAATTAGCTGTTCTAATGCTGTGTACACACGAGTGGAATTTCCGTCCGAAAAAATCTTGGATGGTTTTTCCGACGGAATTCCCCTCAAGCTTGTCTTGCATACACATGGTCACAAAAAAGTTCTCTGAACTTTCGACCGTCAAGAACGTGGTGACGTACAACACTACGACGAGCCGAGAAAATTAAGTTCAATGCTTCCTAGTATGCGTCAAATTGTTTCCGAGCATGCGTAGGAATTTTGCGCGTCCGAATTACATACAGACGCTCGCATTTTCGGAGAGGAACTTTTCCCGACCGAAAAATAGAGAACCTGCTTTCAATCTTTTGCTGGCTGGAATACCGCCAGCAAAAGACCGATGGAGCATACACACGGTCGCATTTTCTGACAAAAAGCTCTCATCGGAGTTTTGCTGGCAGCATTTCCGATCATGTGTACGCAGCATAAGAGTTTAATGCAGTTGCGGACAGATCAGTTCAAGGTGAAGTTGAATAAAGCCAAAACTTTTTTTTTTCAAAAGGGAAGGCATGGACAGCATAGGAAATGTGCCAGAGATGGGAAAAGGGAGAATGTTTCTCCAAATTGAGGGGGGATTTTCTCTTTAGATTGTTGCTACTGTATATAAAAGAAATAAAAATGTTGCGCTAACACGTGACCAGTGATGTAAGTAACTGAGTTAAAATAAACTGAGTTACCTAACGCAGTTACTTTAGAGGGTAACTAGTAATCTAACTGATTACTTTTCCCCTCATGGTAACTCAGTTCCCATTACTTTGGCTTAGTTACCCCAATTACATCTACCGCCACTAGATGGCAGTAGTGTAATTCCGGTGTCCTGCCGAAACAGTTCCCCCGCCTGATAAGGACCCCCTGTACTGTGCAGGCGCAGGGCTTGCGCAGTACGAAGGACTACGGAGCTTCCGAAAATTGCCGAACCCGAAACAGCTCTGAGTGAACTCTACACCGCGCAGGCGCAGTTAACATGTAATTGTACGAGGCGATGCCGCACGCTCCTGATGCTTGTGCTACTCTGCAAGGGGCGTCTATCGTGTAACTAAGGGGCGGGTCTAGTATTACTGTAACCAAGGGGCGCATTTATTATTATTGTTATATATCGAGCTCTGCCCATTAATTTAACATTCGCCCTCTTCTGTAGCCATCCGCCCCTTACACGATATAATAATAATAGACCCGCCCCTTGCTTACACGCTATAACAGATCTGCCCCTTGGTTAGAGTAATAATAGAGCAGCCCCTTGGTTACACGATATATAGCAATAATAATAAATGCGCCCTTTGCTTACAGTAATACTAGACCCGCCCCTTAGTTACACGTATAGAATATTTAAAAAAAAAAAGTCAGTTACTTTGCTGCGTAACTAATTACTTTTCCAATGTAGTAACTGAGTTACTAACGCAATTACTTTTTGGGAGAAGTAATTTGTAACTTAACGAATTACTTTTTTAAAGTAAGATGACCAACACTGCACGTGACCACCTATCGTATATCGATAGGAATTTTTTTTTTGAAAACACAAGAAATGATACACACACAGACAGTTCCAATAATCCAGTTTCACTTCATGATAGGTGCTACAAATAAATAGAGTAGGTATGAACATCCAAAAGAAGGTGTGCAGTGTCCAAACCTCCACCCAGGGATCAACACAAGGCTTACCAGATAATGTTGACCAGTTACTATGTTTCAGTATCGAACATCGTGACGTCACAACAGGTTCGATACTGGAAGCGATTGGGAAGCTTTTCTGTGTACATCCGTGGATTTTAAACATGACTGACTAACAGTCACCACTCTCTGCTCACTGAAGACCAAGAACTGAGCGATCAGCAGTTTTTGAACGCTCAGTCTTAGCCCCCGTACACACGGTCGGACATTTTGACCACAAAATCCATCTGATTTTTTCCGACGGATTTTGTCCAAAACTGGTATTGCATACACACGTTCGGAACATGACGACGTTCGTTTGTTATGACGGGACTACGTTCAGGCTAGTAGCCAATAGCTTTGGTCTTATAATTTGATCTGAGCATGCGTGGCACTTTGTCCGATCGGAATTCTCTACACACGATTGGAAAAAGTCTGATCAGATTTTGTTGTCGGAGAATTTTTTTTACGTCTGAGTTTCTGCCGGAAAAAGTCTGACAGAGCCCACACACGATCAAATTTTCCGACAATATAATCCGATTGGACCTTTTCCGTCAGATTTTCCAACCGTGTGTACAGGGCATTAGAGGCGGCGGGGGGAAAATGCAGCATCCATCTAGGTAAGTGTGGTGGTTTGTTGTTTTACATTCACAAACTTCTCTTTATATGTGCAATATTTGATATTTGAATTAAAAAAAAAGATTTTTTATTCTTTAATCTTCCCAATAATATAGATTAAAGTTTAATACCTGTAAAAAAGGAGTAAATACCGCGCTAGTCTAATGAATTAAAAAAATACTAATTAAGCAGCCGCTAGAGGTGAGATACACACAAAAGTAAATATAGAAAAAATGTAGCAGCGCTAAGAAAATAATAATCAGTGTATTAACCCAATAATATAAATTGATAAATTGGGAGTGTATTAAATTATTATGTTGAAAATAATGGTAATTACCACATGAAAAAAATATATGAAAAAAATATAAATGGGATCAATATCATTGATATTTTGAGAACAACGATACTATTTCAGTGGCAAAAATTAACACATATACACCAATTTTGTGCTAATCAAAATAAAACATATATAACAATCATAAGTGAAATAGTGAATTAAATTGATAAATTGGTGAAATTCCTGAAAAAAAGTCCAGATAATATGACTCCTGTGTGACAATATACTAAGTAAATAAATCAAACAGTCATAAAAACAAAATTGGTGAAAAGATGAATGAGAATTTTGATAGTCCAAAGTCCAAGCTAGATCCACCACCAATGTGATCACCGTAAAGCCCCATACACACGCGCGGATTATCCGAGGACCAGGTCCGTCAGACCATGTCCGTCATACTTTGTCTGATGTTGGTTTTGCGTACACACGGTCGGACAAAGTTGTCGGAAAATCCGATCATTCTGAACGTGGTGACGTTTGTTGCCTATGACGGGACTACGTAGAGGCTAGTAGCCAATAGCTTTGGTCTTGTAATGTGATCTGAGCATGCGTAGCACTTTGTCCGGTCGGACTACCATACACACGATCGGATTTGGTGTGATCGGACCGTGTTGTCGGAAAATCTATCCAGCAGGAGATAGGACTTTGTCCGTCGGACAATACGACGTACACTGTCCGATGGTGCATACACAGGGTCTGATTTTTCAACAACATTGTCCGATCGGACAGAATCCATGCGAAAATCCGACCGTGTGTATGGGGCTTAAGAATTAAAGGCTTACCAGCTAGCAAGCCTTTGGGGATTTTGACCTATACCCGGTCGGGGGCCTTTGATTTGGAAGGTATACCAGATGCCTCCTGTTCTAGATTCCTCTTTATGAAGTACAGTAAGGACTGCCAGAAGAACACAGAGACCCACACTCCACCTATGGAAGATTTCTGCTGGCTCTCCGGAACTCAAACGAAAAACCCATGGGGCAATCACGGAAGACCCAAAAAAGAAAAGCTCACCATGGCATAATAACGCAAGGATATTTAATAGGAAATAAAGATATTACACTTACAAAAACAAAGTTTCAAAACGAGAAAAAAGTAGCCGGCCGGCGAGACCAGGTACGTGGAGACGTCAGCACGTCAAACTCCTCCCAACACATGTTTCGTCAAATACAAGGACATTGTCATTAATACCTACCTAAACTATATAAAAGCCATCATCCTAGCATAGTTCTAACACTATTATTACCTGTGCCCTGAAAACGGAATAAGCCTAAGCAAATATAAATTATAATGTATTAGTGATTAAATTGTTGAGACTAAGATACACACCTAATAACCTAGGCCAAAAAATGGATCCTAATCTGTGCACTGAATACAGAGGATGTGTTTATGAGAGGGTCTCTCTCTCTCTCTCTCTCTCTCTCTCTTATTGAATTAATTTTTAAAATAGTTTTGATCATAGAGAACGAAGCAGAAAAGCTGGGTTTTATTCTCTGATGTGTTTGTTGTTTTGTATATGAATCAGTTCAGATTGTGTTTGCCTTCGGGTTGTATTTCCAATTATGCAAAAACTCCTCAAATAAACAAAGAACAAGAATGAGATTTCGTGCCATAGGTGAAAAACAAGAGCATAGAAACAAATTTTGAGTTGGCGACTCTACAATGGAAATGTCAGTCCTGTTGTCCCCAAGGGCTTATTCAGACTATAGAGACAATTTATCCAAAAAATTTGCATTCGCACAACCATCACATGTCTTCACCATAATTTGCCTAATGCATTTATTTCCTAGTATCGTCAGTGGCATTTAGTGGCAACAATGTGGTATATTCCCAATTAAAGTATTTCAAGAAAATACTGCATTGCAGCCACTAGATGGAGCTGACGAACCTAGGAAACAAACATATTAGGCAAATTATGGTGAAAATTTATGACAGCTGAGCGAATGAGTGACAGATTTGCACAGCAATTTTTTATTTCTTATACATAGACCTCATGGCATTGCATTGTCAAGCATTAAAGTGTTACTAAACCCATACCTCCCAACTTTTTGAGATAGGAATGAGGGACACATATTAGAAAAAGTATGTAGGCATAGGACACACCCCCTGCCACGTCCCCTTAAAGGAGAATTAACCAAAAAATAAGATTAGTTAAACCCACAAGGGCTTATTTTTACCACTACTATTGCTTTATATGGCTTTTGAAATTTACAAATGCAGAAATTTAGAAATTGGATGAAAGGTTTAGCACTGGGAGACACTTTTGAAAGATAAAAAGTGCATTTTATATACAACTATATAGATCAGACCAAAATGAGGGACAAATGAGGAGGAATGAGGGACAGAGGGACATTGCTCCAAATCAGGGACAGTCCCTCAAAATCAGGGACAGTTTGGAGCTATGCTAAACCCAGGACCCTGCATTCACTATATTTACACAGTAGAAATGCAATTATTTTAGTAAATATAAACTGCTACCTTTCCTCGTCAGCAATATATACAGTAGCAGTCTTGTGACTTCTATCAATGTCTGATTAAAGCTTGTAGAAGGAGTTTTCCTTCTGCTCTTACTGTCCTATAAGACTGCAGGATCCCTGCCCCTCTGTCGGGACAGTGCCGATTGGCCCTCTGCTGATCACATGCACTCTCCCAAGAAAGAAAAAAAAACTCTCTAGCAATACACACCAAACTGAGCATGTGCAGCCTGTCATCTTCTCTCTTTAATATCCAGAGATGATTTGGAGACAGTGGAAGACAGTTTTTTTACACAATGTGGAGGATTAAACCATTAGGTTCCACAGTGAGTATAACAAGCATGCTTTACTGCATATACAGGGTGATTTTACTGTGGTGGGTTTAGTAACACTTTAACCACTTCCGGACCGCCGCACGCCGATATACGTCCTTAATTTGAAGAGGGCTATTGTTGTTATGGCAGCAGCTAGCTGCCATAACCCCGGTATCATCTTGTTCGGCCGGCGGTCCGGTTTTCGATAATAGTGGTCTCTGCGGCGAATAACTTTTTTCGGCGGCGGGAGAGTGTGTTGAGGTTCACAATGAACAGTACGGCAATGCACTGCATCGTGGCATGCGGTTTTCATCTCACAGAGTAAGAGTTAGAGGGTGACATAATCTTTCATAATACTGTGCCTTTTAAATGCTTCTTTACCCCAGTCTCACTTCTGCTTCCTCCTGGTGTTTGTCTCTCTCAGCATAATGGATGCCCTTATGAACCTTAATGGTGTAGACTGGGATGAAGAGACCATCATTAAAGCCCAAAATGCTGTCCTGGAAGCCAACCACACTGCAATTATCGGCCATCGTACAGTAAGTACACATTTTAAAGGGACTCTATCATTAAGAGAAAAAACAGAATCACTAGAAAAGGAAGAGCCCAAATAATTTCCTTTCCTGCTGTCCGGCTAGAACTCAAGAGAAATACTCTGCTGAAGTCTACTGGAAAATGGACACTTCAGTCAATCTCATTGATGCCCCGCACCATTCGTTGGCTCCTCCAAGTGACCTCCACATCTCTACTGTATCCTGTAATGATGTGGCGTTCAGAGGGAGAAACCAATGAATGCTGCAGGGGATCAATGATATCGACACTCCCAGAAGTGTTGGTTTCCCAGTAGACTTCCGTGGAAGATTTCCCCTCAATGGAGCTACACAGACAAAAAGAAGACCTAAGTATCCAATCTCTTGTTTTGAGGGTATACCTATTTCTGATTTTGAAATGCCAAAACCAAGAATATAATCTTAAAATGGTTTTAAACCTTTCCATATACCCAGTGAAGTGACTATCCTCAGGTGATACGCAGAGATGAAACAAATCCTCTTATATACAGTGCCTTGAAAAAGTATTCATACCCCTTGACATTTTCCACATTTTGCCATGTTACAGCCAAAAACGTAAATGTATTTTTATGGGAATTTTATGTGATAGACCAACACAAAGTGGTGCATAATTGTGCAGTGGAAAGAAAAATGATAAATGGTTTTCATTTTTTTTCCAAATAAATATCCGAAAAGTGTGGTGTGCATTTGTATTCAGCCCCCTTTACTCTGATACCCCTAACTAAAATAGTGGAAGCAATTGCCTTCAGAAATCACCTACTTAGTAAATAAAGTCCACCTGTGTGTAATTTAATCTCAGTATAAATACAGCTGTTCTGTGAAGCCCTCAGAGGTTTTTTAGAAAACCTTAGTGATCAAACAGCATAATGAATGCCAAGGAACACACCAGACAGATCAGGGATAAAGTTGTGGAGAGGTTTAAGGCTGGGTTCACATATGAGCCATATGCGGCTCACAGCAGGGGTCCAGGGCATCCTGGTTCACTGTTTCGGGTCCGATTTAAGCCCAAATTGTGGGCTGAATTCGGACCTGAAACGGACCAAAAGAAGCAAGTTTTTGTGCAAATCGCACCTGTCCCGCTGGGGAGATATGTGAACCGGCTCAATAGAGAGATGGTCAAAATCTCCTGCTATTGCGAATTGGATGTGGGGAACCCGCATCCAATTCACAATGGTATGAACCCAGCCTAAAGCAGGGTTAGGTTATAAAAAAAATATCCCAATCTTTGAACATCTCACAGTGCACTGTTCAATCCATCATCCGGAAATGGAAAGAGTATGGCAGAACCGCAACCCTACCAAGACATGGCCGTCCACCTAAATTGACAGGCAGGACAAGGAGAGCATTTATCAGAGAAGCAGCCAAGAGGCCCATGGTAACTCTGGAGGAGCTGCAGAGATCCACAGCTCAGGTGGAAGAATCTGTCCACAGGACAACTATTAGTCGTGCACTCCATAAATCTGGCCTTTATGGAAGAGTGGCAAGAAGAAAGCCATTGTTAAAAGAGAGTCATAAGAAGTCCTGTTTGCAGTCTGCGAGAAGCCATGTGGGGGACACAGCAATCATGTGGAAGAAGGTGATCTGGTCAGATGAGACCAAAATTGAACTTTTTGGCCTAAAAGCAAAATGTGTGGTGGAAAACACTGACCATCACCCTGAACACACCATCCCCACTGTGAAATATGGTGTTGGCATCATGTTATGGGGAAGATTTTCTTCAGCAGGGACAGGGAAGCTGGTCAGAGTTGATGGTAAGATAGATGGAGCCAAATACAGGGCAATATTAGAAGAAAACCCGTTAGAGTCTGCAAAAGACTTGACTGGGGTGGAGGTTCACTTTCCAGCAGGACAACAACCCTAAACATACAGCCAGAGCTACAATGGAATAGTTTAGATCAAAGCATATTCATGTGTTAGAATAGCCCAGTCAAAGTCCAGACCTAAATCCAATTGAGAATCTGTGGCAAGACTTGAAAATTGCTGTTCACAGACGCTCTCCATCCAATCTGACAGAGCTTGAGCTATTTTGCAAAGAAGAATAGGCAAAAATGTCACTCTCTACATGTGCAAAGCTGGTAGAGACATCACCAAAAAGCTGTAATTGCAGTGAAAGGAGGTTCTACAAAGTATTGACTCAGGGGAGCTGAATACAAATGGACTCCACACTTTTCAGATAATTATTAAAAAAAAAAAAATTGAAAATGATTTATCATTTTCCTTCTACTTCACAATTATGTGCCACTTTGTGTTGGTCTATCACATAAAATCCCAATAAAATGCATTTATGTTTTTGGTTGTAACAGGACAAAATGTGGAAAATTTTAAGGGGTATGAATACTTTTTCAAGACACTGTAAGTTGTACCTGCTTATCTGCTACCCTCTCTCCTCTACAGTCCAGAATTTATAAAGCTTGTCTGACATTACAGAAATAAGGAGACAGAGAGATAAAATTATACTTTACAGAGCTCAGTGAGGGGAGCTCTGAGAGCTGATTGGAGGAAAGGTACCCCCCCCCTCCTTCACACAGCACAGAGTAACAGAACTGATGCTGTCAATCAGCTGGAGATCCCTCCCCTGTCACCATTTTTCTCTTGGTGTCAGGAACACTTGTCAGAAATGATTCATGCTGATAACAGAGGAAAGAGGCGGCAGACGGAAATTAAACTTAGTGCTCTTAAATGTGACAAGTACACACTATAGAGGGATATGCTTTGTTCATATTTCACGTCTGAGGTTTACATCCACTTTAAATCTGGGAGTCCTCAAATGTCTGAGGGGTCAAACCGAAAAGGCAAAATCAAGACTTTGGTGTCCACCCAAAAAGAAAGAAGAGAGGCGAGAGGACTGTGGTCTGGGGTGGTAAACTAAAGGAAATGTAGGTAGAAAAAGGAAATAAATAATTGACATCACATCTGGTGAGTTTGCAGTTACTCTGTAGGGTGAGACACAAAACCTTCCAGGGGCGCAAGTTTTCTTACAGGTTAAAAACAGAAGAGCTACAAAGACCTTGTGCATTAAAGACACAATGATATTTAATAATATAAAGTAAGGATTGCACTTACAGTTGTACTAGGAAAAGATTTCCTTTGATATACAGTATATTGTCAAAAGTATTAGGACACCTGCCTTTACACGCACATGAACTTTAATGGCATCCCAGTCTCAGTCCGTAGGGTTCAATATTGAGTTGGCCCACCCTTTACAGCTATAACAGCTTCAACTCTTCTGGGAAGGCTGTCCACAAGGTTTAGGAGTGTGTATATGGGAATGTTTCACCATTCTTCCAGAGGGGCATTTGTAAGGTCAGGCACTGATGTTGATGAGAAGGCCTGGCCCGCAGTCTCCATTCTAATTCATCCTAAAGGTGTTCTATTGGGTTGAGGTCATGACTCTGTGCAGGCCAGTCAAGTTCCTCCACCCTAAATTTGCTCATCCATGTCTTCATGGACCTTGCTTTGTGCACTGGTCCAAATCATTTGGTGGAGGAAGGGAGGGGGGATTATGATGTGGGGTTGTTTTTCAGGGGTTGGGCCCTTAGTTCCAGTGAAGGGAACTCTTAAGGCTTCAGCGTACCAAGACATTTTGGACAAATTCATGCTCCCAACTTTGTGGGAACAGTTTTGGGATGGCCCCTTCCTATTCCAACATGACTGCGCACCAGTGCACAAAGCAAGGACCATAAAGACATGGATGAGCGAGTGTGGGGTGGAGGGACTTGACTGGCCTGCACAGAATCCTGGCCTCAACCTGATAGAACACATTTGGGATGAATTAAAGTGAAGACTGTGAGCCAGGCCTTCTCGTCCAAAATCAGAGCCTGACCTCAAGAATGCGCTTTTGGAAGAATGGACAAACATTCCCATAGACACTCTCCTAAACCTTGTGGACAGCCTTCCCAGAAGAGTTGAAGCTGTTATAGCTGAAAAGGGTGGGCCAACTCAATATTGAACCCTATGGACTAAGACTGGGATGCCATTAACCACTTAAGGACTGGCCGCTGTGGATATACTGAGGAAGGGCGGCCCTATTGCGCTACAATTTTTTATTTTAGCACACTTAAATAAATTAATTTTTTTACTGAAAATATCGATTTGATAACCATCACTGGCAGTACTGTGAAGGCCTGCATCACAGTACTTTGAATTGTTTTTTATTTTTATTTTGTTGGAGGTATCAGATTTGTAAATGTAATATTTTTAGTAAGTACTCTATAATTATTATATGTCTCATACTTTTATTTTTCAGGGGGAAATGATCAATGAAACAAGCTCAGCTGTACCCATTTTCACACCTACCCCACATCCTTGTTATGAACACACAGACGACTAAAAAAAGATGGACTTTCTCCTAGTTTAACCCTTGTTATGTTAAAACATAATATGTAGGATGATATGTACAAGATACAATTTATGGACAATGTTGTTGGACACCTGACTTTCAAATCTACATGAGCTTGATGGACATCCTATTCCAAAATGTTTGCATTAATATGGACCTCTTTGTGGCTGGCTATAACAACCTTCACTCTGTGCAGACCACTGAAGGTCCTCCACACAAAACTCCCCAAACCATGTCTTTTTAGAGCTGGCTTTGTGCACGGGGCACAGTCATGCTGGAACAATAAAGGGCCTTTTCCAAACTGTTGCCACAAGCTTGGAGGCGTTTGATTGTCTAAAAATATATTTGTGTGCCGTAGTATTGCCAGTACCCTTCACTGGAAACACCTGAACTCAACATCTGGGAAGGGTGCCCTCATACTTATGGACATATAGGGGTTGATTATATCTGGGAAGGGTGCCCTCATATTTATGGACATATAGGGGTTGATTACATCTGGGAAGGGTGTCCTCTTACTTATGGACATATAGGGGTTGATTACATTTGGGAAGGGTGCCCTCATACTTATGTACATATAGGGGTTGATTACATTTGGGAAGGGTGCCCTCATACTTATGGACATATAGGGGTTGATTACATCTGGGAAGGGTGCCCTCATACTTATGGACATATAGGGGTTGATTACATCTGGGAAGGGTGTCCTCTTACTTATGGACATATAGGGGTTGATTTACTAAAACAGAAGAGTGCAAAATCTAAAATCTAGTGCAGCTGTGCATGGTAGCCAATCAGTTTTTAAAGGGGTTGTAAACCCTTGTGGTTTTTCACCTTAATGAATTATATGCATTAAGGTGAAAAACCTTCTGTAGTGATGCAGCCCCCCCCCCTTTACTTACCTGAAATCTGTAATCTTCCGGCCGGGAACGAGCACACCATCTTTAGCTGGTGTCTCGTGTCCTGATTGGATAGATTGAGCCTCCCCATGTGGCGCCAGGGCAGAGTCCTGCATTCTGTGTGAATGGACACAGATGCGGGACTCGGGAAGGTGCCCGCAAGGGTGTCCACCAAGGAGAGTGATTCGCCAACGTGGACACTCAATGCGGGGAGGAGCGACCAAGCGCTGCTGAGGGACCCTAGAAGTGGAGGACCAGGGCCACTCTGTACAAAATGAACTGCACAATGGAGGTAAGTATGAAATGTTTGTTATTTAAAAAAAAAAAAAACAAGGGTTTACAAACCCTTTAACTTCAGCTTGTCCAATTAAGCTTTGACAATAAAACCTGGAAGCTGATTGGTTTATATGCAGAACTGCACCAGATTTTGCACTCTCCAGTTTTAGTAAATCCACCCATAGTGTATGTAGGACAAATCCCTAGGAGAATCGGGAAGGAATCTGAAATCATAAGAGAAAAGTATAGTTCATTTTTTGGACAATTTATGGTGTCCCACTTGGAGAAAATGTATTTAAGTGAATGTACTGATTGATGAATGTCGGGGACTTCGACAGTCTACAAAAAGTAACTCATAATGCATTCTTTAAACAGACGTTGTCCTCTTAAAATGATTATGTCTAGATGGCAAAGAGTCACTTAGTGCACTTTTCTATGTATCATATCCCTTTTGTCCTGGAGGGTAGGAGTGGGGGCAGTGGGGGGCATGGTCTAGTAAAATCAATTTATTCATTTAGGAAGAAATTAACAATATAGCTGCTCCCCTGTTTAGTTGATGAGGCCTGGACCCAGTACAGCAGGACCAGTTGTACTGCCTTATCAGCTGCCCTGGTGAGTTGGTTCCTTATCATGTCTTTGGTCTATGCACAATCAGATAGGCTGGATCCAGTGTGATGGTGCCACAAGCAGCCTGACTTTGTTCATTAAATCCACAGAGTATAACAGGAGCTACAGAAAGTGATTTTTTTTTTACTAGGTTTGTGGTGTGTTACTGCCGAAGCATGTTGGGCTGATCAGACCGTACTGTACATGTACCACTTAATAATGAGATCCTGTATTTTTGGTTCATGGAGATGAATGGATTCAGTGATGTCAGGTAGTAAATGGGTTGCTAATCACGTCTTTGGTGCATGAGCAGTACAATTGGTTGGATCCAGTGTGAGGTGTAATGGTGCTACCTGTAGACTGACTGTGAAGATTTCACAGGTGAGAATGGGATGAGCCACCTCTCCCAGTACAGAGGTTAGTAACATCTGTGGCAAGTATATATACTGTATATAAAGTTTCAGTTGGGTTCCCCTCTTCCCCAAAGAGAACATTTGTTCATAAAATCCAATGAATATAACGGGTAACATAATATGTATTTTTTGTGTTGTGATAGTACTCCAGCATGTTGAGCTGATCTTCCTGTGCCAACTAATAATGGTAGCCTGCAGCTTTGATGCATAGACATGCATGGAGACACACCACAAGTCTACATTGCATGCATGTTGGATGGATTGAGCTAGGTCAAGTAGTGATTAGAGTTCGTATCACATCTTTGGTGAATGAGCAGTCCAATTAGTTAGGTCCAATGTGGGGTGAGGTTAGTAATTTCTGATTAAAAGTGCTGCTGTATATTGGGGAACGCTGTGCTGATTCTAGTAACCTGACCTTCATATCAATGCAGAAATATGTTTTTTTACTTTTGTTAAACTTAAGCACAGTGCTAATAGCACTAGATATATGTTTATAGTTTAAATATTGATATTTGCACTGTTTAGCACTGAAAACTGTAATTTTAGGTACTTTTTTGCAGTGCCAGTAAAAAATGTTGTGTTGTCAGTAAATTTCACGATTTCTGCCAGTAAAAAATTGGTGCTGTTTGTAAATTTTGGCGTCTTGCCAGTAAATTTCACTTCGGGGGGTTGGCAACACTGTATATATGGAGTTTCAGTGAGTGCCCTACTTCCACCAAGAGAACCTAATCTCAACAAATCCATTGAATATAACAGGAGCTGTAGAAGGTACATTTTTTACCAGGTCCATGGTGTTGGGTTAGCATGTTGCCACCTCTCCCTTTATTAAAATGTTGTGTGCTCACATTATATTTGATCAAGGCCCAAATTATTATAGAGACAGATGAGGCAGAGAGCCTCGTTTTCTCTGTATACAGTAGGTATGAGCCAACCATTTTCCTCTTTAGCAGAGAGCTAGTCCTCTAGTAAAGTGACCTTCACCTTCAAAGTAAGAATGTCACTTAGCTCTCCCTTCTACGTCGCACATACTCACCCATTTCTCATTCCCCCAACTGCTCTGTTCAGCTACTTGAACCAGGCAAAGAGGGCCATATACAGCATATGTATATACAGTATCTCACAAAAGTGAGTACACCCCTCACATTTATGTAAATGTTGTATTATATCTTTTCATGTGACAACACTAAAGAAATGACACTTTGCTACAATGTAAAGTAGTGAGTGTACAGCTTGTATAACAGTGTAAATTTGCTTTCCCCTCAAAATAACTCAACACACAGCCATTAATGTCTAAACCGCTGGCAACAAAAGTATGTACACCCCTAAGTGAAAATGTCCAAATTGGGCCCAATTAGCCATTTTCCCTCCCCGGTGTCATGTGACTCGTAAGTGTTACAAGGTCTCAGGTGTGAATGAGGAGCAGGTGTGTTAAGTTTGGTGTTATCGCTCTCACTCTCTCATACTGGTCACTGGAAGTTCAACATGGCACCTCACGGCATGGCATGAGGATCTGAAAAAAAGAATTGTTACGCTACATAAAGATGGCCTAGGCTATAAGAAGATTGCCAAGACAGTGGTTTAACAGGACAGGTTACTCTCAGAACAGGCCTCGACATGATCGACCAAAGAAGTTGAGTGCACGTGCTCAGCGTCATATCCAGAGGTTGTCTTACAGGAATAAACGTATGAATGCTGCCAGCATAGCTGCAGAGATTGAAGGGGTGGGGATTAGCCTGTCAGTGCTCAGACCATACGCCGCACACTGCATAAAATTGGTCTGCATGGCTGTCGTCCCAGAAGGAAGCTTCTTCTAAAGATGATGCTCAAGAAAGCCCACAGTTTGCTGAAGACAAGCAGACTAAGGACATGGATTACTGGAACCATGTCCTGTGGCCTGATGAGACCAAGATAAACTAATTTGGTTCAGATGGTGTCAAGCGTGTGTGGTGGCAACCAGGTGAGGAGTACAAAGACAAGTGTGTCTTGGCTACAATCAAGCATGGTGGTGGGAGTGTCATGGTCTGGTGATGCATGAGTGCTGCCGGAACTGGGGAGCTACAGTTCATTGAGGGAACCATGATTGCCAACATGTACTGTGACATACTGAAGCAGAGCATGATCCCCTCCCTTCGGAGAGTGGGCCGCAGGGCAGTATTCCAACATGATAACAACCTCAAACACACCTCCAAGACGACCACTGCCTTGCTAAAGAAGCTTAAGAGTAAAGGTGATGGACTGGCCAAGCTTGTCTCCAGACCTAAATCCTATTGAGCATCTGTGAGGCATCCTCAAACAAAGGTGGAGGAGCGCAAGGTCTCTAACATCCACCAGCTCCGTGATGTCCTCATGGAGGAGTGGAAGAGGACTCCAGTGGCAACCTGTGAAGCTCTGGGGAACTCCATGCCCAAGAGGGTTAAGGCAGTGCTGGAAAATAATGGTGGCCACCAGTGTTGGTCATCTTACTTTAAAAAAGTAATTAGTTAAGTTACAAATTACCTCTCCCAAAAAGTAATTGCGTTAGTAACTTAGTTACTACATTGGAAAAGTAATTACAGGGATACCCCACTTTTAAGTACACAATGGGGTTTATTTACTAAAGCTGGAAAGTGCAAAATCAGGCTCCCTTCTGCATAGAAACCAATGAGCTTCCAGGTTTTATTACCAAAGATTAATTGAACAAGCTGGGGTTAGAAGCTCATTGGTTTCTATGCAGAAGGGAGCCTGATTTTGCACTTTCCAGCTTTAGTAAATAAACCCTATTGTGTACTTAAAAGTGGGGTATGCCTGTAGTTACTCAGCAAAGTAACTGACTTTTTTTAATATTCTATAGACGGGACTAGCAAAGGAAGCGAATGTTGCCGCCTTCATCAGCGAGATTGACACCTCGCGAGCCCCGTCGCCTGGTATGGATTTAAAGACCGCGTGCCCTCAACATGGGGGGGTTCTTTGGGGAAGGGGGGGTCCTGCGGCCCCCCACCCCAAAGCACCTTGTCCCCATGTTGATGAGGACAAGGGCCTCTTCCCGACCACCCTGGCCATGGTCGTCGGGGTCTGCTGGCGGGGGGGCTTATCAGAATCCGGGAGGCCCCTTTAATAAGGGGGCCTCCAGATTCCGGCCCCCCACCCTATGTGAATGAGTATGGGGTACGATGTACCCCTACCCATTCACCTGGGGAAAAAAGTGTTAAGAAAAAAACACAACACAGGTTTTTAAAGTACTTTATTAGACAGCTCGGGGGGTCTTCTTCCGACTTCGGGGGTCTTGTCCCGCTCT
Organism: Lithobates sylvaticus; assembly: GCA_028564925.1. Classification (NCBI taxonomy): domain Eukaryota; kingdom Metazoa; phylum Chordata; class Amphibia; order Anura; family Ranidae; genus Lithobates; species Lithobates sylvaticus. The sequence continues at coordinate 60,405,687 of CM053036.1, read as the reverse complement.
TCTGCTGGGCCTTTGCTATCTTCTTACAGCTCTTTTACTAGCGTTGGCCCGAAGTCGGAAGAAGACCCCCGGAGCTGTCTAATAAAGTACTTTAAAAACCTGTGTTGGTTTTTTTTTATTAACACTTTTTTCCCCAGGTGAAGGGGTAGGGGTACATTGCATCTTATTAAAGGGGGCTCCCAGATTCTGATAAGCCCCCCGCCTGCAGACCCCGACAACCAACGGCCAGGGTTGTCGGGAAGAGGCCCTTGTCCTCATCAACATGGGGTCAAGGTGCTTTGGGGTGGGGGGGCGCAGGGCCCCTCTTCCCCAAAGCACGCCCCCATGTTGAGGGCACGCGGCCTGGTTTGGTTCAGGAGGGGGGCGCTCGCTCGTCCCCACCCCTTTTCCTGACCGGCCGGGCTGCGTGCTCGGATAAGGGTCTGCTATGGACTTTGGGGGGACCCCCACGCCGTTTTTTCGGCGTAGGGGTTCCCCTTTAAATCAATACCAGGCGACGGGGCTTGCGAGGTGTCAATCTTGCCGATGGAGGCGGCGACATTCACTACCTTCGAAAGTTCCGTCTAACTGGTCCCGGGCGGTAGATGTAATTGCGGTAACGCCGCCCAAGTAATGGGAACGGCGTTACCATGAGGGGAAGAGTAATCAGTTAGATTACTCGTTACCCTCTAAAGTAACTGAGTTAAGTAACTCCATTAATTTTAACTGAGTTACTGGTGGCCACACAAAATATTGACACTTTGGGCCCAATTTGGACATTTTCAATTAGGGGTGTACTCACTTTTGTTGCCAGCGGTTTAGTTAATGTCTGTGTGTTGAGTTATTTTGAGGGGACAGCAAATTTACACTGTTATACAAGCTGTACACTCACTACTTTACATTGTAGCAAAGTGTCATTTCTTCAGTGTTGTCACATGCAAAGATAGAATAAAATATTTACAAAAATGTAAGGGGTGTACTTTTGTGAGATATGTATATATATATATATATATATATATATATATATATATATATATATATATATATATATATATATATATATATATATATAGTATCACATACAGTATATATAGGCCATATAGTGTAAAACAGAAAGTAACAAAAAATCTAAATATTAAAATGTAAAAAAAAATTCAAAAGCCATAAAGCGCACATATATTTTCCCACACGTTTCACTATTAACCCAAACCTCATTCTTATCACTAAAATAGAACTCAAGCCAAAACAGCACAGAAACTGGGCCGTGAGCCACGGGTCTTATACTAAGGATCGGGACCTGGGACTCCCGAGTCCCGGTCACCTGATCGCTGTTATAGCCACTAATTGCCTATTACAGTGATCAGTCACCCATGTATTTTCTTTCTCACCCTTGCAGGAGGAAAAGATGTAAACAAACAAAAGTGTGTAAAAAATATATTATTAATTAAAAAAAAAGGAAAAAATAACTAGATCAAGGTTTGATCTAGGTCAGGGTAATGCCGCGTACACACGAAGGGACTATCCCGCGGGATTGTCCGCTGGACTCAAGTCCACCGGACAATCCCCTCGTGTGTGGGCGCCGGCGGACTTTTTGGCGCCAAAAGTCCGGCGGACTAGGTTATAGGTTTTGTTTTAAAATTGTCCGCTGGACTTGGCAGTCCGGCGGACAATCCCGCCGTTAGTAGGCTAGTCCGCCGGACTTTTGAAATGAACGGACTTGCCGCTCATCGGAAAGTCCATTCATTCCCGCAGACTTTTTCCAGCGGATTGTCCGCCGGAGAAGTCCGGGCGTGTGTGGGCAAGTCACACGCTCGGAAGTCCGGGCGTGTGTGGGGAAGTCCCGCCGGACTAGGTGTGTACGCGGCATAAGGGTTAGTGCTAGGTTCAAGGTGAGGGTCAAAGGTCAGGGTCAAAGATTGTTTTAATTTAGTATCAGTGTTTTTATAGGTATAATACAAGAAAGCAAAATGCGCACTAAAGTTCCTGGGCCCTACTACAGGTACAAACAACAAATAACACACACATATGTGGTATCTCTGCGATCATCAGGAGCGGGAGAATTTATTTTTGGTGTTAAAATTATGGTGATAGCCCTAAATATACAGATAAATAAAAAAAAAATAAAAAATGTACTATTTTGTTTTCATTTTATAATACTAATAAAAATTAAAAAAAAAATCAGGAGATATCCATTACCATTTACCACCAAATGAAAGCTTGGTCTTGGTGCAATTTGACCTGAAAAAAAACAAGGTATCACTTAGATACACAAAGCAGTTGCGATCGTATATACAGTTTTACTAACACATGTCAAAATTGCAAAATTGGGTCTGGGTATTAAAGTGATACTAAAGCCTTGTTTTTTTCTCATTTAAAAATAACAAACCTGTTATACTCACCTGCTCTGTGTAATAGTTTTGCACGGAGCAGCCCAGATCCTTCTCTTCTCTTGTCCCTCTTCGGCCCTTCTGGCCCCTCCCCCCTGCCGAGTGTCCCCTTAGCAGGCAGCTTGTTATGGGGGCACCCGAGCCAACCATGCAGCTCTGTGTATCCATTCAGACATGGAGCCGTGGAATGGTCTTGCCCCCTCTCTCTTTTTTTTTTTTTGTAATTCCAGGGAATGCTGGTTACATCATTGACCTAATATGGCTACATGGCTATGACATTGTCCAAATATGACCATTTTGGGTCAATAATGTCACCAGCATCTGCGCCCCTTTGTATACATACAGCTGCGGGAAGAGGAATGTCACTGGACCAGCAATACAGCTATCTTTCAGGTTCAGACCAACCCAACCGCATCCCTGCTGATGACCAGGAGAGTTGGCTAAAGCTTTACATTGGCATGCTTAGGGTTAGGGTAACCATAATCTCTCATACACACTATAAGAAAATTGGGGCGAACATTTTCATCGAAAGAATTTTCGTATAGTGTGTACACAACTTTCTACAGCCGATTCCGACTTTTCGCAGGAAAATTCCAGGGACAAACTCCAAAAAATGTTCTCGTACGGGAACAGAAGCAACGATTTTCGTTTAACGTGTATCGTTTTCGTACAATTTTCCTACAAGAAAAATCAGAAAAGAGAGACTGCGCATGATCAGAAACAATGAACAACAAAAAAAAGCCTTTGTCATACGAGAATTTTCATACGAAGTTTCATTCATCGGTTCTGATTTGCTGTGAAACAACCAGGAAAATCGGCTGATCGTTCGCCCAATCTTCTTATAGTGTGTACCCCGCTTAACCTTAGAATTTTGAGATCTCAGAGAATCCAACAGCCACCCAAAGGTACCCCATTGATGTAGTAGGAGGTCTTTTCTAACCCTCCAAAGTGGTGATTTGTTTGTACATTAAACATTGATGTAAAAATTCGAACTAAATAAATTACCAAATGCATGTTAAATAATGCCTCCAACTTTGTAAGCTGACATCATATTAAAGCTGAACTCCAGGCAGATATACGAGACTCAATTGAATGCATCTCTGCAATCATTAACTACTTGAGTACCAGCCTGTAATACCCCTTCATTACCAGCCCATTTTTCAGTTTTCACCACCGTGATAGTTTTACTGACAATTACTCTGTTCTGCAACACCCAGATTAGACTTTTTTGCATTTTTTTGAGACAGATCAAGCTTTCTTTTGGTAGTATTTAAAAGATAAGTTAACGTTTCAAAGCATGTTACACGTTTCAACCATAATTCAGGTGTAATGTGTAACATGCTTCCACCTGATCCCCCCCCCCCCCCACGTGACAGCGGGTAGGGGATTTCTCCCCGCTCCCGCCTCCCACTGTCACATTTGAAAAGGACTCTGTTCACACAGCTGCGTTATTCATTCACAGAGTTCTGTCAATGAGAGAACTACAAGTACAGACATCCATTGTGGCTGCCAGCTTGTAGTTTACAATGAACGGTGAGGGTGCTGATGAGAGCTCTCATAGTTCATTCACAAGCTTCAGGGCTTGTCTGCAGGAACCTGACATTGCACCCCCTATCTACTGATCACAGATGTAATGCTTTCCAGACTCCTGAGGGAAAAAAAAATAATAAATGCTTATTTTTTTCCTGCAAAAATATGTAAATTTATTATTGTTTTCCCAAAAGGTGAACTTAGTCTTTAACCACTTCAGCCCCGGAAGATTTGGCTGCTCAATGACCAGGCCATTTTTTGCGACAGCACTGCATCGCTTTAACTGACAATTGCGCAGTCATGCGACGCTGTACCAAAACAATATTGACGTCCTTTTTTTCCCCCACAAATAGAGCTTTCTTTTGGTGGTATTTGATAATCTCTGCGTTTTTTTTTTATTTTTTTGCGCTATAAACAAAAAAAAGACGACAATTTTGAAAAAACAAAATATTTTGTACTTTTTGCTATAATAAATATCCCCAATTTTGTTTTTTAAAAAGCAAATTTTTTCCTCAGTTTAGGCCGATATGTGTTCTTCTACATATTTTTGGTAATAAAAATTGCAATAAGCGTATATTGATTGCTTTGCGCAAAAGTTATAGCGTCTACAAAATAATGGAAAGATTTATGGCATTTTTATTCTTTTTTTTTATTTTTTTACTAGTAATGGCAGTGAATATCGATTTTTATCAGGACTGCAACATTATGGCGGACACATGGGACACTTTTGACACATTTTTGGGACCATTGTCATTTATACAGCGATCAGTGCTATAAATATGCACTAATTACTGTGTAAATGTCACTGGCAGGGAAGGGGTTAACACTAGGGGGCAATCAAGGGGTTAAATGTGTTACCTAGGGAGTGATTCTAACTGTGGGGGGATGGGACTGCCTGGGTGAGGAGAGTAATCTGTTGTTCATACTTAGTATGAACAACAGATCGCTCTCCTCACCCCTGACAGCACAGAGATCTGTCTGTTTACATTGACAGATCTCCGTTCTGTCTCTGTGTGGAGCGATCGCGGGTGCCCGGCGGTCATCGCGACCGCCGGGCATGTGCATCGGCTCCGAGGTCGCGTCGCTTGCTTGTCCCTCCGGCGGCTTGCGCATAGTGGTCAAAAGGCGAACTGACATACAGCTACATCAGTTCACCCAGAGGAGCCAACCTGCCGCAGTATAACTGCGGCGGCTGGTCGGGAAGGGGTTAAAGAATATGTTACCCCCACCAATTCATATTCCTGATATGTGTATGTTGTACCATGTACTTGTGTTAAAAAGTATCCTGTTTTTTTTTGTATTTCTTCATTTGTGTTAAATAACTGGTGATCCTGCCCCCTGCTTTCCTTTTGCAAACTGACCACTCTAGGAATGCGAGCACACCCATCACAGCTTGGTCAGTGTCCTGGCTGTGCTGGGAGAACAGCCTGTTTGTCCGCCAAAGGCCAAGATTTGTGCTGGCACGCCGCCTGTACAACCATCAACTGGGAAGATCAGTGGGCTGCTGTTTCTCCATCCCCTGTTCTGTAAGCCTCTTATGCAGCTGAGAATAAAGATTATGTGATCACTTATAAAAAAATAAAGGAAAACAAGGTTTTTATAATGATTTATATACATACAAACATACATACGTATATACACACACATACATACATACACACACATGCATACACATGCATACATACATACACACACATACACAAATGTTTTGCCTTGCATTTCTTTTTTAAACTGAATGGGTTGTTTTACAAGGTGAGGATTCACATACACTGGATGGACTATTGTCTTTATTCCACTTTACCAACTATGTAACCAATGTTTTTCCTTTTTTTTTAATATAAAAAGCAAAAAAAAAAAAAACAAACAATCTCCCTAACTCCGTGTTATATAAAAATGTCAGACTAGTACAAAAAAAAAAATGACCCATTTGATCATGTTTTTTGCCACAACTTTTTGGAAATATAGAAAGATGCCGGTACTGGTAATCATGGAGCTTGTGAAGGGTGCACTAGGTCAGAGTTTCCCAACTTTTGTTCAGTCAAGGCACACTTTACAATTATGAACAATCTCGAGAAGCAAGGGAGGGTCAAACAAGGATGATATTCAGGCAACTGACACCCTCCTTATCAACTGATGATGTCATTGGTCGTTAGGACGTCGGCAGCTAGAAGGTTGTAATGATGTACAATGAAAACTCCTGGCTTTGTGTAACTAAAAGGCAGGCGTCATCCACCTACCGGCTTGTATACAATTTTAGGGAGATTTTTAGGCATTTTGCCAAGGCACCCCTGAAGAAACCTCAAGGCCCCCAAGGGTGCCTGGGCACCCTGGTAGGGTTGCCACCTTTTCTTCAAGCCAAACCCAAACAGTTTAGCGGGCCTGGGACACCTTTGGGTGCCCCAAGGAGAGTAGTAATGTGGTGCGCATAGCATGCCGCAGTGAACAGTGGGTGTGGCCAAATTGCTCTTGCTGGCATCATCTCCCTCCCCCCAGTGATGCTGAATCTGCCCCTTAGACAGCCGCCCGCAGCTCCCGGACGGCAACAGATTGTGTGTGACTATCTTGGTTACTTGGGGAGCCACAGCATAGTCTGAATAATGTGTCCGGGTTTCAGGCAGACTGAAACCCGGACACACAATTCAAAACCTGGACTGTCCGGGTGAATCCTGGACAGGTGGCAACCCTACACCCTGGTTGAAAAAGGCTGCACTAGATACATTAATGTACAGGTCATACATATAAAGGGAGGAGGAAGTGAAGAGGTTAATGTACAAGTCACATATAGTGGCAGAATAGAGATGAAGGGGTTAATGTTCAAATGTGCAAGATAGAAGAGGTGAAAGGGTTAATATACAGGAGAGACAGCATAGAGAGGAGAAATAAAAATGATCCCTGTGTCACTGCAATAGAAAGAATGAATCTGCAGCCGTGAATCATGCTGTGCCCAGTCATACGTATTGATCTCTCTCCTTCCCTTCTTGTAGGAGGAAGGGGAGGGATCCACAATGTAAACAGTACCATGTGATGACAAATAATAGTGATCACATGATAACCAGCCCCTTGGATTGGTTGGGTACAGTGTCTCAGTGTATACAGCGTGTAGACAGGGGCAGTCCACTTTCTCCACTGCCGTTGGCACTCTTCTGCAGCAGCACTGCAGTTGGAAAGGAAGTCAAAAGAAACGCAGTTCTTCTATGATTTTCTGGATCACTGAGAAGCATCCAATTGAAATCAGCCACCCCATATGACTCTGGCAGCCATCTTGGGTCAGGCAGAGCCCATTTAAGGTTTGGCACACCTTTTTGCGAGCTGGTAGAGTAGGAATAGGTACCTTGCCTGGTAGGGACAGTACTAGCGGCAGAGAAAGGTTCCTAACAAGGAGGGAAAGCATAGGGTTCACCTGACTGTTGGGCACAAAACAGCCACATTCTTTCCCTATCTACAGACACTGAAAACTCATTCTGCCCTTTACACACTGTTGGAACTGTGAGTGTTCCCGGCTGGGCTGCCTTCCCACCGGGTTATTTGTGAGCTGTTTCTGCATTATTTCAATACAAGTTCTTTCATTGTACTGGGGTGAGTGTGTTATTCCACCACACAGCGCTGCACCCCACCTACAAGCGATTACCGGGCAGATCGACCACCCAGCGGCTATTTATTCGCTGCCATTAATAAACCGTACTGGTTAAATAAAGGGCTGACAATGCACTGTTGAAAGACAAACAGATTCATGAAATCTTAATACTGCTGGGGGGGAAATCTCTCAATTCAAGATAAACGTTGCAGCAAAGGCTGGCTTTGTAATTGTACCTTTAATTGGCTATTTATTTACCTTGTTATTTTTGGCTGGAGTTCTACTTTAATCTAAACAAATAGAGATCTAATCATACTAAGACTGGGGACAACTGTCATCATGTTTTACAAGTCCTAGGATCTCCAATGGAATGTTTGCAGAGATGCAATTGATTCACAAACATGGATGGAGGTAATGTGCAGCATGAGAAGTATTTATATAGAGATTAAGTTGTCATTGATCTGGATTTGGTGTGGATAATGAATCGTAAATCTGGTTTATGCTTCTGCAGAATATTGTGTAGCTAGAGCCATTAGTGTATATCAGCTCAAAGGTTGCCTTTCAGATGCAGTGGCGGCTGGTGTTTCTTTGTTTGCGGGGCAAACAACCACATTGGGCAGGGGGACAGGCTGCGGCGGGCACATCGGACAGGGGGACAGGCTGCCGGCGGCACATGGGGCAGGAGGACAGGCTACGGCGGGCACATCGGACAGGGGGACAGGCTGCGATGGGCACATCGGGCAGGAGAACAGGCTGCGACGGGCACATCGGGCAGGGGGAAAGGCTGCGGCGGGCACATTGAGCAGGGGGACAGGCTGCGACGGGCACATGGGGCAGGAGGACAGGCTGCGACGGGCACATCGGGCAGGGGGACAGGCTGCGATGGGCACGTCGGGCAGGGGGACAGGCTGCGGCGGGCACGTCGAGCAGGGGGACCGGCTGCGGCGGGCACATTGAGCAGGAGGACAGGCTGCGGCGGGCACATTGGGCAGGGGGACAGGCTGCGGCGGGCACATTGGGCAGGGGGACAGGCTGCAGCAGGCACATTGGGTAGGGGGACAGGCTGCAGCAGGCACCTGGCAGCGTCTCCTGTGTCCTCTTCTCATTTGAGATCACGGCGGCTTCCGCCATGCGTCTTCTCCCCTCCTCCTAGGCGTCCAAAAGGATCGCCTGACCTCACTGCCAATCGGGAAACAGTTAACAGACCCGCTCTTCCTCATTGGTCAGATTCAGTGTTAGAAAAGGGAATATTCATTTGCTTTTCTAACACACCTGGGTGGGCTCCAAACGCAATGCTCTGCGCTCCGAGTCCACCCAATTTTGAAGCCTATTAGAGCCTAAGGCTCTAATCAGGTGCTTCAAACAAAACACCCCCGCTGCTGTAATTTATGCGCCCGGGAAGGGGCCGGACGCATGAATTATGGGGGGTGGCATAGATAGAGGGGGTGGCGTCTGTGCCCCCTTAATGGACAGGCTGCCACTGCAGATGGTTGTTTGATTGGTGACCATAAGAAATAACTCATGGATGCCCCAGAATCCAGATAAACATCCAGAACCTCAGGTGAACAGTGCAGATCTGGAGCCTAATATTAGAGATCCATTTATGCCAAACTGTATACAACTGTTTCAGGCTTTTTGGCCATCATCAGTGCAGTGTATGGAAACCATGGCTTCTATGGAGTAGGGTTTGATGGGCAAAAAAAATAAAATACTGAAACAGCTGTAGCAGTTTCAAATGAATGGCTCTATAACAGGGGTTTAAAAATTTCTAAACAAAGGGCAAGACTTTAGGAGGACCAGACTATGGCCTGCCAGGAGTAAAGAATTCACCAACAATGGTGGGAGTAGGAGGAGGAAAATAGTGCCAATCATTGGTGTCAGTGGGAGGCGGTGGTGGCTGGTGTTTTTTTTTGGGGGGGGGGCGCCAAACAACCACCCCCATGGGGCGGCCGGCAGCGGTGCACTTACCCCATTTAGATGGCAAACTGCAGGCAGCGGCTCCGGTGTCCTCCAGCACAGCGGAACCCCATCTAAGCGGGGGGTGTTGGGCTGCGGGCAGCAGCTCCAGGGTATTCTCCTCCACTTACTTCACAGCCAGCTTCCACCGTGCGCCTCCTCTCTCCTCCTCCTAGGCACATCCAATAAGATTGACTGACGTTTTAGCAAATTGGGAAACGAGTCTCACGACCTGCTTCCTGATTGGCGGGGAGGAGATTTATGTAAACATATTCACTATCATTAAACAACCTTTTTTGAAGCCTATTAGAGCCTCTGCCACTAATCATGTGATTTAACCCCCCCCCCACCCCATTGGAATCCATAGTCTGGCACTCTGTATGTAGATCAGGGGGCTAAACGCATGGATAGGGGGGGCGGCGCCCGTGCGCCCCTAATGGAAGGGGCCGTCACTGGTGAGAGGAATAGTGCCCATCATTGGGATCAGTGGGAGGAATAGTGCCCATCATTGGTGTCAGTGGGAGGAATAGTGCCCCATCATTGGTGTCAGTGGGAGGAATAGTGCTCATCATTGGTGTCAGTGGGAGGAATAGTGCTCATCATTGGGATCAGTGGGAGGAATAGTGCCCATCATTGGTGTCAGTGGGAGGAATAGTGCCCATCATTGGTGTCAGTGGGAGGAATAGTGCCCATCATTGGTGTCAGTGGGAGGAATAATAGTGTCCCATCATTGTGTGTCAGTGGGAGGAATAGTGCCCCATCATTGGTGTCAGTGGGAGGAATAGTGCCCCATCATTGGTGTCAGTGGGAGGAATAGTGCTCATCATTGGTGTCAGTGGGAGGAATAGTGCCCATCCTGACATGTTACCAAATACAGCAACACTATCATATCTTCACAAATAATCCTCAAGTTCCATCGATCATGTTGTACATTGTAACAAGGTGCATCGGGGGGTGATCTGGCATCAGACATTTGTGAACACAGCCAAGAACTGTGCGGGCACAAGGATTCACATGCAGTGGCGGCTGGTGTTTTTTTTTTTTGGAAGGGTGGCAAACAGGGTTGCCACTTTTTCTCCAAGCGAACCCAAACACTTTAGGGGCGCACAGCAATTTATTTTTAAGGGTGAACGCTGTGGACTCTGGTGTAAAGGGGAACTCTGATGAAGGGGTGTTTTTGCTCACCAATGCTCCCACTTACCTTAGAGTTCCCAGCATTCCCCCTTAAATCAGGATTCCCAAAGCCCCCCTTACATAAGAGTCCACAGGGCACCCCTTACCTCTGAGTCCCCCCTAACTTAGTGCACTCACTCGCTCAGAGGCAGGAAAGAGGAGGGAGGGAGGGAGGGGGGAGACTTCAGACATAAACATTGGATGGTGAGCTCATTCCCCCAAAGATGGAAGCTTAGGTATCCACACCTTTCATCCACAATGTATCTACCGGCTGCTGAGCTTTACATTTCTAGCTCACCCATCCCTTTCCTGAGGCAACACCGGGGATTGGAGTGTCAGTGGATAGACAGAGTGGTAAGGGTGGGAGGAGGAGGAGTAGACTCTCCTCTCTAGTCCATGTATGGGGGTGGGGCCCGTGCGCACACGTATGTACTTGGTGGTTGTGGTACTCAGTTACTTGAAGAACTGCAGTCCGTTCTAAATAATGTGTCCAGGTTTCAGGCAGTCTGAAACCCGGACAAATGATTCAAAACCTGGACTGCCTAGGTCAATCCCGGACAGGTGGCAACCCTAAGCGGCACTAGCACAACTGCCAGCTACCTCCCCACATGATGTGGCACTAACACCCCCTCCACCACCCGCTGTCCTTACCATGGATGCAGCAGGGAGAGCAGTGGTTGGAGCTGCTGTGGCCATCTTCCAGCGTGGTGGGCTCCGGTGTCCTCTCCAGGAGTCCTATCCGCGGTGCGTCTCCTCTCTGCTCCTTCCGGCGCTATGCGTCCAATAGGATCGCCTGACGTTTTGGCCAATTGGGAAACGGGTTTCATACCTGCTTCCCGATTGGCCAGGAGGAGGATCAGTGTTGCAACAGCATATGTTTTATGGCGGAAAGTAAAAAATATATATTTTTTATACTTTTTTGTTTATAGTGCAAAAAGGTGATCAAATACCACCAAAAGAAAGCTCTATTTGTGGGAGGGGATACATAAATGTAATTTACGTACAGTGCCGCATGACCGTGCAGATGCCAGTTAAAGTAGCGCAGTGCTGAATAGCAAAAAATGGCCTGGTCATGAAGGGGGGGTAAATCTTCCAGAGGTCAAGTGGTTATACAATCTCTTTTAGATTTACCAAAACTATGCAATATGAGGACGGACCTAAACAATCCATTCAGATGGTATCACATCTGGCAGGCCCTAGACCTAACATAGTTGATGGTAGCTCCAAAGAAAATTGTACAATCAGATTGTATAGTGTATGGTCAGCTTTGCAGCCCCAATATAAAGCTAGAAAAAAGAGTCTAACGGCAGATCCATGTCCACGGTACGGGTGTTATAGAACAAATCAACAAACCAAATGGCTCTTACAGCATCCTATCCCAGCTAATGCAGGTAAAGTTTAGCAGCATTGGGGCTTATTCACAACAGTGACGCTGGGCGTTTCCTTGGTGTGCACTGAAAAAAAAAAAGACATGCAACAGCTGCAGCACATAAATACATACAAGATGGGGGGAAAAAGATAAAAAAAAAAACAGAAAAGCAGTTCATAGAAGTTTACAGAAGTTTCATTGTTACATGTGATTGATTAATGTAATAGTTGCACAAGTATAACTTATCCTGTAAACGCCAATATTGTCACCAATAGAATGTACAAGTCTGCCACCTAGTGGGCACCAAAGGCAACAGAGGTATATTGTACTGTAGATTATCATTACAAAGGATTTATATAGCGCCTACAGTCTGTGCAGAGCTTTACAATATAAAGGGAGACAGTACAGCTACATTATAATTCAAGACAAGAAAGTTAAGCCTGCCGAGATTCAATCCATCTATGGGCAGGCTGGTTGTACTGAAGGGGATCTATCGATCGACTCCATCGATCGGCTCCATCGATCGGCTACAGAGCCAGGGGAGGAGACACATTTCAAGGGGCATTGTGCTGCTGAGTCAGGGAATAGGAGACACATTTCCATTGACAGTGTTCTACTGAGCCCGGGAAGAGGAAACAGATTTCCCGGCAACTTCAGGAAGTAGATGAAGACCCGGGATGATGTCTGAACAAATATGTTGCCGTCCTTCTGTAGAGAAAAGCCGATGAAGGCATTGGGGGAAGACTGTGATCTGTGATCTCTATGAGAGATAATAAATACTCAGCAAAGGGATGGTGGGAACCCCCCATAATGAACAAAACAGGTGGGCAGATCTAGGAACCCAATGCAGGGATGGTGGGAGCCTCTCACAAAGTGCACACCAGGTGTATAAACCCAAGAGTGTAGCACAGGGATGGTGGGAATCCCTTATTATAGGCACAGCAGGTGTACAGACCCACAGGAACCCAACACAAGGATGGTGGGAACCCCTCATAGACACAACAGGTATAAAGACCTTGGATCTCAGTGCAGGGATGGTGGGAACCCCTCATAATGGACACAACAGGTATAAAGACCTGGGAACTCAGTACAGGGATGGTGGGAACCCCCCCATAATGGACACAACAGGTATAAAGACCTGGGAACTCAGTACAGGGAGGGTGGGAACCCCTCATAATGGACACAACAGGTATAAAGACCTGTGAACTCAGCACAGGGATGGTGGGAACCCCTCATAATGGACACAACAGGTATAAAGACCTGGGAACTCAGTACAGGGATGGTGGGAACCTCTCATAATGGACACAACAGGTATAAAGACCTGGGAACTCAGCACAGGGATGGTGGGAACCCCTCATAATGGACACAACAGATATAAGACCTGGGAACTCAGTACAGGGATGGTGGGAACCCCTCATAATGGACACAACAGGTATAAAGACCTGGGAACTCAGTACAGGGATGGTGGGAACCCCTCATGGACACAACAGGTATAAAGACCTGGGAACTCAGTACAGGGATGGTGGGAGCCCCTCATAATGGACACAACAGATATAAGACCTGGGAACTCAGTACAAGGATGTGAGAACCCCTCATAATGGACACAACAGGTATAAAGACCTGGGAACTCAGTACAGGGATGGTGGGAACCCCTCATGATAGAATGCATAGTATGATTGAATGCCCAAGGTTGCGGTGCAGTGGTCCAGTCCTTTTAAGGTTAAAGCAGGTTACATATCTGCCTGTCAAACCTCTCTGAAAAGCGATCCACTGTGGATATCCACCAGAATAAAGACACAGGATACAAACAGTTCTTCATAGCTGATTCCAATAAAATGTGAAAATTCCACGGCTAAATCAGAGATCCTGATCCTTGTGATCTGAGTCTGATAATTGCAATATAGGATGGAATTTACCACCAGGGATGGTGATCCATGTACACTGTACCATTAGGGCTGCAATGTTAGACATTGCATTGGTGTGCGCTAAAATAATAATAATGAAAAAAAAATTAGGACATGTTGCTTTTTTGCGCAGCGCTTACCTGACACGTAATGCATTGCAATGCTGTGTAGCACATAACTGCGTGTAAACTGGAAAAAAATTAAGAAGGAAAAGAAAGGGATCAAACAATGAAATGTGTTTTAATACCATGGCAGGTATGATTTGGCAGCTTAAAGACGTCTCACTGTTACATTGATTGTTGCAAAGTTATACAGAACTTTTACAGTCCAATATTCTCATCAAATGAAAGTACAAGCCTGCCACCTAGTGGGCATAGAAGGCAAAGGAAGCAGCAAACATGCATAGCTATCAGTAAATCGTGTTTTTCCTGCTGTGCAATTCTCAGGCCTGCAAACATTTTTGTATAGGCAGGGAAGGTGAGTACATCCATTTGGGTCGGATGGCATTCAATGAACCAGGGAGCTTGCAATTCCCAAAGGACATTATGAATGGCCACACACATACAAAAGTATTGGGACACCTGCCTTTACACACACATGAACTCTAATGGCATCCAAGTCTTAGTCCGGAGGGTTCAATATTGAGTTGGCCCACCCTTTGCAGCTATGACAGCTTTAACTCTTCTGGGAAGGCTGTCCACAAGGTTTAGGAGTGTGTCTATGGGAATGTTTGACCATTCTTCCAGAAGCGCATTTGTGAGGTCAGGCACTGATGTTGGATGAGAAGGCCTGGCCTGCAGTCTTCACTCTAATTCATCTCAAAGGTGTTCTATCGGGTTGAAGTCCAGTCAAGTTCCTCCACCCCAAACTCACTTATCCATGTCTTTATAGACCTTGGCTTTGTGCACTGGTCCAAATCATTTGGTGGAGGGGGGATTATGGTGTCGGGTTGTGTTTCAGGGGTTGGTCTTGGCCCCTTAGTTCCAGTGAAGGGAACTCCTAAGGCGTCAGCATACCAAGACATTTTGGACAATTTCATGCTCCCAACTTTGTGGGAACAGTTTGGGGATGGCCCCTTCCTGTTCCAACATGACTGCTCACCAGTGCACAAAGCAAGGTCCATAAAGACATGGATGAGCGAGTTTGGGGTGGAGAAACTTGACTGGCCCGCACAGAGTCCTGACCTCAACCCCATAGAACACCTTTGAGATGAATTAGAGCGAAGACTGCGGGCCAGGCCTTCTCATCCAACATCAGTGCCTGACCTCACAAATGCGTTTCTGGAAGAATGGTCAAACATTCCCACAGACACACTCCTAAACCTTGTGGACAGCCTTCCCAAAAGAGTTGAAGCTGTTATAGCTGCAAAGGGTGGGCCAACTCAATATTGAACCCTACGGACTAAGACTGGGATGTCATTAAAGATCATGTGAGTGTAAAGGCAGGCGTCCCAATACTTTAGACAATATAGTGTATTTCTAAAATGATGACCTCCCTTTGAAGTAACACTCAGTTTTGCAGAGCTCCCAGTTGGCACATTTCTTCCAGGTCAGTGACTCGGAGCATTGATTCCATCAGAGAGAAAGAAATCGACATTTCGGAAGACGTGGACACTACTTGGAGCTTTAATATTTCTCTATCCCAAATAGTTGTAAACTACATCCCAGCCTCTAAAAAAAGTCATATATATTAGACCTCATTCACATTCCGCGCATTTTTTGCGAGCGGTCGCACTTCAAAAGTAGAGCAGCCCAATTATTATTTAATGGGACGTCCTACAAGTGACAAAGGTGACGAAGACGCCCATACACCTTTGTGAGCTCTGCTCCTTCCACACCTCCCAACATTTCCAGATGGGAATGAGGGACACCTACTAGCAAACATATGTAGGCATAGGACACGCCCCCTTGCCACACCCCCTTAAAGGGGACATAACCAAAAAAAAAAGGTTAATAAAATCCACAAGTGCTTTTTTTTTTTTTTTTTACCACTACTATTCCTTTATATTGGCTTTTAAAATTAACAAATGCAGCAATTTAGAATTGAATGAAAGGTTTAGCACTGGGAAACACTTTTTGAAAGATAAAAAAGTGCATTTTATATACAACTATATAGATCAGACCAAAATGAGGGACAAATGAGGAGAAAGAGGGACATTGCTCCAAATCAGGGACAGTCCCTCGAAATCAGGGACAGTTGGGAGCTATGCTTTTAATACCATGCATTCTTGCAGATTTTGCGCATGTAATAACATGTTTCTTGCTTGGACTGCCAAGGGTACCATTAGGAATGAATGACACTGCAAGCCTGACAGATGTCTTTTGCCCTTTTCCTGGACCTGCACATAATTGCATGATTTTGCTCTAGTCGCATAGCTCCCAACTGTCCCTGATTTTTCGAGGGACTGTCCCTGATTTGGAGCAATGTCCCTCTGTCCCTCTTCCTCCTTCATTTTGGTCTGATCTATATAGTTGTATATAAAATGCACGTTTTATCTTTCAAAAAGTGTTTCCCAATGCTAAACCTTTCATCCAATTTAAATTAAATTGCTGCATTTGTACATTTTAAAGCCAATATAAAGCAATAGTAGTGGTAAAAAATAAAAAAAAGCCCTTGTGGATTTGATGAACCTTTTTTATTTGGTTATTTCTCCTTTAAGGGGGTGTGGCAGGAGGCGTGTCCTATGCCTACATACGTTTGCTAGTAGGTGTCTCTCATTCCCATCTCAAAATGTTGAGAGGTATGTAGTTGTCACGCTTCACTAGAGTGAATGAGACCTTAATGTGATTGTAAATACTTGATTTTCTTAATTGAAATACGAACATGTTATACTTACCTGCTTTGTCTAATGGCTTTACACAGAGCAGCCCCGATCCTCCTCTCCTGGGGTTCCCCGCTGGCGCTCCTAGATCCTCCTCCCCGCGGAGTGCCCCCCATACCAAGCCGCTCGGTCTGGGTGCTCCCTCTGGGGCCCCGCTCTGCATGTTCATTGTGTGCCTGCTCCCTCCTCACTGGCTGCTGTCTCTGAGCCAATGAGGAGGGAGAGAGCCAAGAGACCCTCTGCTCCCATGCACATCACTGACTCAAGATCAGGGTCAGGTAAGTATAATGCCGCGTACACACGATCGGAATTCTCATTGGAAAAAGCTCTGATGGTTTTCCCGACGAAATTCCGCTCAAATTGTCTTGCCTACACACACGGTCACACCAAACTCCGACCGTCAAGAACGTGGTGACGTACAACACTACAACAAGCTGAGGAAAAATGAAGTTCAATGCTTCCGAGCATGCGTCAAATTGTTTCCGAACATGCGTGGGAATTTTACGCGTCGGAATTGCTACAGACGATCGGAATTTCCGATAGAAACCTTTTCCGTCTGAAAAATTGAGAACATGCTCTCAATTTTTTGCTGGTGGAAATTCGGCCATCAAACTTCCGATGGTGCCTACACACGGTCGCATTTTCCGTTGAAAAGCTCTCATCGGTCTTTTGCTGGCCGAAACTCTGATCGTGTGTACGCGGCATTAGAGGGGGATGGGGGGGAGCTGCATGCAGTCGTTTTTTTTACCTTAATGCAGAGAACGCATTAGGCTACTTTCACACTGAGCAGTTTTTTAATCACTTTTACGTTTAAAAAGCTAAAAAAAATGAATAAAAATGCTTCCTTTTAAATTCTATGTATGTCTTCACACTGGTTGGTTTCAGTGTAACAAATCCTGCTTGCCTAATTTTTGGTGAATATTTGGTCAGTTAAAAAAAACGCAACGAAAATGCATCTCCCTATTGAAATGCATTGAAAACACATCAAAAACACATTGCTGCTGTGTTTTTTATGAGGTTTTTGAGTCACATGTCCTGTGAAAAATGCACTGCAATCACCGTAAAATATCGGTAAAATTGCAGCAATATCAAGACAAAAATTCACATGCGTTTATACTGCATTTGTGCTACGGACCAGTGTGAAAGTAGCCTTACCCTAAATTCAGAGGTTCCCACTTGCGTGGGCACAACAGCCCTTTCATTTGAATGGCTGCCGTGTCTTTGTTTCCTGTAGAAAAAGGTAGATACACCTTTTTTCATAATGCGGCCCGCAGGGAAATCGCATGGTTATTTAGACCATGCAATTTCCCTGTGGTTCCTGAAAACTCACTGCGTTTTTACATGCGTGAGGGTGCCATTCAGAATGAATGGCAGTCCTGCGCGTTTTCTTACAGCAGCACATTTTCACTGCGTGTGGTTGCGGGTGAGGGAATCACTGCGATCCCCGCAGCCACACGCATAGGTGTGAATCTGGCCTTAAGATAAGACCTCTTCTGCCTGTAGAACCACTTAGGCCCCTTTCACACTGGGGCGGGGAGCCGCGGTGACAGTAAAGCAGCGCTATATTTAGCGCTGCTTTACCGTCGTTTTAACTGCGGTATTCGGCCGCTCGCGGTGCGGTTTTACCCCCGCGAGCGGGCGAAAAAGGGTTAAAGACCCCCGCAGAGCGCCGCCGTAGCGGCGCTTTGCGGCGGTATTGCCGCGGTTTTACCGCGGTTTCCCATTCAAATCAATGGGAAGGAGCGGTATAGGAGCAGTGAATACACCGCTCCTATACCGCTCCAAAGATGCTGCTAGCAGGACTTTTTTTGCCGTCCTGCTAGCGCACCGCTCCAGTGTGAAAGCCCGCCGGCTTTCACACTGGAGTGAATGGGGCCGGATTTTTTCAGGCGGTATACAGGCGCTATTTTTAGCGCTGTACCGCCTGAAAAACGCCCCAGTGTGAAAGGGGCCTTAGTCACACACTTCCTGTTCTAGAGTGACAACGCTCAATCACTGTACTGTATCTATGAAGTGGTGTCACCCTAGGACAGGAAGTGTTGAGACTACAGGATGCCTCCCTCCTATGTTAGGGAGATAAGGAAATGGGGAAATGTTTTGTAGCTCAAACACCCAACGTGTACTTAGAACAGGAAATTAGTTGAACACCTCTCCTTCCCCTTATCTCTATAATATACCGTAGGTCAGAGGTGCACTTCTTCACTGTGCTGTATCTATGGAGAAGCAGCATTGTCACCCTAGGACACAAAATACTACACTGAACTACAACTAGTGAACTACAGAACACCTCTCCTTCTCCTTAAACGCGTTACAAACTCAGTAATTCATATAAAGAGTGCTAGTTAAAAAAATTGTAGGAAAAGGATTAGTAGATATAGTCTTTATCTGTTCATACAAGTGCAGTTCACATACAGGCAGTTCTCTATATTACCAGTAGGTGGCGCACAATGTGTAGCTGTGCAAGTAGCACAATAAGTCATGGTAGCTATACATCATACTCCACCTACTGGTAATAAGGAGAACTGCCTGTATATGAGCTTTACCTGTTTGGAACACGACATCCTGAAATCAGGACGGTTTTCAGGTTATTGTATTTTTTTTTTGTTGCTCTACATATTTATATTAATTACAATCTAATGTTTATTATTTTTGATTTATTGAGTTTTTAATTAATTTTAGTCCCTTTAATTCAGAATGCCTCTTATATATGTATTTATTTTTTTCTTTAACAGAAATATTTCTCATATACAAATACAAAAGAAAAAGAGAACTGTAAGGCACACAGTTCACCACATCATATTTGTAAATTTTTAGATGTACATCATTACTCACTGTTGGTGTTTTGATCGTTCCAAAAATATAGTTTCCTTTTGTGACATATTTTTTGAAGCCTTTTGTTTATACAGTATCTGTTTTTTTTTTGTTTTTTTTTATAGAACCTGTGCCACACCTACACTGCCACAACTGATGAAGTGACGTTAAAGGAGCTCTGGGCTACCCCCAAAAAATTAAAAGTACTAATACAAATACTGTAGCTGCTGCCTTTTAATATAAGGACACTTACCTGTCCAGGGATCCCACAATATCCTTACCTGAGCTGATTCTTCAGTCGGCTTCAGGTGCAGGTGTCAGCATGTTAAGGGAAACCAGCATTGAAGGCATGTGGCTTCCTACTGCACATGCGTGAGTCACGCTGCGCTTTGTGAATGGTCACAAAGTCTTCTGGGACCTGTGATGTGTACCAGAAGGCTGCAGGGGAAGGAGGGGGCTGAACTTCTGGGGCTTAGATTGCCGTGGCGTGTCTGACCGGAAGTGGGGGTGGTAGCTTTAAATGTGGGAGGGACTCCACTTTAAAGTGATTGTAAAGGCTGTTTTTTATTTTTTTTAAATAAAAAACATATCGTACTTACCTCCGCTGTGCAGCTCGTTTTGCACAGAGTGGCCTCGATCCTCGACTTCTGGGGTCCGCTGCTATCAATCTATCCAATCAAGAGGCGGGACCCCGTGGAGAGAGGGACAGCACGTCCTCGCCGAGGGAAATAGGGGGCTCAGGTAAGTAAAACGGGGGGGCTGGTGACTGCCAGAAGTTTTTTAATCTTTAAAGGGGTTGTAAATCCTTGTGTTTTTTTCACCTTAATGCATCCTATTCATTAAGGTGAAAAAACACCTGGCAGTCACCGGACCCCAAGCTCCTCCCCCCATTTTACTTATCTGAGCCCTGGAACTTGACCCACAGGGACGCCGCCACTCGTGTGTTCTCGATGCTGAGCCACACAGTCTGCGTCTATTGACACTGACCGGACGACTTGGCCCCCCGCCCCCCTCATCACTGCCTTTGATTGATAGAAGTGGGAGCCAATGGCTGCCGCTGCTATCATTCTGCCCAGGGAGGAGGGAGAAAGCGGCATCACTGGATCGGATCGGGCTCAGGTAAGAATAAGGAGACCCTGTCAGATTGGATGGTGCGCCCTACGGACCCCCTACACACTGTATAAGGAATGTCAGACATCACTTAAATACACTGTCCATTTCCCCCCCTCAATGAAGGACTTTGAAAAGGCCTCACCCGGCCCTTACTGGGAGACCTCTATATGGGCTTTTGCGAGCTCCTGTTCCTAGCTGTACATCCTCTTGCCTGAGGGAGTAGTGACAGGGTATCCCCTGTGGGCCATGACAAACTAAACTGGAGGCTGAACTAGACCTCCATATGCGCCATCCACTGACACTGATAACTCTATTCTTGCCTGAATATTTTGTGTACTTGTGTGCTGTGCCATTCATCTCAAATTCAAATTCTCCTATATAAATACCCCTGATGAAAGGGGTTTGAACCTAAAACACGTTGGGTTCTGGAAAGTTTTTCTCGGACATTGGTTACTGGAAAGTTTTTTTCGGATACTGGAGAGCAACTATTAGACATATATATGTGCCTTTTATATTCTACTGCAAGGCAATATGTAATTTGTATCAGTTTTTTTGTCAATGTATGTTTTAGCAATCATCTTTTGATGATTTTTTTATTCATCATTTTCTAAATAAAAAACATTTTTATATACTTTTTAGTGTTGTTGCCAATTTACCTAGGGGGTCCAATTTTTCTATGTATACAGGGATGTGGTAAACTCACTATTCGCTCTGTACTGCCCTGTACACACGGTCGGATTTTCCGACGACAAAATCCGTCTGATTTTGGGCCAAACTTGTCTTGCATACACACAGTCGCACAAAGTTGTCGGAAAATCCGATCGTTCTGAACGAGGTGACGTACAACACGTACGTCGGCACTATAAATTGGCCAGTAGCCAATAGCTTTTGTCTCTTCATTTATTCTGAGCATGCTTGGCACTTTGTCTGTCGGAATTGTCTACACGCGATCGGAATTTAAACGATCGGATTTTGTTGTCGGAAAATTTTAGATCCAGCTCTCAAACTTTGTGTGTCGGAAATTCCGACCGAAAAAGTCAGATGGAGCTAACACATGATCGGAATTTCCGACAACGCAATACGATCGCACTTTTTCAGTCGGAAAATCCAACCGTGTGTACAGGGCATTATGGTGAAGACATCTATCTACAGGTAAGAATAAGGGGGGCTCAGGGGCTCCTGCATCATAGAAGGTTTTTTACCTTGCATATAATGCATTAAGGTAAAAAACCTTGAGGCTTTAGAACCACTTGACTTGAGAACCACTTTAAGAACATCTCCCTTCACATTCTGCATGGAGCAGGTCATATTCTCCACAACCTATAAGGAAGGTTGTGTTTTCCATTATCCTATGGTCATTCACATTGGCAGACACATGTCCTTTATCAGATATAACAAATCCCCATAAGGGCTCTCCTGTCTCTCCTCTAGTGGACGCCTTGGTGCATGCCTCCTTTTCCACTCCAGGTAACTACCTTTTAGCATACATATTATATGTAACGGTACCCCCATAGGGGCTGCTGGTACATATGGCCAGCCTCTCACCCTGCACAGCCGGTCACACAAATCTTCAAATACTCTCAGTAGTCAAGAAATAGTCCTTGTACTTTGTTTTTCAGTTTTTTTTTTTTTTTTTAGGGGATTGTAACTTGGATGGGGACAGTGTACATATGTGATGCCCCCCGATTTATTGTAAAAGCAATAGGGACTGAGAACTATATACACCTCCGGTATATACATCTTCCTCTCTTCTACCTCCAGCACAAACTTGCTTGTAGAACTACAACTCCCAGGACCAGCTAGCACTGAATTGCAGGCCTGACACTGGCTCAGCCAGACCCAAAGCAAAAGATGCCCTTTGCAGGCAGGGACCGTGGGCCCCTATGGTGTAGCAAATAAATGGTAGTCCTAGTGCTAACTGTATCACGTGGCTACTGATCCCAGTACCACCTCTTCAGGCCCTGCCAGCCTTCCTGGCTGCAGTTGCCTCTTTCCACTGCCCATGCCATTACAGTCCACTCCACTGGCTCTGCACCCATCCCAGACTGCAATCTCCCAGTCCTCTCAGTCGTGCCTCCCAGACCTCCGGACTGGGTGACACTCACCAGCCCTCTTGGCTGCACCTTGTTGTTTCTCCTGGAGACTTGCCTGGCAGTATTCTCCTGCTGTCCTCTCCTTGATTCTGTGCCTCCTGTCCAGGACACCTCCATGTTTCTTGAGAGGGTCCTGTCCACACTCGACCCCAGGCCCAAGGTCACCCCACTTAGACTGGGGAGCTCCCTCAAGGGCCACCGACAGCCTAGCACTCCATCTCCAGCTTCCACCCGAACTCTCCTGCCCAGCTGGGCTGACCCTCTGTATTTCAGGGGGCCTGCCCCCTGCCAATCCAAGTTGGGGATTGGTCAGGGGAATAAAAGTATTTGATCCCCTGCTGATTTTGTACAGTTGCCCACTGACAAAAAAATGATCAGTCTATCATTTTATTGGTAGGTTTATTTTAACAGTGAGAGACAGAATAACAACAAAAATATCCAGAAAAACATATTTAAAAAAAGTTATAAATTGATTTGCATTTTAATGAGTGAAATAAGTATTTGATCCCCTATCAATCAGCAAGATTTCTGGCTCCCAGGTGTCTTCTATACAGGTAACGAGCTGAGATTAGGAGCACTCTCTTAATGGGAGTGCTCCAAATCTCAGCGTGTTACCTGTATAAAAGACACCTGTCCACAGAAGCAATCAATCAAATTCCAATCTCTCCACCATGGCCAAGACCAAAGAGCTGTCCAAGGATGTCAGGGACAAGATTGTAGACCTACACAAGGCTGGAATGGGGTACAAGACCATCGCCAAACAGCTTGATAGAGGGCGACAACAGTTGGTGCGATTATTCGCAAATGGAAGAAACACAAAATAACTGTCCATCTCCTTAGGTCTGGGGCTCCATGTAAAATCTCACCTCGGGGAGTTACAATGATCATGGGAACGGTGAGGGATCAGCCCAGAACTACACGGAGAATCCTGTCAATGATCTTAAGGCAGCTGGGACAATAGTCACGAAGAAAACAATTGGTAACACACTTTGCCATGAAGGACTGAACTCCTGCAGCACCCTCAAGGTCCCCCTGCTCAAGAAAGCACATGTACAGGCCCATCTGAAGTTTGCTAAAAACATCTGAATGACTGAGAGGAGAACTGGGTGAAAGTGTTGTGGTCAGAGGAGACCAAAATCAAGCTGTTTGGCATCAACTCAACTCGCTGTGTTTGGAGGAGGAGGAATGCTGCCTTTGACCCCAAGGGTTTTGAAGAAGCACAATGTATGTGTGAAACACCATCCCCACCGTCAAACATGGAGGTGGAAACATTATGCTTGTGGGGGTGTTTTTCTGCTAAGGGGACAGGACAACTTCATGTAGGTGGAAACATTATGCTTTGGGATTGTTTTTCTGATAAGGGGACAGGACAACTTTACTGCATCAAAGGGACGATGGACGGGCCATAAACCGTCAAATCTTGGGTGACAACCTCCTTCCCTCAGCCAGGGCATTGAAAATGGGTCGTGGATGGGTATTCCAGCATGACAATGAGCCAAAACACATGGCCAAGGCAACAAAGGAGTAGCTCAAGAAGAAGCACATTAAGGTCCTGGAGTGGCCTAGCCAGTCTCCAGACCTTAATCCCATAGAAAATATGTGGAGGGAGCTGAAGGTTCGAGTTACCAAACATCAGCCTCAAAACCTTAATGACTTGGAGAGGATCTGCAAAGAGGAGTGGGACAAAATCCCTCCTGAGATGTGTGCAAACCTGGTGGCCAACTACAAGAAACATCTGACCTCTGTGATTGCCAACAAGGGTTTTGCCACCAAGTACTAAGTCATGTTTTGCGAAGGGGTCAAATACTTATTTCACTCATTAAAATGCAAATCAATTTATAACTTTTTTGAAATGTGTTTTTTTGGATATTTTTGTTGTTATTCTGTTTCTAACATAAACCTACCATCAAAATTATAGACTGATTATTTTTTTGTCAGTGGGCAAACGTACAAAATCAGCAGGGGATCAAATACTTTTTTTCCCCACATTCCCTCTGTTCTCAGCTGCAGAAGAACTGGGGGGGGGGGAGAAGCAACAACACACTGATCTTGGAGGAGGAGAGGTAGGATCCCTGGTGTCGCACATCCATGGTATCCTGTGATGGTTATAGTAGAGTAAACCCCAGCCTGGGCTGCCACCAGGCCACGCCCCCCAACACGTTTCACTCGGGGCTTCGTCAGTTGTGTGAAACACACTGATCTTCCCAGTGAAACGATGGCGTTCATTCACAATTTTTTAGTCCGCAGCCCCAAGGTATGATCTGTTCCAGCAACCATCGCCAGCGTCTGATATACATGGTGCAGGAATACCTTGGGGCAAGGTCAGACTTGGACACCTTTCCCACCGAAAATCCTCTGGCTTACTGGGTCCTGAGGATGGATCACTGGCCAGAGCTTGCACAGTATGCAATTGAGCAACTGGCCTGTCCTGCCTCAAGCGTTCTTTCCGAACGCACATTCAGTGCCGCTGGAGGATTTGTGACTGATCATAGGGTGCGCATGTCCACCGCCTCGGTTGATCGACTGACATTCATCAAAATGATTCAGTCTTGGATCACCACCAGCTACCAGGCACCTGAGGCGGATATAA
Source organism: Lithobates sylvaticus (assembly GCA_028564925.1). Lineage (NCBI taxonomy): Eukaryota > Metazoa > Chordata > Amphibia > Anura > Ranidae > Lithobates > Lithobates sylvaticus. Next base: position 60,380,387 of record CM053036.1, on the reverse strand, counting down.
CCGAATAATTTTTAATGTCACATCCCTTCAGACTGCCTATGCTGATGCTGAGTGAATGTCCTCTTATGTTCACTGACTATCCTCTTCCTCCTCCTCAATGATCCATGCCACCACACCAGTGCCTAAGGCCCAATTTTTCAGCCCCAGTTTAACAGGGGCGTGAACTTCCAATTTTTTTAAAAAATGCTTCGCAAACACGTGTGACTGCTGTGCTCCAAGTACAGTCTCTGTGAGGGGTTGCAGTGTTGTGGCACCGCACCAGTGCCTAAGGCACACATTTTTCAGCCCCTGTTTAACAGGGGCATGTACTTCCAATTTTTTAAAAAAATGCTTCGCAACACGTGTGACTGCTGTGATCCAAGTACAGTCTCTGTGAGGGGTTGCAGTGTTGTGGCACCAGCAACAGTGCCTAAGGCACAATTTTTCAGCCCCTGTTTACAGGGGCGGGTACTTACAATTTTTTCAAAAAAATGCTTCGCAACACGTGTGACTGCTGTTCTCCAAGTACAGTAACTGTGAGGGCCGGGTTGCAGTGTTGTGGCACCAGCACCAGTGCCTAAGGGCACAATTTTTCAGCCCCTGTTTATCAGGGGCGTGTACTTACAATTTTCTAAAAAAATGCTTCGCAACACAGTGTGACTGCTGTGCTCCAAGTACAGTCTCTGTGAGGGGTTGCAGTGTTGTGGCACCATCACCAGTGCCTAAGGCACATTTTTCAGCCCCTGTTTAACTGGGGCGGGTACTTACAATTTTATTTAAAAAATGCTTCGCAACACGTGTGACTGCTGTGCTCCCAAGTACAGTATCTGTGAGGGCCGTGTTGCAGTGTTGTGGCACCAGCACCAGTGCCTAAGGCAAAATTTTTCAGCCCCTGTTATAACAGGGGCGTGTAATTCCAATTTTTTAAAAAAATGCTTCTCAACACGTGTGACTGCTGTGCTCCAAGTACAGTCTCTGTGAGGGGTTGCAGTGTTTGTGGCACCAGCACCAGTGCCTTAAGGCACAATTTTTCAGCCCCTGTTTAACAGGGGCGGGTAATTACAAATCTTGATCTAATAACTCACAGCAGGGCCCATTCCTGCGCCCACCAAGAGTAACTATGAGGGCCTGCAGTCTTTTGGCAACACCGTCCACCACCACCGCCAAAGGCCCAATTTTTCTGCCCTGTTCATCAGGTGCTTGCAATTACAAATCTTGATCTATTAACTCACAGCAGGGCCCATTCCTTGCGCCCACCAAGAGTAACTATGAGGGCCTGCAGTCTTGTGGCAACACCGTCCACCACCACCGCCAAAGGCCCAAATTTTCTGCCCTGTTCATCAGGTGCTTGCAATTACAAATCTTGATCTAATAACTCACAGCAGGGCCCATTCCTGAGCCCACCAAGAGTAACTATGAGGGCCTACAGTCTTGTGGCAACACCGTCCAACACCACCGCCAAAGGCCCAATTTTTCTGCCCTGTTCATCATGTGCTTGCAATTACAAATCTTGATCTAATAACTCACAGCAGGGCCCATTCCTGCGCCCACCAAGAGTAACTATGAGGGCCAACAGTCTTGTGGCAACACCGTCCACCACCACCGCCAAAGGCCCAATTTTATCTGCCCTGTTCATCAGGTGCTTGCAATTACAAATCTTGATCGAATAACTCACAGCAGTGCCCATTCCTGCGCCCACCAAGAGTAACTATGAGGGCCTACAGTCTTGTGGCAACACCGTCCACCCCCACCACCGCCAAAAGCCCAATTTTTCTGCCCTTTTCATCAGGTGCTTGCAATTACAAATCTTGATCTAAATAACTCACAGCAGGGCCCAGACCTGCGCCCACCAAGAGTAACTAGGAGGGCTTACAGTCTTGTGGCAACACCGTCCACCACCACCGCCAAAGGCCCAATTTTTCTGCCATGTTCATCAGGTGCTTGCGATTACAAATCTTGATCTAATAACTCACAGCAGGGCCATTCCTGCGCCCACCAAGAGTAACTGTGAGAGCTTACAGTCTTGTGGCAACACCGTCCACCACAACCACCACCTCCCCCAATTTTTCTGCCCTGTTCAACAGGTGCATGCAATTACAAATCTTGATCTATTAACTCACAGCAGGGCCCATTTCCTGTGCCCACCAGTCTTGTGGCTACACCAACATCTAATAGGGCAAATTCTGCAGAGTATATACGCCAGGCCCCTACTTTCAAACATCCAACTTAACAAACGACTCCTACTTGCACATGGAAAGAGAAAACAGGAAGTGAGAGGAAATCTACCCCATAGGAAGGGAAATTCTATCCTGTTAGATTTAATTTGGGAAAAAGGTATCTCCTCTCTACTGATACTTTATCACCAATCCTTGTTTCAATTAAAACCCCACTTTTTCCAAAAACATTTGTCATTGGGTCGGAAAGTGAGGTGACATGTTATGAACAGATGTGCAAAGACAGCAAATGTTACAGGGGTGATAACCCTCCCTATGTTCTCCAAAAAGCTTTAAAATAGATTTTTTTGGGATGGAGCTACACTTCATAATGTACCTGTTCAGATTCTACTTATGAACAAACCTAAAGCCGCAAGTGGTTTTAAATGGCTTCTTTTTTTTCCTTTACAAATGTCATTTTGTGCAAAGGACAGTTCTAAACACGGGAAACACATGCCACTTCACAGGCATACTTTAGACACCCCCCAGGTACCATATTTAAAGGAAAATTTCACTCTTTTTTTTTTCACTTTATGCAATCATTAAAATGACTGCTCCCGAAAAATCGTTAGTTTTTAAAAGTTCTTTTTGCATTGATATATGTCCCCTGGGGCAGGACCCGGGTCCCCAAACCTGTTTTATGACATTAACATGCATATTGGCCGTTGTAATTAGCACTTTTGAGATTTCGAACGTTCGCGTCCATTATAACGTATAGGGTTCGAAAATTCGCGCGAACTTTCGGTCGGTTCGAAGGTTCTGGTGCGAACCGAACCCGGGGGTGTTCGGCTCATCCCTATACATATATATATATAACCCTTAAGCATTTTCTTGCTATGGGCTGTTGTAATTCTAGAAAAAAAGCTATTATATTATATATTTTTCAGTGTTTTGCAACACAATTAGCATTTTTTTTCCTAAAGACTTCACACTTCTTCACCCTAAAGTGATTGTAAACGATCACCTTGTAAAACAACACATTCAATTTAAAAAAGAAAATGAAAGGCAAAACATTTGTGTATAGATATAAAAATACATTATAAATAGCTTTTTTCCCTTTGATCACATTCCCTCTGTTCTCAGCTGCGGAAAAGCTGGGGGGGGGGGGGGGAGCAACAACACACTGATCTTGGAGGAGGAGAGGTAGGATCCCTGGTGTCGCACATCCACGGTGTCCTGTGATGGTTATAGTAGAGTGTACCCCAGCCTGGGCTGCCACCAGGCCACGCTCCCAACACGTTTCACTCGGAGCTTCGTCAGTTGTGTGAAACACACTGATCTTCCCTGTGAAAGGTTGTGCAGCGGGGGGCGTGTAAGGACAAGTCTGATCATTGGACAAGAGCACGCTGAGTTCCCAGAATAGCTAGAGAACTGACCATGGTGTGCACTCCTGCTTAGTGTGGTCAGTTTTGAATAGGAAAGCAGATGGACTGACAGGAACACCAGGGATTTCGCATAAAGTTAGCAATACAAAGAGAATGGTATACTTTCTCATACAAGTACATGGTACAGCAGGCACATGTCAGGAATATGAAGTGTTGGGGTAACAAATGCTTTAAATACTCTCTAATGATCATTTATGAGACACAAAGAGGTTGATTTACTAAAGGCAAAGACTGTGCAAGTTTGCAAATGCAGTTGCTCCAGAGCTTAATATGTGAGTGAGGTAATACGTCACTTTACAAACAATACCCATACCCATCACATGCAGGGAAAAAAGAAAACAGCATTTTTGCTTGCACATGATTGGATGGTGGAAGTCAGCAGAGCTTCTGCTCATTTACTAAGCTCTGGAGCAACTGCACTTGTACAATGCACAGTATATTAGTAAATCAACCCCAAATAGTGGACATCTAAAAAAAACTGATGTTTTTTCACTTCCAACTCGTGTATTTTATCTCTTTCATGATTTCTTTCCATTAGCATAATCCATGGTAATCCCATGAAAGCCATTCTTCCTGGTCTAGGGTGATGGTGTTCTGCCATTGTCTCCTAATTCCTCTCCTGCGTTGTCACCCTGTCACATGTTCTTTCAATGCTTATTGTCTGGTCACTACTGTTACTGGTCCATGGCTGTCATCGTTACGAAAACCCACCCTAAGAAATGGCATGCAGCCACCACTGGAGTGCATATATATATATATATATATATATATATATATATATATAGGAAGTGGCTGTAAAGTGGTTGCAGTAGATCAGCAGCACTGAGATACAACAAAGGATAAAAAAAATGTGGACAACGTTGTCCTGGATTTGTGAGCAGGGCTGGGTGTGCGCTAATAATTTTGTCCTATGCTCTAATAGTTTGGAATGACCTTTGTACTTTATAAAGTTGTTCTTTTTCATATAAAAGGTCTTTTATATACACCGATTAGCCATAACATTAGGACCACCCACCATAACACTTATTGAGTAGGTTCTCCTTGTGCCGCCAAAACAACCCTGACCAGTTAAACCATGGACTCCACTAGACCTCTGAAGGTACGCTGTGGTAGGTATCTGGCACCAAGCCGTCAGTAGCAGATCCTCTAAGTCCTGTAAATTGCGTGGTGGGGTCCCAATGAATTGGACTTGTTTTTCCAGCACATCCCACAGACGCTCAATTAGATTGAGATCCGAAGAATTTGGAGGCTAAGTCACCACCTTGAAGACACCTTCCATCACTCCGTGGTTCAGTTCTGATGCTCACGTGCCCATTGTAGGTGCTTTTTGCTGTAGACATGGGTCAGCAGGGACACCCTGACCAGCCTGCGGCTACACAGCCCCGTACACAACAAACTGCGATGTATATAAAAGTAGTTTTTTATACACCGATCAGCCATAACATTAAGACCACCCACCATAACACCTAATATTCAGCAGGTTCTCCTTGTGTCGCCAAAACAGCCTTGACCCGTTGAGTCATGGACTCCAAAAATACTAGAGCAGGGATATGCAATTAGCGGACCTCCAGCTGTTGCAAAACTACAAATCCCATCATGCCTTTGCCTCTGGGTGTCATGCTTGTGGCTGCCAGAGTCTTGCTATGCCTCATGGGACTTGTAGTTCTGCAACAGCTGGAGGTCCGCTAATTGCATATCCCTGTACAGGGGGTCCCCGACTTACGAACAACCGACCTACAAACAACCCCTACTTACGAACGGGGCGCTGCGGGGACCCTCCGCCATTTTTCGTTGTTTTTCGCCGTGTTCCGGCCATTCTGCGCATGCGCGGCCATACGGATCCTCGGAAAATGCCGGAGATGTCCGTAATTTGCCGCGCATGCGCAGAACGGCATTAGACGGAACATCGGAAATCTCCGGAAATGTCCGTATTTGTCGGTCTGCGCATGCGCGGCCGACTTACGAACATTTCCGACTTCCGTACAGGCGGGCAGTCCCTAACGAGTTCGTAACTCGGGGACCCCCCTGTACTAGAGCATATTAGACCTCTGATGGTATGCTGTGATATCTGGCACCAAGCCGTCAGTAGCGGATCCTTGAAATCCTGTAACCTGTGAGGTGGGACCTCCATGGATTGGACTTGTTTTTCCAGCACATCCCACGGATGCTCAATTAGATTGAGATCCGAAGAATTTGGAGGCCAAGTCAACACCTCAAAGACACTTTCTTCCACTGCTCCATGGTCCAGTTCTGATTCTCACGTGCCCATTGTAGGCACCTTTTGCTCTGGATACTGGTCAGCGTGGCACCCTGACTGGTCTGCGGCTACACAGCCCCATACACAGCAAACTGTGATGCTCTGTGTATTCTGACACCTTTCTATCAGAACCAGCATTAACTTTTGCAGCGATTAGAGCTCCAATAGCTCTTCTGATGGATCAGACCACACAGGCGAGCCTTCACTCCCCATGTTCCATTAGCCTTCACGCCCTTGGACACCCATGACCCTGTCGCTGGTTCACTCTTTTACCCTCCTTGGACCACTTTTGGTCGGTCCTGACCACTGGAGACATCCCACAACAGCTGCAGTTTTGGAGTTGTCCTGACCCAGTCGTCTAACCATTACAATTTGGCCCTTGGCACTACAATTCTTACACTTGCCCATTTTTTCTGCTTTTCAACACATGAACTTTAGGGACAACATGTTTACTTGCCTAATATATCCCACCCACTTTCAGGTTCCATTGTAATGAGATAATCAATGTTATTCACTTTACTTATCAATGGTCATATTGTTATGGTTAATCTATGTGTGATATATAATTATATTTCTGCATTATTTCAATCTAATTAGGAATAAGGTGATTTTCTGTAGGGAAGACGGATTTGCCGTGCATATATTTGGCATTTGAAATCACGCGGTAAATGTTAATTGTACTTAATGAACAGGTGTCCTCATCTCAGCGCATATAGACTCTTCCCTGATGAGAAAGTTGGTGCATGTGAGAGTGTGGACATGGTTCTCGGACTGGTGGGGGAAGAGTGAGGAGCACTGAGCGTGCACAGATTAGTGAGACAGCTGTGGAGGGGGGTGGGGTGGCTCAGAGGGAGAATCACAGACTCACACTACCCCTGCGACTGGAAGAGCAGGGAGACAGACACAACTCAGGGAGACGGTAAAAGTCTGGAGCATAGACCGTCATGAGGACACCAACGCACAGGCGTCGATAGGATGGAAGTGTACCCCCATGATGTGGCCAACTGGGACTCCGCCGTCTTGTTCTTCTCCATCTAGGCAGCCTTTGGGCATCGTCTTCAGGTCATGAGGGGACAAGCGCATCCTTGCGATTACAACTTCTGGGCTTCTAATAGGGAGTCAGCACCTGCTTGGTGTAAGCGCAGCAAACATCATGCTTGCCAGAATACTTCTCTGGATCCTTTACCTGCTACCTCTTGTATTTCCTTTAGAAGGTGAGCTTCCAAATTTCCATGGTCTCTCTTTTTCCACATTTTGTTACCTTAACAAAAATGAATGAGAAAGCTTTGTCGGCAACTTTGAAACACTGCTTTAACCTATTTGGACAAGAAAATAGCAAGTTAGATGAGAATTCGAGGAACAGGTCTTGTTGAAGATGTGTTGGCTTCAGAGTAGGGGTGGTTTGGTAGCAGTATCCTCCAAGGTGACCAGGTCTTGTTGAAGATGTTTTGAATTCAGAACATAGATGATTTTGTTGTAGTGTCCTCTTAGGTGACTGGATCTTGGAGTCATATTGGCTTTAGAACAGAGATGGTTTTGTTGCAGTGTCCTTACAGGTGTCTGGGTCTTCAAGCTGGGAAACACTTGTCTTTAAAACAGAGGTGGCTTTGTGGCAGTGTCTTCCTAGGCGACTGGAGCTTGTTGGAGATCTGTTGGCTTCATACAAGATGTGGTTTTGTTGTAGTGTCCTCTTAGGTGGCTGGGTCTTGTTGGAGATATGTTGACTTCAGAACAGAGGTGGTTTTGTGGCAGTGTCCTTATAGGTGACTGGATCTTGTTGGAGATGTGTTGACTTCAGAACAGGGATGGCTATGTAGCAGTGTCCTCCTAGGTTACTGGGTCTTGTTGAAGATCTGTTGGCTTTGGACAAGAGGTGTTTTTTGTAGCAGTGTCCTCCTAGGTGACTGCGTCTTGTTGGAGATGTGTTGGCTTTAGAACAGAGGTGGTTTTGTAGCATTGCCTGTTATAAGTGACTGGGTCTTGATGGAGACATGTTGGCTTCAGAACAGAGGTGGTTTTGTGGCAGTGTCCTTCTAGATGACTGGGTCTTGCTCCAAGTGACCTTTAATAGGTTCAGACAAATACAAGGATAAGCAAATGTGACCATCTTTCATGAGATTGACTTACAGCCTACAGGCACTCAAAAAAGGACCGTGTAGACTTGTATACATCGTCCTCATACAACCAGTTTGACCAACAACTGTGTCTGAGTGGCTATTCTGCTCAGATATCAGCGAATTAGGCCTTAAAACTGTCTGAAAATAGCCTGTAAATTGGAACCTAAAGAGTTAGCTTAAATGTAAGGGTGTGCAATTGTGGCCAACATTTATAGCTGAGGTAGAATTACAGACTAGAGGCACTTATAAGGACGGCATAGATGGGCAGACATGGTCTTCATGAGACCAGTTTTACCAACAACCCTGCCTTAGTAGCTATTCAACTCAGATATCAGCAAATTAGTTGATTAATTCGATTTTGAGTGCAGACAACAGGGAAGGTGTAATATTTGAGTCCCTGCTTATGTATTGCACTACAGAAAAAAAGATTCAGATTTACCACAAACAAGAAATAAATATAGCATAAGAACTAGAAATGTTCTTCACATAAGTCAAGATTGTTGACATTGTATCAAGCTTTGCTGTGCAGCTGGTTGCTCTATGTATGTTGCCATTACAGGCTTAAAGGAAAGTCCACCTTCCTAACAACTTTGAGATATTTACAAAAATTTTTTTATTTGCCCTAACATTTTATGATGTTTTGCTCCGTTATACAATCTACTGGGCTAAAATATATATTAAAAAAAAAAAAGGTTATGATTTTGTAGAAGAGGTATGTCTAATCTTATTTAATATATTCACCTGGGCTGTGACTTTGGCTATTTTGTGACAGGAAGTTTTTTATGTTGGATTGAATTTTTAGATTATAATGTATAATATATGGTGCTTAAAGTGGTTGTAAAACTCATGAACATGACATGAAATATGAACAAAGAATATCCCTCTATAGTGTGTACTCAATTAAAAGCACTTATGCCGCGTACACACTTTCCGGCAGAAAAAGTCAGATGGGAGCTTTTCATCGGACATTCTGACCGTGTGTATGCCCCATCAGATTTTTTCTGCCGGCATTTCCGACGGACTTTGATATAGGAAAATTATTGTGGCCTAAATTTCTAAGTAATATTGAAAGATGCTGATAGAGCAAAGTACCATCATCCGTATTATGTGAAGTAAATGTTTAGGGGGATCTGCTCCCCAACCAGAACCACCTTGAAAAGGGAGCTGTCGGACTATTGCGGTACAATATACATATATAACAATAAATTAATGAACCAATATATATAAAAATATACAAAGATTTTTTATTAATACAAAAGGAAATTCAATCATAAAAACAGTTGCATACGTGGGGTATTTCTACTAGTTTCGCTATCTGTGTAGCTTCTTCAGGAAATACAATCTATAAGTCTGCAAAAGAAAACTTGAAGTTTATAACCATATACATTTTATTCAGTTGCATCAACATTCAACTAAACATTTAGACATGATATAGGGGGAAGATACATGAGAGTATACAGCTTCTTACCCCACTTGGACTTTGATATAGAACATGTTCTAAATCTTTCCGGAGCGTAGTCCATTGGCAAGTTCGACCATGTGTACGGGGCATTAGTGTAATTTCACATCAGAAAAATGGCTACCAGAGGGAGCTCTAGCAGACTGACAGCCTCATCTCTGTTCCTGTGTGCTGTGTGGAGAAATGTGTGTCTCTTCCCTCCAATCAGCTTTCAGAGCTCTCTTCACTGAGCTCTGCAGTGTATAACTTTAGCTCTCCGCCCCCCTTTTTTTTTTTTTTTTTAACCGCTTCAGCACCGGCCATTTTACACCCTTCCTTACCAGAGCACTTTTTGCGATTCGGCACTGCATCGCTTTCACTGACAATTGCGCAGTCGTGCGACGTTACACCCAAACAAAATTGACGTCCTTTTTTCCCACAAATAGAGCTTTCTTTTGGTGGTATTTGATCGCCCCTGCGGTTTTTATTTTTTGCGCTATAAACAAAAAAAGAGCGACAATTTTGAAAAAAAAAAAACACTTTTTTACTTTTTGCTATAATAAATATCCCATTTTTTTTAAAAAAAAACTATTTTTTTCCTCAGTTTAGGCCGATACGTATAAAAAAATCGCAATAAGCGTATATTGATCGGTTTGCGCAAAAGTTATAGCGTCTACAAAATAGGGGATATATTTATTGCATTTTTTTTTTTTTACTAGTAATGGCGGCGATCTGCGATTTTTTTTTTTTTTTTTTTTTTTTTTTTTTTTTTTTTTTTTATCCGTGACTGCGACATTGCGGCGGACACTTCGGACACTTTTGACACATTTTTGGGACCATTCACATTTACACAGCGATCGTTGCTATAAAATTGCATTGATTACTGTGTAAATGTGACTGGCAGGGAAGGGGTTAACACTAGGGGGCGCTGCAGGGGTTAATGTTTTCCCTAAATGTGTGATTCTAACTGTGGGGGAGGGGACTCAAGGGGAGGAGACGGATCATGTGTTCCTCCGTGCTGGGATCACATGATCGGTCTCCTGCTCGCTGACAGGACGTGGAGCTGTGTGTTTACACACACATCTCCACGGTCCCGCACAGTCCCGTTGTTTTAACGGGCAATCGCGGGTGCCCGGCGGACATCGAGGCCGCCGGGCACCCGCACCGGGTCCCGAGCGACGCCGCGCGCGCGCCCCCCCCCAGGCGGCCGGGAATGGGAGGACGTCATATGACGCCCACCCAGGATGGTAGATCCACCTTGTGGGCGTCATATGACTATGGGCGGGTATTGAAGGGGTTAACCCTCAGACAAGCTTATAAAGGCTGGAATTTTATGGATGTAGAGAAAAAAGGGCTACAGATAAACGGGTACAGCTTATGTAGGAGGATTTGTTTAATCTCTGTATATTATGTGAGGATAGTCCCTTTATCAAAAAATACCTTGTGCAGTTCCTAAATATCATTAAATAACCCAAAACCAAACGGCTTTAAAAATATGCTTTAGGCTGGGGCAGCTGTGGAGCGCACTGCACAGAAACGCTGTGCGTCTTTAGCCCTGTTTCAGGGCCGAATTCAGGCAAAGATTCGTCCCTGAACTGGAAAATAGGGATGCACAGCGTTCCTGTGCGATCTGCAGCCGGTTCCAGTGTGAACCAACCCAAGCTTTTTCCATACCTGTAGGGAATTTTGGCAATGGATAAAGCCTGCCCTAAAATCTCCTAAGAGTCTTCCAAGCTCCGTCCTGTCTTCTTTCTAGGAGGGAACAGTTTGTATAAGCGCCCCCCTAGAGGTGAGGTTGGTCATGCATATGCGTAGTGCACTCTGTCTCCTGTTGCAGCTGCTGAGCTCAACCACTCTGAGAGGAAAGCGTGTTGCGCATGTTTGGGGCTTAAGAGAAGGGTAACACTCACTTTTGAATCACTAGGGGGCGCTTGTCCTATCGCATGCTCGATCCTAGAAAGAAATACGCTTCAAATAGCTCAGGTGTGACAGCCACTTAGTTATTACCAAAAATATATAAATTTACATTAAATTTAAAAATTTAAAACCCTACAAATTAAAGTGTATGTAAATCCTAACAATAAATGTCTCTTATTTGCTCCCTTTTAGTCTGTTAAATATATATGTAGCGCTGGCTCCTGACGAGCAGGCGATATTGTTTTTGGAAATTAAGTTGCCTGAAGCCACAGTTGGGCTTCAGAATAATTTCACTAAATTTCTGGTTTCAGTACCAGTCCAGCTGGGTTGCACTGGGTTCTCCTTGACCGCAGGTGTCGCTGTCACCACCGGCAAGAGTAGAAACGCAGTCTAGCTGGATGCATTGAATGCCACTTATCTCCCGGAACCAGCCCAGTAGGAGTGTTCTCCTGCTGTGAATTCTGGGGGGTGGTATTTAAAGGTACAGACGCCATGTTAGCGGGAATTATTTTCTGTCTTTTTGGTTCCGGGGGTCCTCCTGACCCAGCCCTATGGCCCTCCTGGCCTGGAGTGCGGGACCCTGCATCCTGCGTCTCGGGGCTGGCTAGCCCAAGGCAAGGTAACTGGAGGGACAGGCCTGACTGAAGTTCAGAGCCTACTGATCCAAGGAAGGTCCGGTGCTGTCTCATCTGAAGGGAGAGGCCCAGCAACTGAAGTACCCCAGGGGAGGACTCGCTTAGGGAAAGGCCGTGCGCAAGGCTGGCTTCTCTGACGGAGCCTGGAGACTTAGTTGAAGGACACAACCTGGATCCACATTCATACGGTATCGCCGGATCGGCTGAGAGAAACTGGTACCGTATGTTAGTTCTTTAAAGTTCATCCAATCCCTCAGTGACGCTAAAGTGTAACCTACAAGTCTGTGGCAGAGACTTTGCCGAGCATCAAACCGGCTGCTAGGCCTAGTGAGAAAGGTCTATCCGGGTGGGTAATTCAATCCAGTTTGTGGAACAGTATTATCCTCTGGATTCTTCTAGTACAGAGGCGTATCTAGTGAAAATGGCGCCTATGGCAAGCACTGAAACTGTGCCCCTGTCAAAACATTTGCGGCCTTACCAGCACCCATAAATGCAGAAACATCAGCACCCATAAATGCGGCATTACCAGCACCAATAAATGCTGCAACATCAGCACCCATAAATGCAGCAACATCCGCACCCATTAATGCGGCCTTACCAGCACCCATTAATGCGACCTTACCAGCACCCATAAATGCAGTAACACCAGCACCCATAAATGCAGTAACATCAGCACCCATAAATGCGGCCTACCAGCACCCATAAATGCAGTAACACCAGCACCCATAAATGCGGCCTAACCAGCACCCATAAATGCAGTAACACCAGCACCCATAAATGCAGTAACACCAGCACCCATAAATGCGGCCTTACCAGCACCCATAAATGCAGTAACACCAGCACCCATAAATGCAGTAACATCAGCACCCATAAATGCGGCCTTACCAGCACCCATAAATGCAGTAACACCAGCACCCATTAATGCGGCCTTACCAGCACCCATTAATGCAGTAACACCAGCACCCATAAATGCGGCCTTATCAGCACCCATAAATGCAGCAACATCCGCACCCATAAATGCGGCCTTACCAGCACCCATAAATGCAGTAACACCAGCACCCATAAATGCAGCAACATCAGCACCCATAAATGCGGCCTTACCAGCACCCATAAATGCAGTAACATCAGCACCCATAAATGCGGCCTTACCAGCACCCATAAATGCAGTAACATCAGCACCCATAAATGCGGCCTTACCAGCACCCATAAATGCAGTAACATCAGCACCCATAAATGCGGCCTTACCAGCACCCAAAAATGCAGTAACATCAGCACCCATAAATGCGGCCTTACCAGCACCCAAAAATGCAGTAACATCAGCACCCATAAATGCGGCCTTACCAGCACCCATAAATGCGGCCTTACCAGCACCCATAAATGCTGCGCCAGCACCTCTGACATTGGACAGAGGTAGAGAGGGAGTAGGATCACCAGTGTCCAGGTGCCCTAGGCAGCTGCCTAGTGGTAATGCCGGTGTTCTGTCGAGAAGTACCCCCTAGCGAAAAATGCTGGGACAGAACTGCACGTGCACAGAACGGAGCCTCAGAACAGCTGAGCTTAAGATCAGCTGTTTCGCGTTGCCGAGGCACGTTCATGTAGGTGAGGACGGATATTTACATAAAGGTGGCGGATATTTCAATGATGGCCAGTGCTAGGGGCGGAATTTTTATCGCTGAACAAACAAATCTGGTAAAGAAACCTTTATGTAATATATACAAATCTGCCCTTCAATTGACTAAACACGCCCCGCAGCGTTCAAAATGAATAGCAGATAAAGATTTATTTTGCAAATTTCTTTGGCCATCTATACAAATTCCACCCCCAGCACTGCCCATCATTGAAATATCCGCCCCCTTCATGTAAATATCCATCCCTCACCTACATGAACGTGCCTCGGCCACACGGGACAACAGCTGATCGTAAACTCAGCTGTTCTGCGGCTCCGTGTGGCGCATGCGCAGTTCCACCTGGGCACTATTCGATAGCCGGGCATTTCTCGACAGAGCACCGGCCCTGTCTGCTTGGCACACATGCAGAATCACACATGATGACTTTAAGTCACCACCATGTGCGATTGTGCGTGCCAGGCCCAAGCAGAAGCAAGCAGCCAATCAAATATAGTGCTCAATATGGATTAAATAAATGTGCTTAGCCATAGATATCATAAATAAAGTGTAATAAAGTGATTTGTGCAAAAGCAGGTACTACTTGCACAAATCACTTTATTATACTTTATTTGTGATATCTATGGCTAAGTATATTTATTTAATCCATATTGTTTGAGCACTATATTTGATGCTCAAGATCGTGGTGACTGACTGGTTCTGTAATTGTACCTGCTTCTAGGTTGCAGTGCTAATCCTTCCAGGTGCTGCTGCCTGGGGGTTCCAAATGTTTCTCTTCTCTCTAGTGACGTAGTGTTCTCTCTAGAGTTCTCTTCCTCAGCCTCCAGAGTCCTCATGGTCACGTCACCGACCACGTCACCGTCACGTGACATCACACAGACCCGGGAGACCTCGCTCCGGGGAGAAGCTGAAGCAGCTGCAGAGAGGAGGGTAGTTGGAGCATTAGGCCCCGCCTCCGCATTAGGCCCCGCCTCCGCACTAGGCTCCGCCTCCGTCCGTTTCACTACGGCTACGTAGATGACCCGGGCGAGTCAACCCATCAGCCGTCATGGGATGGGGGAGACTGTCGCTTCCCTCCTCACTTGCTAGTGAAGTGCTGTGCCGGCGCTGCGCTCCAGCAGGCCGGCCGTGGCGCAGGGGACTGCATTAGTGCGGGAGGCGGCCGCGAGAGGACGGGTGGGACTGTTTTATTGTGCAGGGGCGGCTTTTTAGCCGCCCCCCTCCCCATGGCGCCCATGGCACTTGCCCTGGCTGCCATACCCTAGATACGCCACTGTAGGTCTGGAGACATACTTGGCCAGTCCATCACCTTTACCCTTTATTGTCTTGGAGGTGTGCTTGAGGTCGTCATGTTGGAATACTGCCCTGTGGCCCAGTCTCTGAAAGGAAGGGGATCATGCTCTGCTTCAGTATGTCGCAGTACATGTTGGCATTCATGATTCCCTCAATGAACTGTAGCTCCCCAGTGCCGGCAGCACTTATGCAGCCCCAGACCATGACACTCCCACCACCATGCTTGACTGTAGGCAAGACACACTTGTCTTTGTACTCCTCACCTGATTTCTGCCACACACACACTTGACACCATCTGAACCAAATAAGTTTATCTTGGTCTCATCAGACCACAGGACATGGTTCCAGTAATCCATGTCCTTGGTCTGCTTGTCTTTAGCAAACTGTTTGTGGGCTTTCTTGTGCATCATCTTTAGAAGAGGCTTCCTTCTAGGATGACAGCCATGCAGACCAATTTGATGCAGTGTGTGGCATATGGTCTGAGCACTGACTGGCTGACCCCCACCCCTTCAACCTCTGCAGCAATGCTGGCAGTACTCATATGTCTATTTCCCAAAGACAACCTCTGGATATGACGCTGAGCACGTGCCCTCAACTTCTTTGGTCGACCATGGTGAGGCCTGTTCTGAGTGGAACCTGTCCTGTTAAACCACTGTATGATCTTGGCCACTGTGTTGCAGCTCAGTTTTAGGGTCTTGGCAATCTTTTTTAGTCCTAGGCCATCTTCTGCTCCCCATTCACACCTGAGACCTTGTAACACTAACGAGTCACATGACACTGGGGAGGGAAAATGGCTAATTGGGCCCAATTTGGACATTTTCACTTGGGGTGTACTCACTTTTGTTGCCAGTGGTTTAGACATTAAAGTGGTTATAAACTCAAAAAAAACAACCTGTAAGACAAAGGCATAATGAGCTAGTATGCATTGCATACTAACTCATTATGAAATACTTACCTTAGAACAAAGCTGTTGCAGCGGTCATTATATCTGTTATATCTATAAAAGTATTTCATTATATTTGTTCAACAAGTGCAAAAAAAAAAAAAAAATATCTGTTGATCCTGCCAGAAAAGTTGAAAGAATGGGAGCAATGCTAACTGGTAACTGTCCAGAGGCAGAGAGTACAGGATACTCTCTGCCTCTGGACAGTTACCAGTTAGCATTGCTCCCATTCTTCGTGGACTACAAAACACCTCCCAGTTATGGAGAAGAGACAGAGTTATGTAGTAACACACTCCCTGTCCTAGGGCGACAACACTGCTCAGTACAAGTACAGTTGTCACGTTTTTTGAGTTTAGATAAGATTAGCGGCAAAATAAAATAAATAATAATAAAAAAAGGAATAAATGACTTTAAAGAGACAAATAACTGATGTAATTTAGTGGTGCAGTGTATGTAAACTCTAAGGGCTGGTTCACATCAGAATGCAGTGCAGGAAAGCCGCGTTCTGTGCTCACGTTTCCCACAGCACTGCAGGTGCTATCTGCGGTGGGTGTCAATATCACGTTAATGACACCCCAAATACAGGTCGCAAATTCAATGTGTTTTGCCAACACTGGATCGCATAGTACAGAAGTACCATGAGATGCGGCTGCAGTGAGCTTCCAAAATCAGCACATGCACCCCTTTTGGTGCGGTGCAATTTTAGCTAATTCAAAATGAATGGGCTGAAATCGCATCGCACAGAACTGCATGTGAATCGCACAGCAACACCGCAACGCATTCCTGTGCAATTCCTGGGCCCTAGCAATAACTTTTTATTTTTTATTTTATTTGCACTCTTTTGGTCTGTTAATTACGGACTACCCACCGCCTTATTACTGCAGCAGAGCAGCCCCACTGCACTGGATCACGTAAATGTAGCTTGAGGTAAATTATTAAATTATACAAGAGTCTTTTATTAATATCCAATCACTCAGTCACCAAATTAAATTCAAGATACTAAATATAACTTACAAAGCCATCCACAACTTGGCCCCCAGCTACGTCACAAACCTAGTCTCAAAATACCAACCTAATTGTTCTCTTCACTCCGCCCAAGACCTCCTGCTCTCAAACTATCTTGTCCCCTCATCCCATGCTCGCCTTCAGGACTTCTCCAGAGCCTCTCCCATCCTCTGGAATGCTCTACCCCAATCTGTCCGATATTCTCCTACTTTATCCACTTTCAGACTATCCCTGAAAACTCATCTATCTCTCTATATCGAGAGATCTTTGGAGCACTGTAGGATCGGTGTATTCACCGCTCTTAAAGCGCCCCTTCCCATTGAAAACAACGGGGCAGCGCTGCAAACCTCCCTGCAAAGCGCTGCTTAACCCTTTTTCGGCCGCTAGCGGGGGTTAAAACCGCCCCGCTAGTGTCCGAATAGTGCCCCTAAAACGATGGTAAAGCGTCGCTAAATCTAGCACTGCTTTACTGCCAGCGCCCGCACTGCCCCAGTGTGAAAGTAGCCTAACTCGTAAGCAATAAATGTCAGAAAAAGGCGTAGGCATGAAGGGGTTAAAAAAAAACCCTGCAAAACCGGTTCTGGCAGTGAAAGGGTTAAAAGTAGAAAGAGGGGAAAAAAATCAATAATATAAAAATAATAGATGAAATGTAAAAATCCATAACAAATGGTAACATGTAATATATTGATTGATGTAAGATTGATGGGTGAGTTCTCTGTCCCTAGATGGATGCAGCGAGGGGAAGATTATGGAGCATAATCTATACATTATTATCCCACCCCCTGATGGTGAGAGTTTACACTCAGAATGTACACCGACATTCCCAGACACAACAATAGTGCGATCCTATAAATAGTAATGAGCCGTAATGTAAATATTTAAGGAGTCTGTATATTATGGGGCTGATGATCCTCACCTGGTTATTATAACAAAGTGACATTATTCTGACATCTCCCCTGCTGTATATCACATAGAAGACTCACAAATCAGTGTTTTACTTTACTCTGCTCTATAGGTTGGATGCATCTTTTTATGCCTTGAAGCAAAACCCCAGGTAATAGACATGTGCAATTTGTTTCGTTACAAATTAGTTTAACAAATCTCGACAAATTTGTTAATTTGGAAATATCAGAATTAACGAAAACCCGTTTAACTAATTTTTCCGAATATTCAATTTGAATATTCGGAAATTCATACATTCGTATATTTGCACATTTATAAATTCGTACAACTAATTGTTAACTATTAAATTAAAGGTATTGGAATTTCCTTTGAAATTTGGTTGTTAGTGAACGTAACAAATACGAATTTATCCGAAGTTACGAATTATCCGAAATAACGAATGCTGCATCTAAATGAATGGAACGTAATGAATTAATAATAATAAATAACATAATAATAAAAACTTTTTATTTATTATTAATTCGTTCCGTTTACGTTTCATTTGTTTAGATGTGGCATTCGTTATTTCGGATAATTCGTAACTTCGGATAAATTTGTTCACTAACAGCCAAATCTGAAAGGAAATTCCAATACGTATAATTTAATAGTTAGTTTGTTATTAGTTATTATTTTAGATTTTCAAATTTTCGGGTTTTCGAATTTCAAAATTTCAAATTTCTGAATTTTCAAATTTACGAATGTGTGCGAAATTTATGAATGTACGAATTGCGATTTGACCCAAAAAACAAAACAAAAAAAAAAAACTAAAACTAATGAAACTAAAACAAGCACATTTTCTGGCAGTCTACATGTCTATTGGGTAGATTAAAAAGAAAAAAAAAATTATGAAAAAGTCATTAACCTTTTTGCTGCCAAATCCTTTTTCTTGACCTGCACATTTTAGGCCTGACGATTACTTAAAACCTCCAAAAGATTATAGGGGGTAATTAGGTGGCGGCAGCCCAAATCTGGAGCAGCTATGCAAAGTAACCAATCAGCTTCTATCTGCAGCGGAACTTCACCTTAGGCCCTGGTTCACACTGCACAGCATTGATTCGCACAGGAATCGAATCGCATTCCTGTGCAAATCGCATGCAAATCTATGCGGTGTGATTTGAGCCTATTCATTTAAATGGCTCAAATAGCACCACATCCGCATAAAAAAGGTGCGGGCAGCTTTTTTTTTTGTTCGCATTGGAACCGGACCACATAGATGTTTAAACCTATGCGATTAGGTTCAGGCAAACACATTGCTTTTAGCAACATGTCTTTGGGATGTCCTTTTAATTGACACGCACAGCAGATCGCATGAACACAGTGCGATTGCTATGCGGTGTGGGAAACGCACATGAAACGCTGTGCTTTCTGCACCACATTAGTGTGAACCAGGGCTAAATGGGAACTTCTGCTGATCCTCCTCCACCTCCTCTTCTACTTTTTGAATTTTTTTTTTTTTTTATAGAGAGTGGGTATTTATTTCTGGCAGTTAAATTCCCCTCTAGGTATTTTCTGAAAGCAAAGACCCAGAAAATAAAATGGTGGTAGTTGCAGTCCTACTTTAAGTCGCACAATATTAGCGCAATGGTTTATCAAACCCATATTTTCAGTAAAAGAAACACTTAAATTAGTTTTAGTGCACAGAAACACAACATAGTCCCATTTTGTAATTTTTTATGGTAAAATATAAAACAATCTGACTTTGTCGAGTAAATAGATACCAAACATGTCAAGCCCTAAAACTGTGCACCTGTCCATGAAATGACAACAAACTCTGGTACCCTAAATTGTCCATAGGCAGCACTTTAAAAGCTTTTACAAGACATTAGCGTGAATAAGGGGCCTATAATTATTGCTCTCACTTTGGCGTGCGTGCTTATACAGTGGAACCTCGGATTATGAGCATAATCCGTTCCAGGAGAATGCTTGTAATCCAAAGTACTCGCATATCAAAGCGAGTTTCCCCATTGAAGTTAATGGAAATAATTAGTTCCGCATTGACTTTAATGGCATGCAATACTGCATGCGGCCAGATGGGGGGCGCCAGAGAGCCTTGGAAACCGCCTGAAAGGCCCGAGGACACCTCGGCTGACCTCTGCAAACCTCGGAAAGACTCCGTTCCCGAGGTTTGCCGAGGTCAGCCGAGCTGTCCTCGGGCCTTTCCGTGCATTTCCGAACGGCGCCCCCCCCCCACCTCAGGCCAAACATGGTACTGTACACGCTTTGGCCTGAATCGTGCTCGTTTTGTGAGACAACACTCGCAAACCGAGTTACGATTTTTTCAAATACAGTGCTCGTATTGCGAAAACGCTTGTTAACCACGTTACTCGCAATCCGAGGTTCCACTGTACCTATATGTGTGGCGGAATTGTTTATTTTCTACAATTTGCATTTGTGGGTACATGGGGGAGGGGGCCTTTAGGAAAATATTTTTAAGGGTTTTTAATTTTTTTTTTTTATTAAACTTTGGTTTAACTTTTTTCTGTTTTTAACTTGGTGTTACTAAACCCACAACAGTAAAATCAGTCTGTAAAACTCAAAATTTTTAAAATCGCACCGTTCCAAACTGTCTGGTACTGCGGTACCATGTGTTTTAGCAGCTGTGAACGCAGGTTTGTCGGGGTCATGGAAATGCCTGAGGCGTTTCAAAACTGCCCATAAAACGCAGGGCATTTTTGCGTTGCTTTTGCGGTGCTTTAGCGCCGTTTTTGCGGCGCTAGGTGTGCGCTTAAAGAAAAAAAGAGCTATTCTGCTGCGTTTTTGAAGCGCTTCCAATTCATTTCGCTATTCAAAGCGCTCTAAACATGCCCCAAAGATGCTGCTTGCAGGACTTTTTGCACCACCCCGCCAGCGCACCGCCCCAGTGTGAAAGCTTCCATTGGAATTAATGGGAAGCAGTTTTCTTTTAGTGAAAAAGACCCTGAAAAGCACCTCCGTATGAAAGGGGTCTATGAACTAATGGCACCTACGTGCATCTACAGGAGGCAACGCGTTTTATCGCGGTGCGGGAAAAATTCGCAATTTCTCGTGCTTTCCCATGCTGCACTTGGTGTGAACAAGCCCTCCATCTAGGCGAAATAAAATAAATCAGTTTTGCCTTCAATACTTTATTAACATCTAAAGTGGCAGTTCCTGAAAGGTCACATGACATCCTGGGCTTGCTGGTTCCTGCATGTCTTGCTGGCTGGGAGTTGTAGTACCATCTGCAGTTTACAATACCCACCATAGCTCCCCTTCCCCCTCCTCAGTCTCCCTCCTGCTGTTGCATTGTTCGGCTTCATTTCATATTGCCAAGCACACGGTCTCATGAGCCGATACGTGGGAGGCTGTGTCCTGGTTTCCCCCAGGAGCTACAGAAGGTGCAATGCCGAAAACATTTCACCAACATGATCTTCCGTGCGAGAATCCGTCGCTGGGGAGCGCCACCGCGTTTACGTCAGACATCCCAGACAACGCACAGCGGCGGCCGTCAGTCACACCATATAGAGGCCGGACCAGGCTGGACTCAGCTGCTATAGAATTATGACCTACTTTCCACTCCAGCAGATTAAAATGCAGAATTTAGCACGGAAGGGAAATCAAAAAGAAGACAGAAGGGAGTAAAAAAAAATGGAAAGGCGCCCCATAGGAAATATCAATTATATAATAGTAGAACAGTCGATGTATACCGATCACTACACTCTCATAGAAGCTTTAACATGTTAATATCATATTATAAAAATTCTATTATCTGCAGCTTTCATTAAAATAATCCATGGTGATCCTGCCTTGTTTAGACACTTCCTGTTATAGGGTGACAACACTGCGCCCCCGTTTCCCAATTGTCCCCCTGCGTTGTCACCCTGTCACATGGACTCTCAATAGAAACTACAAGTGGCTGTTTCAACATACTTTATGCAAGAATGGTCTGCTATTGTCACCATCAGGAAACCCACCCTGAGAAATGTCACACAGCTATCAGTGTAGTGCATGTAGACAGCAAGTGGCTGCAAAGTGGTGGCAGGAGATCAGTAGCACTGAGACGCAACAAAGGATTTACCTCCTTCCGCCTGCGATTTAGCCGAAAAAGACGGGTACAGCGCCGGCCTTAATTCCTGGGAGGGTGTCCATGTACGTCCTCCTGGGAATGCACCTGACACGCTCTGTGATCAGCGAGTCAATGTGACTCAGCTGATCATAGATCCCGGCCCCTTTCCACGTGATCAGCTGTCAGCTGACAGCTGATCACATGATGTAAACAGAGGATCGTAATCTGCTTTTTTTTCCCCTCACACTGACAGCGTGAGGCGAAAAAAACAAACCCGATTAGCGGCTTCTGTCAGAGGGACATCGGTCCCAATCAAGGAGAGCCACTGCTGCTATGTAGTGCCCACCAGTGCCATCTACCAGTGCCACCTTTTAGTGCCCATCAGTGCTTCCAATCAGTGTCTCGCTATCAGTGCTGCCTAACAGTGCCACCTATCAGTGCCCATCAGTGCTGCCTCATTAATGCCCATCAGTGCTGCCTTATCAGTGCCGCCTTATCAGTGCCTATCAGTCCAGCCACTGCTGCTATGCAGTGCCCACCAGTGCAGCCTAGCAGTGCCCACCACTGATGCCTATCAGTGCCACCTACCAGTGCCCACCAGTGTCACCTTTTAGTGCCCATCAGTGCTGCCAGTGTCTCGCTATCAGTGCTGCCTAACAGTGCCACCTATCAGTTCTGCCTCATTAATGCCCATCAGTGCCGCCTTATCAGTGCCTATCAGTCCAGCCACTGCTGCTATGCAGTGCCCACCAGTGTCGCCTTATCAGTGCCTATCAGTCCAGCCACTGCTGCTATGCAGTGCCCACCAGTGATGCCTATCAGTGCCACCTACCAGTGCCCACCAGTGTCGCCTATTAGTGCCCATCAGTGCTGCCAATCAGTGTCTCGCTATCAGTGCTGCCTAACAGTGGCACCTATCAGTGCTGCCTCATTATTACCCATCAGTGCTGCCTTATCAGTACCGCCTTATCAGTGCCTATCAGTCCAGCCACTGCTGCTATGCAGTGCCCACCAGTGCCGCCTATCAGTGCCCACCGGTGCTGCCTATCAGTGCCACCTACCAGTGCCCACCAGTGTCGCCTATTAGTGCCTATCAGTGCTCCCAATCAGTGCTGCCAATCAGTGTCTCGCTATCAGTGCTGCCAATCAGTGTCTCGCTATCAGTGCTGCCTATCAGTGCCCATCAGTGCTGCCTCATTAATGTCCATCAGTGCCGCCTTATCAGTGCCTATCAGTCCAGCCACTGCTGCTATGCAGTGCCCACCAGTGCCACCTATCAGTGCCCCCCAGTGCTGCCTATCAGTGCAGCCCATCAGTGCCCCCCAGTGCTGCCTATCAGTGCAGCCCATCAGTGCCCATCAGCGCACATCATTGAAGGAGAAAAATTACCTATTTTCAAAATTTTGTACAAACTATGTAACTGTTTTGTCTTTTTTCCCAAATTTTTGGTGTTTTTTTTTATTTTTTTTTTAGCAAAAATTAAAAAACCCAGCAGTGATTAAATACCGCCAAAAGAAAGCTCTATTTGTGTGAAAAAAATATATAAAAATGTTCTATGGGTACAGTGACGCATGACCACGTAATTGTCATTCAAAGTGTGACAGGGCTGAAAGCTGGAAATTGGCCTGAGCAGGACGGGGGTTTAAGTGCCCAGTAAGCAAGTGGTAAAAGTGTTACTAAACCCCGGACTCTGCATTCACTATATCTGGTCTCCCACAGTACACAGAACATGGAAAAGCAATTATTTTAGGAAATATAAACTACTAAATACCTTTTCTCATCAGCAATATATATAAGTCTTGTGACATCTATCAGTGTCTGGTCAAAGCTTGTAGAAAACAAGGAAAGGGGCTCCTCTGAGTGTATAGGTAAAAAAACTTTAATAGTAAAAACAACATCAACTCACATGGGAGAAGGTATGGTAGAGTAAATCTCTGGGCTGAGTAGTGTCCAGGAGCGGGATGGGTGACCAGGTCACAGTAGTTTCCCTTCTCCCTGGCGGATCACATGCGCTCTCCCAAGAAAAGAAAAAAATATTTTAATGCACACCGAACTGAGCATGTGCAGAGTGCCCCAAGGCCCTGTACCATTAACAGATAGAATGGGAACAGTGGAAGAAGGGGAGGATCAGAGAAGACAGGATCAAACAGCCTTTTTACACAATGCAGAGGATTAACCCCTTAGGTTCCACAGTGTGTATAACAAGCATGCTTTACTGCATATACAGGGTGATTTTACTGTTGTGGGTTTAATAACACTTTAAGAAAATATTTGTATTAGGAATATGGAATGACAATTGTTTGATACACAGCACATTAGCAACCTGAATGTTCAGTTGGGGCCCTGGTGCCTGACTTTTTTTTTTTAGCACCCTTTTTTTCCACTCCAGGTACCCACCCTTTAGCACACATATTATGATGTAATACCCTTTAAAATGTAGCTTGCTATGGGCTGTTGTAATTCCAGAATTTATATATCATATATACTGTGTATAGCAAGATTGTTTGTGATGTGTTTTTCAAAAAACTCCAGACTTTGTTTTTTATAAGAAATACTCTATAATTATTATTTATATAGTAGGTGAAAATGTAGCGCTGAAAAATTTATAAAATTTAATAAACGTGAAAATATTATTTGTTAATATTTTCACGTTCAATTTTATTTATTTTTCAGCGTTACATTTTCACCTATTGTTCTTATGAATGTTTGTCATATTTGTGTGTAGCTGCTTTTTTCTCTTCTCACAGAGTAGCGCAATATTTTTTTTACATTTCACTTATTTATATAGCAAACAAACATTGTGGATCTTTAAAATAGAGGTTTAGTCTTAATGTGTGAATTTCTCTATTTCCTTTCATTAAACATTTCTCTGGTGATCCTACCATGAGGGTCCTTGTTCAGGCACTTCCTGTTATTGGGTGACAACGATCTGTTCTTGTCTCCCAATTGTGCTCCTGTGTTGTCACGCTGTCGAATAGGCTTCTAATGTAGACTACTGTGTCAGTTTCAATACTTATTAGGCAGGTATGGTCCACTGTTGTCACCATAAAAAAAAAAAACACCCTGGAAAATACCAATTAATGACCACGCAGGATACAATATTAGGCTCATTTCACCGAAACGATGGCGTATGGTGTGTGTGTGTGTGTGTGTATGTAATAATATATATATGTGTGTGTGTGTATGTATGTAATAAATATATATAATTTTACGATATTTATTAGCATTATTATTATAATTTTTTTTTTTTTTTTTTTTAATATTGCTTAAATTTCTTTGTTTGAATTAATTTGATTCAATAAAGGCATCATTCAATAACTTTTACAAACGTGCCCTATTTAATCAATTTTTTTTTTTAAAGGCATTTTGATTGTAACTGTCAATACACTAATGCCCCGTACACACGGTCGGAAATTCCGACCACAAAATCCGTCTGACTTTTTCCGACGGATTTTGTCCGACACTCGTGTTGCATACACACGGTCGGACAAAGTTGTCGGAAAATCCGATCATTCTGAATGTGGTGACGTTCGTTGCTTACGGCGGAACTACGTAGAGGCTATTAGCCACTAGGTTTGGTCTCCTAATTTGATCTGAGCATGCGTGGCACTTTGTCCGTCGGAATTCTGTACACACGATCGGAAAAAGTCTGATCGGATTTTGTTGTCGGAAAATTTGAGAGCAGGATCTCAAATTTTTTCCGTCGGAAATTCCGACGGAAAAAGTCCGATGGAGCCCACACACGGTCAGATTTTCTGACAACATGGTCCGATAGGACATTTTCCGTCGGAATTTCCGACCGTGTGTACGGGGCATAAGAATGTTTTTATAACAGAAATTAAAACTAGGAAGATATATGTGCCTGGATGCAAGATTCGGCAGCAGGGCTGTATTAGTGATACGGCCCTGGAGGACCTGTGCCTAGGAATCCTTCATTTAAAGTCCAATGTTTACTACAGGTGATGGTTGTAAAAACTATTCTGTTTTTTTTTTTTTCTTCAGAAATTCTACTTGATACAACCTACGAGACCTCCGAGATTGGCTGGGCAACCTACCCTGAAGGAATGGTAAGTGACATTTACATTTCTAAAAAAATGTATTCCCCAGCAGCGAGTAGACAGACCTAAAACTCTAACCTGTCCCCTACTAT
The DNA here is from genome assembly GCA_028564925.1 of Lithobates sylvaticus. Lineage (NCBI taxonomy): Eukaryota > Metazoa > Chordata > Amphibia > Anura > Ranidae > Lithobates > Lithobates sylvaticus. The sequence continues at coordinate 60,354,464 of CM053036.1, read as the reverse complement.
GTAAAACTACGCTGGAGCTCTAGTTTTACCCTTTTGTTGCTATTTCATTTTGCACGCACATACGAAAACGTAATTAAAAACCCAAAACATGCCTTTACTCAAAGCAGAGACCCTGAAAGAAAAGATGGTGGCCATTTTTTGTCACACAATATTTGCACTGTATTTGCATAATATAATACACAGATTTTAGTAAAATATAAAAGATGAGGTGAGTAATAAGATATCAAATATTAGACATGTGCACAACAAAAAAAATCGTTTATTTTCGTTTCCGAAAAAAATTTGTGTATTTTCGTTTGGTTTTTCGTAACGATTCGTAAATTCGTAAGTCGTCGGTGTTCGTATTCGTAACGATTCGTAAGAGTTATTTTTCGTTGATTCGTTTTTTCGTTTATTCGAAATTCGGACACATTCGTATTTATTCGTACATTCGTAGATTCGTAATCGGAGCATAATTCATAATTTGTAATGTGTATGCTATTATTACATTTTAATAATTTACGAATCAAAAAAAAAGTTACCAATCGAAAAAAAAAGTTACGAATGTATGAATTTTTTTGTTCAATCCTTTCGAAGCACGTTAAGCAGCACCATTGTAAGGGACACGGAAAATTATGAATCGAAAAAAATAAATAAAAAAGTTACGAATCGAAAAAAAAAGTTACGAATCGAAAAAAAAAGTTACGAATCGAAAAAAAAAGTTACGAATTTTTTTTGTTCAATCCATTCGAAGCACGTTAAGCAGCACCATTGTAAGGGACACGGAAAATTACGAATCGAAAAAAATAAATAAAAAAGTTACGAATCGAAAAAAAAAGTTACGAATCGAAAAAAAAAGTTACGAATCGAAAAAAAAAGTTACGAATGTACGAATTTTTTTGTTCAATCCATTCGAAGCACGTTAAGCAGCGCCATTGTAAGGGACACGGGAAATTATCCAATTCAACAAAAAAAAAAAGTTACGAATGTACGAATTTTTTCGTTCATTTTCGTTGTTCCTGTTTTCGTTTTTCGGATTTTCTTCATTCGTACATTCGTTGTTTTTCTAATTAGTTTTTTCCGGATTTTCGTTGTTTTTCGGATTCGTTCGATTCGAATGATTCGTTAATCGGATTCGTACGATTCGAACGATTCGTTATTCGGATTCGTTCATTCGTACGAAAACGAACGAATGAAAAAAACGAAAAAAAACGAAACGAATTGAACATGTCTATCAAATATGTCAAGCCTGAAATGGCAATAAACAAAAGTACCCAATTACAGTATCCATAGGAGATGTTTTAAAAGTCTACAGATTATCAGTTTAGAGTGGACAGTGAATGTTGACCCTAGAATTATTATTCTATGCTCTATTGATTTCGTTTGTGTACCACAATCGTCATTTTTTTGTATGTGTGTGTCTGTATGTACATGTACATAGGAGCAGGGCACTTAAAAAAAAAAAGCAATTGATTTTATTAAACTTTCACTTTTTTACACTTTTACAAAAGAGCTAACAATCGTCCTATGTCATAGCATAGTGCAGATGATGGGTTATCTTTAATAAGATTTTAGGAGACCGCTGCACTCTGTTGAAGCTGCTGATTGAGCATACATTATGCTTAATCAGTTTCTTCCCAGGCCAGAACAGCCAGAGTTTGACAGCTCTGAACCCAAAAGTGCTCACTAAAAGTGCATTTCCAGGTTCATATACCCCTGAAGGAGCCGCTGGCTTTGATGGTCCCATTTCCCCAACTTAGTACTCTTACAGCCAGGTAGGCACATGGTATTTTCTTCCTTCTTCGTTCAAATACACAGTCTAGGGGTGTCCTTTTTTTTTTTGTGTTTCTTTATAACTGAGTAGAACTTGGGATGGGTATGGAAGAAGGCCTCAGATACCCTGAAAGTAATTAAATAACTGAGGACACTTATCTTTTCACTATCCTAGCAGAGAACTTCCATAAAGTCACTACTTGCTAGAAGAATGCCTAGGACAGTGATGGCGAACCTTTTTGAACCCGGGTGCCCAAACTGAAATAAATACATTGGTTTTGTGTTGCAAAGTGCCAACACGGCAATTCGCGATAGAGAAGGGGGCTGAGCGAACAGAGTAGGAACAGAGAGAGGAAGGGGGAACAGAGAGTGAGAGATGGGGGACAGAGAGAGAGGTGTGAGAGAGGGGGAACAGAGAAAGAGAAGGGGGACAGATAGAGAAGAGGGACAGAGAGAGAGAGATGCTGAGAGAGGGGTGAGCTGAGAGGGGGAACAGAGAGAGGGGGACACAAAGAAGGGGGGACGGAAAAAGAGGGGGGGGCTGAAAGAGAGGGAGGGGGGCTGAGAGGAGAGAGAGACCTCTAGCTCTGTCCTGGACCCTCTCGTGTGCCCACAGAGATGGCTCTGCGTGCCAGCTGTGGCACGCGTGCCATAGGTTCGCCATCACTGGCCTAGGACATACTTCTTTGTAGAACTGAGAACTGCATACAGCCTCTAGGGCAGTGTTTCTCAACTCCAGTCCTTAAGGCGCCCCACCAAGTCATGTTTTCAGGATTTCCCTCAGATAAAATGGCTGTGGTAATTACTAAGGCAGTGAAACTGATCAAATCACCTGTGTAAAAAGCCTGAAAACATGACCTTTTGGGGCGCCTTGAGGACTGGAGTTGAGAAACACTTCTCTAGGGCACAGGACTTAGGTCAGTACTCAACAACATCACAGGATCATCAGTTTCCACCTGATATCCACCAGGCACTTCTCAGTAAGGGAGACACAGATTTAGGATACCACAAACCACTGGACTCTCTTCCTTCAGCCTCCACCTGGTATCCTCCAGTGAGCTTCTTCAGACCATGAAAGAAAGATCCCAGACTTTAGAGAATAGCCCCCAGCCTCGGCAAGGGCTCGGACCTCAATGACATCCAAGCAGCCTCTCCAGCAAACTGCCCACAGGGGCAGAGCTCCTCAGCCAGGGGACTCCTCTGGCAGGGCTAAACACAGAATCCAAGAAAAACCTCTACCCTAGGCTTCAAACTATGGGCTCTCAAGCCACCTTCTTAACACACCTCTCCAGTGATTGGCTGGATCCCCATTAATATTCTAGCTGCTCTCCCATTCTTCCTCCAGCTGTAATTCTAAAATCTTCTAGAATGGAGAGGGAAGCAATCAGACCAGCAGCCTGTAAAAGACTGAACAGATTAACCCCTGCTCTACTGATTACAGAGGCGCTAAACTAAATTTACCTAGCAACCTACAGTAACTGGGAGGGTGTTACACATACTACCCAAAGAAGAGTGTCCAATAGATGCTCAATCATCTCCTGCTGCTCTCCATCCTGGAACCCACCATGGGGGACCTAGACCCCCATAAGGAACAGATGAGTCCAGAACACATGGTGGGGTGTGTGAGGATCTTTCTGCTAAATGTAGAAGTAATTGGTGTTTTTTTGGCTGGCTGTTGCAAATTCAATGTCACTTTTAAGGGGTTTTCAAGTGAAAGAATCTGTAGAAAACCACCACCCCTTCTCCCCTGATCCACTTTTATTCACCTTTCCTGTGCTCTCATGCCACTTTTTTTGCTTCACTATGCCTGGGAGTCAAGCCAGTACTTAGTTGCTTGGGCCCACGTACTACAGTATTACTACCCTGCAAAAGGCCACATCCTCCAACAGAGCAAGGGAATCATTCAGTTAGGGGTTCCACCTCCTTTTAAGAATGCTATGCTAAATTTAAATACCAATAAATGGATGCCTGTTACAAAAACATTAACTCTTCTTTGGTTGTTCTTCTCAGTGGGATGAAGTTAGCGTCCTAGACGGCCAACGGCGCCTCCTACGAACTTACGAAGTTTGCAATTCATATGCTCAACGTTCCAACCAGAGCAACTGGCTCCGTACTGGCTACATCGCTGCCCGCGGCACCCAGCGCGTCCATGTCACACTCCGTTTCTCAATACGAGACTGCGCCAGTCTACGTCCACCGCCAGGAAGACGTCACCTGGCCTGCCGGGAGACATTCACGCTTTTGTATCGACAAGCCGACTCTGCCATGGAAGCGGAGGACTGGGAGTGGACAGAGGAGGCCTGGACAAAAGTGGATACCATTGGAGCGGGCAAAAGCTTTAGTAGGGACCCGGGTAAGGGAGGCGAGGGTCCACGGATGGACGAGAGGAATTTAGATTTTGGGCCAGTCCGTAAAAATGGATTTTACTTGGCCTTTGTGGATTCTGGGGCCTGCCTCTCTATGGCCGGAGTCAAAGTTTTTTTTCACAAGTGCCCAGCCACCGTGCGGAGCCTGGCATCCTTCCATGAAACACCATCTAGTGGAGGAGGAGGGGCATCACTGGCTGAAGCCTTAGGCAGTTGTGTTGTTGGCGCTCACCCTTTGGGGACTACAAAACTCAGTCTACACTGCGGAGGAGAGGGGGAATGGATGGTGTCTAGCGGAAGTTGTGCCTGCAACCCGGGGAGAGAAGTGAGTGAAGATGGAACTGAGTGTCGGGGTAAGAGTTAAAGTATTTGTGAACATTAATCTAAAGAAAGTAAAATGTTTTTTAAGAGACGCAGTTACATCCTGGGTTATGGAATAATACAAAAATTCATTCCTACATTAATATAATGGTGAAGGCTTACTCAAGGGTTTATAATTGCTTTTTTATCTATACCTACTGACCCTTTGACTTGAAAAACAGGGGTCAGAGGTGACCTGAAGTCTGGCAGCTTGTATCATATTATGTCACTTCTCACAAAACATGTTATACTTACCTGCTCTGTGTAATTGTTTTGCACAGAGCAGCCCCGATCCTTTTCTTCTTGGGTCCCTCGCCAGTACTCCTGCCCCCCCCCCCCCTGCCGAGTGCCCCCATAGCAGGCCGCTTGCTATGGGGTTACTCATGGGGTTACTGTGACAGCAGCGGGAGCCAATGGCTCCCGCTGCTGTCTCTGAGAGCATAAAGAGACACTGCTCCTGGGCACAGTGCAGGATCAGACTCAGGTAAGTATAAGGGAGGGAAGAGGGGGGGCTGAGAATGCATTGTGGTAAAAAAAAACTTTAGCCTTTAGAACCACTTTAAAGTATAACTAAGCAAAACAGTTTCATTTGTTTTAGATAAAGTGTAGAGGGGATCTATTCCGTCAGTTTTTTTTTTTTATTGCTGTCTACGATATAATTTTGCCCCTGTACAAATAATTAGTAAGACCTCATCTGGAATATTCAGTTCAGTTTTGCACACCAGTTCACAAAAAGGATATCAGGGAACTGAAGAAAGTGCATAGAAGGGCAACCAAACTGATAAGAGGCATGAAGGAGCTCAGCTATGAGGAAAGATTAGAGGATCTGAATGTATTCTCTCTTGAGAAGAGGAGATTAAGGGAGGGATATGATCAACATGTACAAATATATAAGGGGTCCATATAGTGAACTTGGTTCTGAGTTATTCACTTTACGGTCAACACAGAGGACAAGGGGGCACTCTTTACATCTAGAGGAAAAAAAGATTTCATCTCCAAATACGGAAAGGTTTCTTCATAGTAAGACATGTGAAATTATGGAATAGACTCCCTCCAGAAGTGGTTTTGGATTGCTTTAAAGGCCTGGATTCTTTTCTAAATGAAAATAATATAACTGGGTACTAACATTTATAGGTAAAGTTGATCCGGGGAATATCAGATTGCCTCTCAGGGAATCAAGAAGGAATTTTCTTCCCCTGCTGTAAAAATTGCCTTCCTCTAGATCAGGGGTCTCCAAACTTTCTAAACAAAGGGCCAGTTTACTGTCCTTCAAACTTTAGGAGGGCCGGACAATGTGGATGATGGGAGTAGAAAATGTCTTGGCGTCAGTGGGGATAAACAATTCCCCATGATTGGTATTGGGGGGAGTAATAATGCCCCATCATTGGTATCAATGGGAGGAATAGTGCCCATTGATTGGTATCAATGGGATTATTATTATTATTCACTTATTCAATTATTGATTTATATAGCGCCAACAGTTTACGCAGCGCTTTACAATGTAGAGGGGGGACAGCACAATTATAATACAGTTCAATACAGAAGGGACAGGAGGGCTTACATTCTTACATTCTAAAGGGAGGGGGTGGTGGTACAAAAGGTAATGGATGTAGGGAATGATTTGATGGGGTTGTTAGGTGGGTGTGGGATAGACTTCCCTGAATAAGTGAGTTTTCAGGGATTTCCTAAAGGTGGACAGGTACGGGGCTGACCGGATATATCGGGGCAGGGAATTATTAGTACCCCATCGGTGGTATCAATAGGAGGAATAATGCCCCATCATTGGTGTCAGTGGTAATAATGGTGCCCTGTTGTTGGTGTCAGTGGGAGGAATAGTGCCCCATCATTGGTATCAATTGGAGGAATAGTGCCCCATCATTGGTTGCTGACAGTGGGGGGAATAATGCCCCAAGGGCCAGGTAAAAGCAAGCAAAGGGCCGCATCTGGCCCCCGGGCCACAGTTTGGAGACCACTGCTCTAGATCAACTGTGGGTATAGGATTGTGTATATGGGATTGCATGATTATATATATATATAACAATTTATTGGTTGAACTAGATGGACTTGTGTCTTTTTTAAACCTGACTAACTATGCAACTATGTTCCCATTAGACTAAGCTCACAATTGCCCATTCTCTGAAAACTGATCCTCTGTGTGCCTATTTTATCCACTGTAGAGGTTGCGTTTGACCGCAGAAGCATTGCAGTTCTAGGAGAAGTCAAGAGGAACCAAGTTCCTCTAGGGTTTCCTGGGTCACTGGGGAAGCTATCTGATTGGATGATGCTGCCCCATGTGATTGGTGACCATCTTGGGTCAGACAGAGCCTATTTAAAGTGGTTGTAAAGCCACTTGTTTAATAGTATACAATCCCCTGTGTTTAATAAAGCTATGTTCTCCAGTGTATGTGTTTTATAAAAAATATGCTTATTTCTACTTTATATCAGAGCGCCTCCCGGCCCTCACGTGACTAAGCGCTTCTCTCCTTTCCCGGGATGACAACTACAGTGGGAGGGGCCGAGAACTCCCGCTGATGTCAGCCGGGAGGAGAAAGGCTAGGAGTCATGTGAGCGCCGGGAGTCACTGTGATATAAGGTAGAGATCAACATTTTCTTTTATAAAACACATAAACTGGGGCACATGGCGTTATTAAAAAAACACAGGGGATTGTATACATATAACAAAGGTATTCTAACAGCAGGAGGGGAAGGAGCAGGCACTGTCACGAGCTGTCAGGCATAGAGGGGGGTGGAGAGGAGGACAGAGAAGAGCTGCAGATGACAGAGGCATGTAAACTGACCACAGAGTGTCAGGGCTCAGGAGCCATGACAAACCGTGGTCAGTTTACAGGGAGCAGGGCAGAACCAGGTAGGATAAGTCAGGTATTTTATTTGATACAGGGGGCCAAATTACACAGCACAAGCACTGTGCTAAATAACATGCTTTAAGGGAACAGAATATTTTTTATTTTTTGTTAAGGATAACAAACGCTCCCAGGTTTCACCCATCTGCCAGTGATTAGCTGCAGGGAGATGTTCCAGATGAGTAGGGAAAGGATAGGGACACGCCATCCTTTCTGGAATATCGCCCATTTGGGTACTGACTGGCCACATTCTGCCCCTCAAGACAGATGCTGTCGGCACCCTGGAGACCTGCTCTGCTACACACTGTTGTTACAATCTGAGTTTTCCCAGTAGGTTGCCTTTCAGCCGGATTTGTTGTTATTACTTGTACATTATAATTAGAATACTGTTAGAATAGAATTCATGCTGGTTAGTTTTACATTTTTAAAAATTTGCCTGATCTGGGAAACAGGCAGGTGGCCACCTGAAGCCCGCTTGTGTCTTTTTCCGAGATTCGGTGCATCTGGCTACTCAGTATGCATCGCATACTAGCACATTATGGTTACCTACCTTACCATACCTACCTTACCTACCTTAAAATGAAGCCTTCCAGCAGCGTGCAGTCACTGCTGAAGGTGCTTCCATCTTCCATCTTCATCCAGTCTTCCTTTGTGGTTCACATTCTCCGGCCATCTGATTGGCTGCGTTGCGATGACATCACTCCCGCGCATGCAGGAGTCACGGGCCGTGGCACGGAGCTATGCAGGGACAGCACGGATATGTCATCCCTGCAGAGCACATGCTGGTGATGTCATCGACTGCATGCGGTTTGAATATCCCCTAAACCAAGCAAGTAACAGTGCTTATTATAGGCTGACCTGTAAGTACAACTGTAAGAAAGGATTTACTTCCACTTTAAGCTGCCAGGTGCTGCATTCATGCAGTCCATGTAAGTGCATCGGTCACACAGACATTTGTCCCAATTCAACAGGACTATTGATGAACGGCCCCAAATGCACACCGTCTGCGTTCTGGGCCACTCACCAGCAGTGGCGGCCCATCCATTAACCACTTCAGTGATTCGGCACTGCGTCGCTTTAACTGACAATTGCGCGGTCGCGCGACATCCAACAAAATTGCCACCCTTTTTTTCCCACAAATAGAATGTTCTTTTGGTGGTATTTGATCACCCCTGCGGTTTTTATTTTTTGCGCTAACAAAAAGCGACAATTTTGAAAAAAAACGCATTATTTTTGACTTTTTGCTATAATAAATATCCCCCAAAAATATTGTGACTGCGACATTTTGGCAGACACATCGGACAATTTTGACACATTTTTGGGACCATTGGCATTAACACAGGGAACGATGCTATAAAATTGCATTGATTACTGTAAAAATGTCACTGGCAGTGAAGGGGTTAACCACTAGGGGGGGCGGGGAGGGGTTAAGTGTGTCCTGGGGGAGTTTTTCTAACTGTCTGGGGGATGGGCTAGCAGTGACTACCCCGATGACAGGGAGCAGACGATCAGTGTCCTGTCATTAGGCAGAACGGGGAGATGCTGTTTACATCGGCATCTCCCCGTTCTTCAGCTCCATGACACGATCGCGGTATCCCCGCGGCAATCGAGTCTGCGGGACCCACGGGCATGATCACGAAGCTCGCGGCAGGCGCGTGCGCGCGCACAGCGAGAATTTCAAAGTAACGTACGGGTACTTTGCCCAGCCGTGCCATTCTGCCGACGTTCAGTATATATGCCGACAGCGGTCGGCAAGTGGTTTAGGGCCTCTATCACACCACCCCCCCTATGTATATCATGGATAGATTCATGCATAGCATAAATCTATCTATGGCTGCTGCGGCCACCCCTATTCATGCGTCTAGCCCCTTTTAGGATGCCGGGTGCCTGAATTACAGCAACGGGGGTGTTTTTTTGAAGCACCTGATTGGAGCCATAACAGGCTTCACAATAGGGTGGATTTGGAGCGCAGAGCATAGCGCTTGGAGCCCACCTAGGTGTGTTAGAAAAGCAAATGAATATTCGCTTTTCTAACACTGTCTCTCTGACAATCAGGAAGCGTGGGTCTAACCCGTCACCTGATTGACTGAAAGGACAGGCACTCCTTTTGGACGCCTAGCAGGAAGAAAGAAGAGATGCATGGAGTACACAGCTTGCCGCTGCCTGACCCTCTGCCCATTCCACAGCTCGCCCCTGTCACCCACTGCCTGACCCACCACCAAGATAGGGTAAGTGCCAGACAGGGAGCTGGCGGGCGGGGGGTCACAGTGGCTGTATTTGATGGGCACAGTGGCTGCATCTAAATTGTTTTGATGGAATCACACATCGTCTGAATGATAAAATCAAAGCGGGTGTGGCCATCATTAACAGTGCTGTTGATGTTCCACATCCCACAATAGCTGTGCCAATGTTAATAAATATATTTTCAATACAACAACACTCAAATATTTATTGGTGCACGCAACATAATCTCCGAAATACCATCTAAATAACACCAATAAAACTGAATACAAATGTGAAATGCGTACAGTGTGGCTTTTTTGTGCAGCAGTAAAAATCGAAGATTCAGAAAACTGGAAATAACATATTAAAAGCTTTTACTGCTTCAGGACTGAGCACTTCCAGGTCCATACCAGATCAATCAACGTGAGGCTCTACTTCTAGATCTTTCCTTCATAGGCTCTGTATAAGTTGCCTACGTTTTGGACAGGTTTACTTTAAACTATAAAGTGAAAAGTCTCCATAAATTAATCCCTGACGTGTCACGGGAACAGTAATTTGTTTAAAAAAAAAAAAATGTTCATTAAAAAAGAAATCTGTGTTTGAGATCCAGTCTAGCACCTTTGTCTAGGCGGAGATGATTTAAAAAAAATATATATTATTTTAAATATTAAATAAAAATATGTAAGAATAGACATGTGCACGACAAAAAAATTTGTTTATTTTCGTTTCCGTTGATTCGTAACGATTCGTACATTCGTAAGTCGTCGGTGTTCGTATTCGTAACGATTCGTACATTCGTAAGAGTTATTTTTTCGTTGATTAGTTTTTCCGTTAGTTTAATTTTCGTTTATTCGTTTATTCGAAATTCGGACGCATTCGTATTTATTCATACTTTCGTAACATTTGTAACATTCGTAACATTCGTAGATTCGTAATCGGAGCATAATTCATAATGTTATGTAATGTGTATGCTATTATTACATTTTAAGAGACACGGAAAATTACGAATCGAAAAAAAAGTTACGAATGTACGAATTTTTTCGTTCAATCCATTCGAAGCACGTTAAGCAACGCCAGTGTAAGAGACACGGAAAATTACGATTCGAAAAAAAAAAAAAAAAAAAGTTACGAATGTACAAATTTTTTTGTTCAATCCTTTCGAAGCACGTTAAGCAGCGCCATTGTAAGAGACACGGAAAATTACGATTCTAAAAAAAAAAAAGTTACGAATGTACGTATTTTTTCATTCATTTTCATTTTCGTTGTTCCTGTTTTTCGTTTTTCGGATTTTCTTCATTCGTACATTCGTTGTTTCTAATTAGTTTTTTTCGGATTTTCGTTATTTTCGGATTCATTCGATTCGATAATTCGTTATTCGTTATAATTTTTAGCGAATCATCATTCGTTTTTTCGCACGATAACGAATGAACGAATATAACAAATTTTAACGGAAAACGGAAAAAAACGAAACAAATTGCTAAAATAAAGCAATATATACAATGATTGTTCAGGGACTGTGAGTACGCTGTATGCTGCATGCTGACCGATACTCAAGCAACATCTTTCGTAACAAAGGACTTTGGTCATTAATCCTCTTCTTTTTTTTTTTTTTCTTCCATATCTTTCCATACATTGCCTTCATACACTCCCTTTCATTTATCAGGAGGGATCCATTGCTGATTACGCCGCTCTAATCCCTGAAATCGCTTTAGACTTAATCTCTTATTTGGGTGGAAGACTGAAAAGGAAAAACAACCAGACTGCAGAAGGTCTTTAGAATGCTGAATTCAAGAAGGCCAAAAACTGGCAGCTCTCCAACCGTTGCGGAACTACAAGTCCCAAGAAGCATTGCAAGGCTGACAGTTATAAGCCTGACTCTCACAGGCAGAGACATGATGGGACTTGTAGTTCCACAGCAGCTGGAGGGCCACCAGTTTGAGACCCCTGCTAGATGATTCGATTTTCTTTCCTTTCACCACGGATAAACGCCAGTGTTGATGAGGGAATGCTTCCTGCAGCGCTATTCTGTTCTGCTGGCAACGGGGCGCGGGGAGACTTCTTGGCTGGCAGAACACAATAGGGTTGATTTACTAATGGGGCAAATAGACTGTGCACTTTGCTCCAGAGCTTAGTAAATGAACAGAAGCTCTACTGACTTCCATTATATGCAAGCAAAAAAGCATGTTTTTAAAATTTTTCCTTGCACCTGATTGGGTATTCTTTGCAAAGTGAAGCTTCACCTCATTTACTAAGCTCTGGAGCAACTGCACTTGTCACCATTGTAAATGTGGGTGGGGCCTAGGGTTGCCACCTGTTCGGGATTCATCAGGACAGTTCGGGTTTGGAACCATACGTCCGGGTTTCAGGAGGGCGATCTGTACCTCTTTCTCCCGCCCCTACCCTTCTGTGTCTGCCCACACTCCAATGTACCTCAGAAAAGAAAAGTGGGGACAGGAAATTTAAAGCCTAGCAGCCTCAGATACATCTGGATAAGAGGTGCTGACTGCCAAGGGGTGAGTGAGCTCACCATCCATCCCTGTCTGTGACTGAAGTCTCCCCCCTCGCTCCTTCTCTCTCCTGCCTCTAAGTGAGTATGCTAAGGTAAATCAGGGTTCTTAGAGTACCAGGGGCCACAGTGTTTCCCCTTACATCAGAGTCCTCTTTTGTACACCAGAGTATCCCTTATGTTAGAGTCCCCAGAGTTCTCCCTTACATCAGAGTCGGCAGAGTCCCCCCTTACAGTGAAAGGGAACACTGCGAGTTCAGATGTAAAAGGGGAACTCTGTGGATTCTGATGTAAAGGGGGACTCTTGTGATTAACTTCATATGATTAGAAATTTAATAGCAACATCTATGCAATGTTTATCTATGCATACTATGAAAAAATATTGCTGTGCGATGCTGAAGTGTTCGGGTTTGACTTAGGCCCCTTTCACACTGGGGCGGTTTTCAGGCGGTACAGCGCTAAAAATAGCGCCTGTACACCGCCTGAAAAAACCGGCCCCATTCACTCCAGTGTGAAAGCCGGCGGGCTTTCACACTGGAGCGGTGCGCTAGCAGGACCGCAAAAAAAGTCCTGCTAGCTGCATCTTTGGAGCGGTGAAGGAGCGGTGTATTTACCGCTCCTATACCGCTCCTTCCCATTGAAATCAATGGGAAACCGCGGGGATACCGCCCGCAAACCGCCGCTGCAGCGGCGCTTTGCGGAGGTTTTTAACCCTTTTGCGGCCGCTAGCGGGGGTTAAAACCACCCCGCTAGCGGCCGCATACCGCGGGTAAAACGATGGTAAAGCAGCGCTAAATATAGCGCTGCTTTACCGTCGCCGCCCCGCACCGCCCCAGTGTGAAACCAGCCTTAAAGTGGGGCCTGTCACTACTGTAAATGTGGGTGGGGCTTGTCACTGTTTGAAATGTGGGCAGGGTCCATCACTAATGGTAATGTGGGCGGGGCCTGTCACTGTTGGAAATGTGAATGGGGCTTGTTACTATTGATAATAACACTATAGGTCACTTAAACAAACAGGACGTTACAGGAGACGCACCCCGTGATTTAGATAAGGGGGGGGGCAGTTTGAGTTTGGAGGTTGATAATTTAAAAAAGTTTTACCCCCGGGTGCCAGCTACACGCAAATATGTGGCCTCTCAGGGCCTGGTCCTTGGTGCAGAGAGGCCACATATTTGTGTTAATTGTTGTCAATACAGCTGTGCCCAGAGCGCTCGCACTGCGTGTTCCCAGCACAGTTATCGGTGCCTAACCGAAAGCTCCCAATTGGGAGTTTTTGGATCACATGACTGCCAATTACGGTGGTCACGTGATCTTCTTCTTTTTATATATAAAAAAAAAAATAATTGGTTTTCTTACAAATATTTGAAGCAACAATAATGGAACATACATATGAGAAGTAATCAATTATGGATACACTGAAAATGTGTGTTCCTATAAACAGATGGTAATCTTATGTGGAATTTAAGAAAGTGTCACTTCATATAACTATTGTTATAGAAGGAAAACAACAATAGAATAAAACAAAAAAAATTAAATAATTGAAACAAAGAAAAAATGTATAAAAATCAAACATTAGGGTACAGTCATATGGAGGTATCTGTTTAAAATCTATGCATTAATTGATGTCTTGTAAATAAACCAAGGATCCCATTTAAGATTAAATGCTTTCTTGGTATTATTGATTGGATTAGTCATGGGATCTTAAGCCCCGCCTCCCGGCATCATAAACCTCTTAAAAGGCCGGGAGACATCGGCGTGAAGTGGTTAACATGAAACATGGTCACAAATGTGGACTAAAACCTTGTACACAAGGTACGATTGTTGGCCAACCGAGCGTCTGATTTTTGTCAAAAGGGCGTGTGCCAGGATCTTGTCTTGCATACTAACGGTACACAATTGTTGTGCCACAAACACCAATGTAGTGACGTACTACGAGGAATTTAAGCTCTTGAGCGCCACCCTTTGGGCCCCTTTTGCTAATTTCGTGTTTGGTGAGCATTGATTCCGAGCATGCGTGGTCGTACTTTCGACTTTTGTGTAATGGATTTGTTTACTGACCATACCAAAATTGAACTGTTGTCCGGCGAAAATTTACTAACCTGTCATCCAACATTTGTTGACGGGAATTGTCAAAAGGAGCGTACTAACGGTAAGATTTTAGGACAACAGTCTGTCAACAGACAATCCCCTGCCAATAATCGTACCCTGTGTACGAGGCTTTAGACTTCTCCACTGACCACCGATATAAGGAGGTATTGCTCCACTGGATACCAATGTAAGGGGGCAATTCTCCCCTAACCACTAATGTACATGGGTATTTTCCAACGACCGCCAATGTAAGAGGGCATTTCTCCACGAATCACCAATGTACACAGAAACGTTTTCAGTCTGCACATCTCTTCTGGTCATTTTAATTAATTTATTTGCCTGATTAACGCTGACATAAAGCGCAATGCAGTATTGTAAAATAATCAGCTTTGGGTGTCAAATATTATGGATATGCCATGTTATTTATTCTTTTATTTAAAACTTTTAACATGTTACTGATTATGCCATTTTACTGTCAAAAGTAGGTATAATACCTAATAGGGGTCTTCTGAAATTTATTTCAAGAGTTCCTCTGGTATAAAAAGGTTGAGAGAGGCTGGTTTAGAAATCTTGAAATGTCTGAGGCGGATGAACCCTGGGGTGGAAGTCTGGCCACACAGTGGTGCTAAGATTCGAATTCCCTGTTGTGTGCCTGACAGGTCTAGGATTTCAGGCACGTTTCCACAAGAAGGGCTGTCAGAAATGGTAATGAATCTGTGTTATGTGGCCATTTTAGATTTATACATTGCTTATCAGAGCTGGATGGCCATTGTCATTTGTTTTTAGCTGTCCTAACCTTTTATCTGGTCTCTGGTGGCTTGTAATATACAACATACCGAAAGACGCACACACAAGCAGCATGAAAAGACACTCAGTGCTGTATATCGCCTGCAGCTACTTATTCGTAATGTTTACAAGACGTTTCTTTCCCTGTGTCTTGCTACCAGTCTCTACTAGTGTTCCTCTTCATATGTTTACAAAAATCCTCTCTTGGAAGCATTTATCTAAATTTGTTTTTGGATTTAAAGGATCAATTAACCTAAAATGCCCAAAAAATAATGATATATAAAAGTGTTAGAGCAGCTCTTTTCAACCAGAGTTTCGTATGACCCTAGGGTTCTTCTACATCAGGGTTCTATGGGAGCCTAGGGTACCTCTAGAAAAACAATTCTCTACCAAGGTTTCGTTGGAGCCTAGGTTTCCTCTAGAGCAGCCTTTCTCAACCAGAGTTCAATATCACCTTAGGGTTCCTCAAGAAAAACCTTTCTCTACCAGGGTTCTGTTGAAGCCTAGGGTTTCTCTAGAACAACGATTCTCTACCAGGTTTCTGTCGAAGCCTAGGGTTTCTCTAGAGCAGCCTTTCTCAACCAGAGTTCAATATGATTCTAGAATTCCTCTAGAACAACCTTTCTCTACCAGGGTCCTATGGGAGCCTAGGATACCTCTAGAACAGGGATATGCAATTAGTGGACCTCCAGCTGTTGCAGAACTACAGGTCCCATGAGGAATGGCAAGACTCTCACAGCCACAAGCATGATAGCCAGAGGCATGATGGGACTTGTAGTTTTGCAAAGGCTGGAGGTCCGCTAATTGCATATCCCTGCTATAGAACAACAATTCTCTACCAGGGTCCTGTCTGAGCCTAGGGTTCCTCTAGAGCAGCATTTCTCAACCAGAGTTCAATATAACCCTAGAATTCCTCTAGAACATGTGTCAAACACAAGCCGCATTTTATGTGGCCCTCACACCACTCCTGCAGCTGCGGCACCCTCCTTGTCTCTGCCCCCACCTTGTCTCCACCCCCATCATGTCTCAGCAGTCAGCAGCAGAGAGGAGAACAAAACTCCACCAGATCCTGGGCTTCTCCATGCAGCTGTGGGAAGGCTTATCTCTGCCACCCCCGCCATCTCAGCATTTAAGAGCAGAGAGGAAGACACAACTCATCCTACAGATCCTGCGCCTCTCTGTGCAGCTGCAGCATCCCCTCATCCCTGCCTCCCCTGGTATCAGACTCAGGCAGCTGACTCCAGTCCTCCCCTGGTCCCCCTTAAGACCCTGCACTGGGAGATTCTTGACTTCTGATGGGGGGGGGGGGGACTCTTGACATCTTATGTAAGGAGGGGTGGGATGCTTGGGACATTTAGTCTTACAGATACAACTGGTCCTTTGGGGCAACCATAATGCTGATGTGGCCCACAATGAAATTGAGCTTGGTACCTCTGCTCTATAACAGCCTTTCTCTACCAAGATTCTGTGGGCACCTAGGTTTCCTCTAGAACACAGATTTTCTACCAGAGTTCAATCAGAGCCCAGAGTTCCTCTAGAGCAGCCTTTCTCAACCAGAGTTCAATGGGAGCCTAGGGGTTCTTCTAGAACAACCTTTCTCTACCAGGGTTCCATGATACCCTAGGGTTCTTCTAGATTACAGGGGTCTCCAAACTTTTCAAATAAAGGGCCAGTTTACTGTCCATCAGACTTTAGGGAGGCCAGATTGTGGCCAGTGGGGGTAGAAAATGTCCCAGGCCCAGCATCAGTGAGAAGAAACATTGCCCCAGGGTTGGTGATCAGGAGGAGTAATGACCCATAATTGTTATTAGTGGGAGGAATAGTGCCCCATCATTGGTATCAGTGGCAGGTAATATGCCCCACTGTTGGTGTCAGTGGGAGGAATAGTGCCCCAAGGACCAGATTAAGGCTAGCTTGGGCCGCAGTTCGGAGACCACTGCTCTAGAACAACCTTTCTCTACCAGGTTTACATGGGACCCTAAGGTCATCCTGATGTTGCTAGGGGTTCCTTGATCAGAGAAAAATTGTGAATTGATCTCCCCTGTACACTGCCCAGCAACACAGTACTGACATTTTTCACTGACTATCAAGTAAGGAGTCATTTCTATATTGGCCACTAATATTAGGGAACACCACAGTTTTTACTGTTTGCATTTCTTTTCATCTTACAATTATTTATTTATTCTCAAAAACCCCAAGACTGCTGTAATTGCATGTAATGTCAGCAGCCCCAGCAAACTTAAGCCGGCCATTCAAGGATTGAAACTTGGCAGGTTCTACTAATGGACTTCTGTGCAACCAGCCTATTCAAAATTTTCTGCACGATCAGCGCCAGCAGAGCTAAATGGTGTATTCTGATGGCAGGGATGTCTCCCCGACATCAAAACACAATAGCTCAGCGGGAGTGATTACCCGTCCACCTCGAATGTGTGGATGGGGGAATCGGGTAATTCTTTTTGGTTCAACCCGCTGGTTGAGAAAAAAAACAATGTATGGGTTGTCTTGGAGCTATCAGAGGACCTGGGTCAGCACAGAGAGTAATCAGATATTCCCAAAAGAAGCGATGGCTATGATGTGCAAGGAGGAAGGCGGCTATTCTAGGGATTTGACTCTTCTGGAGTACATCTGGTGGCAACTGTGGGTGAAGGGGGTCACTGGAGGGGACTGAGAGTTTCTTCAGGAGACTGGGGGCTTTCCAGAAGAACTCTGGTAGTCTGAAGTACACTGCAGAGACTGGGGGCACTGTGAGAAACTGTTGGAGGTGAGGGTACTATGGGGCCTGGAGACTGTAGGAAACTTGGGGGCACTGCAGGTGACCAGGGGACACTGTGTGAGGTAGGGGTACACTGTGGGGGCTGAGGGTGCTCAGGGGTTTTGGTGGCACTGTGCGAGGTTGACACTGTGGGAGTGAGGGGAACCCGCAGGTGGCTACAGACCTCAGAGGAGGGAGGCCACAGCCCAGCAGTGGGCCACGGCCAGATGGGTGAAGACCACTGACATAGAGACTTCTCCTATCATTCAAATTTGCTAAATGACTCTAGTGTAAACGTTTATTTACACCAGTTTCCAATTGACTGTATTAGACCTGGGGACCTTTATGTATTGAATGGCCATCAATGACTAAAAAATCTCTTCTCCATAAAATATTCATTGTTTTGTTGCTTTACATGATTGCAACATCAAGCAAAGACTTGTCCACCTTTTTATTTTATTACTGTGTTCCCTGTGGCAAGAGGAAAACAAAATCTGAAACATTTATCTTCCCCCCCCCAATGAATCTAGGTCACCAGCCCCAAAGCGTGAACCGACTTCTGCCTCTTGTAGAGTGAAATGTCACTCTATGCAAAGAACGTCAGACAGAAACCGACAAGATGCTACAATATGTGCATTTTCATTACGGGTGCAGAAAGAGTAAACGTAATATCAACATTAAAGGAGAACTCCTGTAAAATCACTATTTCAGGGAGACGCCACAAAATATGTACAATTTATAAGGAATGCTATAATAAGACTGCAGAGGGCCCCCCTTTGCTCTTAAAACAGGATCTGGCCTTCATGGCATGGATTCCACATGCCACCAATGTTCCCTTAAGGTAATGCTGGTCCATGTTGACATTGATGTTTGCATTATCCAGATTAATTTCCTGGTCTACCACATCCCAGAGGTGTTCTGCTGTTTTCAGATCTGGTACCTGGCATACTAGCTGCATTATTCCATAGACAATAAAATTCATCAGACCAGACAACATTTATCCAATCTTCAGACATCCAGATCTGATGATCCACTGCAGACTCAGTTTTATGTTCTTGGCTGACAAAAGTGGGGCATGACATGGACTTCTACTGTTGCAGCCTTTCTGTCTGAAGGTTCGAGTGTGTAGGCAGGTTAAATTGTGTTTGGTTTTAGTAAGTTAGTAGCAGGCCCAGGCTGGGGGAAAGGGTGAAGTGCTGCAAGCTTGGGTCCTAGGCTTTTGGTTCTAGCCAGCCCACCTGTGCTATTAAAAGGGGGACGGCTTAGGTCCATGAGCCGCATAGTGGATCGAGAGTGGTTCTGTGTGTTCCTGTATTGTCTCAAAGTTGACAACAGTCTCAATTTTCCCAGGACATTCAAGGTACATTAAGTCCTGTACCATGTCCGCACCCTCTCTAATCATCTCCTGTACCATGTCCGCACCCTCTGATCGTCTTCTGTACCATGTCCGCACCCTCTCTGATCATCTTCTGTACCATGTCCGCACCCTCTCTGATCATCTTCTGTACCATGTCCGCACCCTCTCTGATCGTCTTCTGTACCATGTCCGCACCCTCTCTGATCATCTCCTGTACCATGTCAGCACCCTCTCTGATCATCTCCTGTACCATGTCCGCACCCTCTCTGATCGTCTTCTGCACCATGTCCGCACCCTCTCTGATTGTCTCCTGTACCATGTCCACACCCTCTCTGATCGTCTCCTGTACCATGTCCGCACCCTCTCTGATCATCTCCTGTACCATGTCCGCACCCTCTCTGATCATCTCCTGTACCATGTCCGCACCCTCTCTGATCGTCTTCTGTACCATGTCCGCACCCTCTCTGATCATCGCCTGTACCATGTCCGCACCCTCTCTGATCATCTTCTGTACCATGTCCGCACCCTCTCTGATCATCTCCTGTACCATGTCCGCACCCTCTCTGATCGTCTTCTGTACCATGTCCGCACCCTCTCTGATCGTCTCCTGTACCATGTCCGCACCCTCTCTGATCGTCTTCTGTACCATGTCCACACCCTCTCTGATCGTCTCCTGTACCATGTCCGCACCCTCTCTGATCATCTCCTGTACCATGTCCGCACCCTCTCTGATCATCTCCTGTACCATGTCCGCACCCTCTCTGATCGTCTTCTGTACCATGTCCGCACCCTCTCTGATCATCGCCTGTACCATGTCCGCACCCTCTCTGATCATCTTCTGTACCATGTCCGCACCCTCTCTGATCATCTCCTGTACCATGTCCGCACCCTCTCTGATCGTCTTCTGTACCATGTCCGCACCCTCTCTGATCGTCTCCTGTACCATGTCCGCACCCTCTCTGATCGTCTTCTGTACCATGTCCGCACCCTCTCTGATCGTCTCCTGTACCATGTCCGCACCCTCTCTGATCGTCTTCTGTACCATGTCCGCACCCTCTCTGATCGTCTCCTGTACCATGTCCGCACCCTCTCTGATCGTCTCCTGTAGCATGTCCGCACCCTCTCTGATCGTCTTCTGTACCATGTCCGCACCCTCTCTGATCGTCTCCTGTACCATGTCCGCACCCTCTCTGATCGTCTCCTGTAGCATGTCCGCACCCTCTCTGATCGTCTCCTGTACCATGTCCACACCCTCTCTGATCGTCTCCTGTACCATGTCCGCAGCCTCTCTGATCGTCTTCTGTAGCATGTCCACACTCTCTCTGATCGTCTCCTGTACCATGTCCGCACCCTCTCTGATCATCTTCTGTACCATGTCCGCACCCTCTCTGATCGTCTTCTGTAGCATGTCTGCACCCTCTCTGATCGTCTCCTGTACCATGTCCGCACCCTCTCTGATCGTCTCCTGTACCATGTCCGCACCCTCTCTGATCGTCTTCTGTAGCATGTCTGCACCCTCTCTGATCGTCTCCTGTACCATGTACTATGTCATCACATACCTGATGAAGGGTTCCTGTGTGATTACAAAACGTTGCACTGCTCTGTGATGTGATCATGCAATAAATATCCATTTGGACGCTACCTTGTCGATCCATGGTGTGCTGGCAAATATCTTCATTGTGACTTTCTGAACCAGTTCCCAGCTGGTTGTTGCTGCAGCACTCAAATCTTTGAGAGCTTATCCAGGAATGTGTGCGATGGTGCACCCGAAGTCGCACTGAAATGCGGATTTGAAATCGTGAGGCTTTCAGAAGAAGCCGTGCGATTTAAAAGCCACATTCAATGTGAACCAATCCATTTAAAACTCTATGTCCATCTAAGACTATCCCGTCCACAGCGTGACAATGCTGCAGATCGATTTCACCGCAGAATGAACAGTGTTGTCACATTTACAGGAAGTGGAAAAACAATGGATCTACTGGCAGGATTAACAGGTAATCAAACCGTTACAGGGAGTGATTGCTGTACCAATACGAGTGACAGACTGTATCATATACTGTATGTCATTTTCAATTTTGCCCATCGTCCTACTTTAAATGAGCACATACTTGAAGCGCATTACAAATTAAATGTAATTAGTGTTAATTAACCGTTGTCTCATTTTGCACGCAACCTTGTTTCGGCTTCCCGTATGAGAGAATGTCTTTCTTAGCATAGTATTTGGCCTGTGTGGTCCCCTGCGGTCACTCCTGTTCATCCATGTAGAATGGCCGTGTCTCTGAATACTAAGAGAAAGAAACATCTCTGCCTGCAGAAACCCGGCTAGAGAAAGCCTTAATTAAGGTTGAAGCAACATGGGAATCCCAGGGAGCCGTGTTTTAGCACACATTTACATTACATTTACATGCCGCTTTTTCTTGCGCATGGCTGGGCACGTCAATAGTGGATGCATTAAGAAGAGGAAGCATGCATAAATCCCCGTCCTGTGTGGGCAAACAATGGCAGATAATATGCACTGTGATGTCACTTCCTCCCTGAAGCAGATTTTTGGGTGCCTGAAAAATTCTTAAAATGATCCTTATGTAGGTTTATGTAGGCTGATCTTTGTTTAGCTTTACTTACTGTCAAATAGTGTAAGACTGTAGTTTCCTCTTTCTGCCCACCCCAGCAAAAAAGTTCTTAACACCGGGGGGGGGGCAGGAAGGATTGGCGATCATGTGACCACTGTCACAGCGGTCACATGATCGGGAGCCGGTCCCATCGACTATCTTTGACAGCTCAGCCACCAAGTAGCACTAATGCCCATCCTTTGTGTTACATGGGCAGCAACAGGTTAAAGTCGACCTTTTAGCATTTTTACAATTCAGCATGAATAATTCTTGACATCCCATAATATACTGCCATGGCATATATATTTTTTTTTTTTTTTATAAAACAAAAAGCTCCAACTTTTATCAGTAAACAGTATATGTGAAGAATGAAATAATTTGTTTTGTTTCGTTTATTTACATAAATTTGTTTAGTTAAATTTGTTTAACCTGTTACATTTAAATAGTATAGACAAGAATAGATTAGAATAGAAAATAACAGAATAGTATAGAAAAAAACAATAGACTAGAACCACCTTCCTATTCCAATATATTCTTTTCTATTCTATAAAAAATAAAAAATAAAATTGATTCTATTTGAATTTTGGGAAATGGTTATATTCTTTCTATACTATATGGAAACGCTACTTGTTATGAAAAAATTTATTAAATGCCTTCGTCCTATTACTAGATAGAAATTTGGACAGCTGTGGAGGCAACTTTCGTGGTACGATATGAATTTACAACAGTCAATTTACAAAAAATATATAAATTTATTAAACACAAATATATACATCATACAAGGCTTTTTTATGATGTATATATTTGTGTTTAATAAATTTATATATTTTTTGTAAATTGACTAAGTTCATATCGTACCACGAAAGTCCATGTTGCCTCCAAAACTGTCCAAATTTCCTTCTTTCTATACTATTTTATTGTTTTTTTTTATTCAATTATTTTATATTCTATGCTATCCTTTTCTATTCTTTTCTATTCAAATTCTAATTTATTCTATTTGAAAATCGAATTTTGGAAGATGGTTATATTCTTTCTATTCTGTAGTTTTTGCTATACTATTCTGTTATTTTCTATTCTATTCTATTTTCTGTTCTATTCAAATTAGAATTTTGGGAAATGGTTATATTCTTTCTATTCTATTGTTTTTTTCTAATTATATTCTTTTCTATTCTATTATAGTCTAGTCTATTCTTTTTTTCTATTCTATTCTTTTTTATTATTTTCTTATGTATTCAAATGTATTCTATTTGAAATTCGAAATTTAGAGGATGGTTATATTCTTTTTATTTTATTCAATTATTTATTTTATTCTATTCATTTCTATTCTATTCTGTTCTTTTATTTTCTATTTTGTTCTGTTTTACTCTATTATATTCTATTCTTGTATTTTCTGTTATATTTTATTTGTTTCTATTTCTTTATTTTCTATTTGATTTTATTCTCTTTGGAAATTGGAAAACTATTTGAATACGAAAACTTTTCGAATCGATTGGAAAACGATTCCAATCGATTAGAATTTGAATTCTGTCCAAATTTAAATTTTTTCCGTTATTTCAGATTTGTTGAAATTCGGTACTATTGTAATGTTGGCCATACATAGATAGAAAATCGTTCATAAAAGACGTTCGAAATTTAAAAAATCTGTCGAGATAACCCCATCATTGTATCAATAGATGTCACCCAATTATTGACATATTATCGATCGATAACATAAACGGTCTATTTTTCGTTGATCGATTACACACTTTGGGGTTAAATTTTAACACGCACATGCACTGTAGATTTGTTTGAAGTGTTTTCGATAGATTTCACTACTAACGTTTCAAAGATCATTTGTTTCAGCGCAAAAAATCCGACATGTTGGTTTGTTTCTTTGGCATAAAATGTGCATTTTGAGAATCTAAATTTGCTCACTAATGTTTCGAAAGTCGAATGATCGACTGTATCAAATGATTTTTCAAACAATTTTCTATCCATGTATGGCCAGCATAATTCGGAAATTGGAATTTCTGAGAAATTAAAATTTGTCCGAATTTCAATTTGGAACGAAACAAACTGCACATGTCTAGTAAAAAGCTATCCTTGACCTCCAGTCTAGTGAATTTGCCTAGGCTAAGATGATGCCATCCGTCTGCTGCAGGCAGGAGAAAGCATTTCTTCAGTCTCCTCTCCCCCAGTGATTAGACTGCACATTGTAACTCTGTAGCAAGTCACAAGGTAAAGGCTGCAGCAGGGGCTGACCTGCGTTAGACATTTTGTGAACACTGGCAAGAACTGCACAGGAACCCCACGATTACTAACATTGCTTATCATGTGGCCAGAAGGAACTTGCCTATGAATCTTTATTCGGAAATCTACAAGTGTATGGCCAGACTTACATGGGTAAGCACTATATACGGAACTATAATCACTAATTTTGCTTCCAAAGATGAAAGAACAATGCAGATGATCTTCTAGAATCTAATTTCTTCATGCAAGAACCATCCCATGGATACAGGAACAATGTATTCCTGAAAAGGCTACAATAGATACTAAATGTAATTCTATATATTTACAGCTTGCCTGCCCGGGACATACAACCCGACTGATGCTTCCACCGATCGCTGCCATCCCTGCCCAAGTAATAGCAACTCTACAACATCAGGGGCGATTACCTGTACATGTAACAGGGGATTCTACCGCACCCCCGAGGAGTCCCCGAATTCTCCTTGTACAGGTGAGTAACACTACAGGAGGGGACAGCAGAACATGACATGAACTAACACCATTCCTAATGGTTACATCAGCCTGACTCACCCTGGGCAGTGTGCCCTCCTAGGGTTCTTCCACAGGCAGGCAGACTGGTGAAAAGATTTGTGATCTACTGATTTTCTGCCTGCACTGACCACTAATACAAGGGGTCACTGACCAACACTGCAAGGGTCACTTCTACACTGACTGCCAATGTAAGGGTCACTTCTACACTGACTGCCAATGTAAGGGTCACTTCTACACTGACCGCCAATGTAAGGGTCACTTCTACACTGACCGCCAATGTAAGGGTCACTTCTACACTGACCGCCAATGTAAGGGTCACTTCTACACTGACCGCCAATGTAAGGGTCACTTCTACACTGACCTCCAATGTAAGGGTCACTTCTACACTGACCGCCAATGTAAGGGTCACTTCTACACTGACCACCAATGTAAGGGTCATGTCTACACTGACCAACACTGTAAGGGTCACTTCTACACTGACCAACAATGTAAGGGTCACTTCTACACTGACCGCCAATGTAAGGGTCACTTCTACACTGACCGCCAATGTAAGGGTCACTTCTACACTGACCTCCAATGTAAGGGTCACTTCTACACTGACCACCAATGTAAGGGTCATGTCTACCCTGACCAACACTGTAAGGGTCACTTCTACACTGACCACCATTGTTGGGCCTTATTCACATGGGGCATATGAGTCCATGCCCTGTGTAACGGCCATGTTTACCTGCATGGGGATGCAGATGTTCTGTGTATCCCTGTGCAGGCAGTCCCACTGTTGTCAATTAGAAGGCAGCAGCTGCATGAACACATCCACTGCCCCCAATTTGACAGCCGTAAAGGTGCACAGCCCTGAATGCAAACAGTGTGCAGACTGTGTCTGTGTAGATGCTGCATCCCAATTGACATTAATGTTAATTGAGTCACCTACTGTTCCTGTCTGTCTGCTAGTAATGTGTCCACTTCACCTTGTTACCAAACTATTGTGGGATGTTTATGCTAGCTGTTCATTAGATGTACTGTTAGATGTACTGATGACATTACTGTTTACAGTGTGCATTGTTTAGGATAATGTGACCAAGATCCTACCTGATTTTGTGTGGTATATATTCTGTGTGAGTTTACAATAAAGGCAGTTCCAGGTTGCACCTAAGCTAGTGTCCTCTAGTTCTTGGGTGGAATATTCAGCTATAATACCCGGTTCCTGGTTCCAGAGTGGAGAAAGCTGTATCTTGATGAAGGCACCCAGACTGGGTGCCAGGCGGTCTGTCACAGTGGCCAATGTATGTAGAAATAAGTCTGAGCACAACTCATGAAACCTGTAGCAAGCTCAAAAGGTACACTGGTTGGGAAGCTGATCTAGATTATATTCAAAGGACTCTATTGTATACATTTGTAAGCATATTTTAGGAAAAGAATGACCAACATTTAGAGCCTATGTTTGTTTTTTGCTGCTCTCTGTATCTACATTTGAAAGATAGCCGCTCTCTTCTTGTCCAGGTGAAAATATTTAAACACAACAGAAAGTGAGGAGAAATCTTCTCTAGGGGAAACATTCAGCAATACAAATAGTTGTAAGGGAGGGTTTTTGCTATCTGTGTCCTTTTTTCTGGAAATGTAGCCTTTGTCACTGCCACAGAAACGAATGCCCTGTACACACGATCGGAAATTCCACGAGCCAAAGTCCCATGTGAGCTTTTGGTCGGAAATTCCGATCGTGTGTATGCTCCATCAGACTTTTGCTGGCGGAATTCCCACCAGCAAAAGATTCTCAATTTTTCGGTCGGAAAAAGTTCCAATCGGAAATTCCGATCGTCTGTACCAATTCCGACGCGCAAAATTCCTACGCATACTCTGAAACAATTCGATGCAGGCTCTGAAGCATTGAACTTAATTTTCTTGGCTCGTCGTAGTGTTGTACGTCACTGCGTTCTTGATGTTCAAAAGTCCTGAGAACTTTTGTGTGACCGTGTGTATGCAAGCCAAGCTTGAGCAGAATTCCGTCGGAAAAACCATCCAAGTTTTTTCCGACGGATAAAAAAGTAACAGTGGCAGAGGTTGTGATCCTTCCTCCATCCATAACAAAAAAAAAAAAAGTTTTTCCTAGAGCAAATTAGGAAAGGAGGGATGACATGGGATTATCCAGGCAGAATGAATATAAACAGAGATTACACCGAGTTTTCACAGCTGCTATCTAGGGATTTCTAGTGAATTGTGACCAGAGGGAGGGAGCAATAGAGATCTCAGCAAGTTCTCTATGCTCAGGTAATGTTAGATGATATAGAAAATGGGCAGACACAAGTCATTTAACAGCATGCTGTACATTGTAAAGATAGGTGTGTTACATTTTCAGTTTATATTTGGGATCAGGGATTATAAAAATCATATGAAAAGTACATTGGGTTCATTTTCATCATTTTCTGGTAAATTGCTATATAAACTCTCCCCTCTGTTCCAGGACCTCCTTCAGCAGCTTGGGATTTGAATTACGAAGTGACAGGTCCTGGATCTGTGTCCCTGACCTGGAGGACTCCTAAGGACTTGGGAGGTCGGAAGGAGGTCATGTATTCAGTGGCATGTAAAGAGTGTATGAGTGGACGCTGCCTCCGGTGTGGGAATGGAGTGATGTTCAGACCCGGCCAAGTAGAACTCACCCAGACACGTGTCCATCTCGCGGGGCTCCTACCAGGCGTGGCCTACACCATGGAGGTGCAGTCAACCAATAAGGTGTCTGAAATGAGTGCTGAACAGCCAAAATACGCCTCGCTGAACCTCAGCATCAGCCAGTCAGGTCAGTCCTATTTGCATTAAAGCTGAACTCCAGGCAGATATAAAATACACAATTATTGCAATTCTATATTCATTAATACACCATTCAATTTTTGTTTTTAATGCAAGCAGTGTAGGTATCTGCATTTGATCGGTATCAACCTTTTTCAGTCCCTGTACAGCAGGGCTCAGACTTGGGGAGAGAGAAACAAACAGCAGAAGAAGCCAATTAGTTGCTTCGGTGCTAACAAGCAGTATGCTGATAGGAGGGTAGAGCAGAATGACAGAGAGATGACAAACAAACTCCACCCACTTGCTGCCTGCCCGCCCACCCGCACTTACCCCATCCAGGTCGTGGGCGGCTTCCCCAGCTTCTCCTCCCGGCCAATCTGGTCACTTCTCCTCCCGGCCAATCCGGTCTTAGGACTCGCTCCCTGCCCTGATTGGCCGGGAGCAGAAAGACAATGGCAAATGTTCCTTTCTTTCTTCTATTTTCATCTGGTTATCCAGCAAGTAAATCAGTTCTTTGCAACAGAAAAGCTCTCTTGCAGGTACAGGGATGGGACAAGCCACTTAACACTGTCAGGGGTGTTTACAATGATCAGCTTTTATTTATTTATGTAAAACATTTATTCCTAAAGGAAAAAAAAAATGTTTCTGTAATTATAAAGTGTGAGCTGGAGTTTGGCTTCAATTAGTGTATCTAAGCCCTGCACCCATGGATACAGGAAAAATGTATTGACTGGAGCTTTGAAATCTTGCTACTGCTTTTGAAATCGCACAATTTCAAATACGCATTTCAGTGCGACTTGGAAGATATTTGTGCGGCTCCATGCACAGATGTCTATGCAAGTCGGACCCAAATTTGCCAAAAGTAGTGCAGGAACCATTTTTGCAAATCAATGCGGCACCGCAAAGTTAGCGTCGCACCAATTTGAACAGTGCGATTGCCAGCAATAGGATGCGATTTGACCTGTTAAATTGCATGACAAGTCACTCCAATGTGAACGAGGGCTGAATCTGCTGGTCCATCTTATGCCCCGTACACACGGTCGGAATTTCCAACGGAAAATGTCCTATCGGACCATGTTGTCGGAAAATCCAACCGTATGTGGGCGCCATCGGACTTTTTCCGTCGAAAAAAATTTGAGATCCTGCTCTCAAATTTTCCGACAACAAAGTCCGATCGGACTTTTTCCGATCGTGTGTAGCGAATTCCGACGGACAAAGTGCCACGCATGCTCAGATCAAATTACAAGACCAAAGCTATTGGCTACTAGCCTCTACGTAGTTCCGTCGTACGCAACGAACATCACCACGTTCAGAAAGATCGGATTTTCCGACAACTTTGTCCGACCGTGTGTATGCAACACCAGTGTCGGACAAAATCCGTTGGAAAAAATCAGACGGATTTTGTGGTCGGAATTTCCGACCGTGTGTATGGGGCATAACACTCCCCTCCCCCAGACTGACAATTCTGCTGTCCAAAGGTGGCCCCTGTGCTCGTTCATCCAGAGTGAGGCGCTCTAATACAGGAGGAGTGTTACTGGGGGGCCTAAAAATGAAAACAAATGCAGCCACCACATCTAATGATTGGTAAGCTGCAATTTATTACGTTTTTGGTTTCAGGTTTAATGCCTCTTTTATAACTTCCTTTCTTCTTGACTTTTTTCTTTGGGGGGGGGGGGGGGGGGGGTTGGGTGATGAACAAAATACATTTTCTCAGAGATGAACTTGGCACAATAAACATTATTTACTGTCTTGCCAGCTTTTTTGCTTTATTGGTTACTGATCCTCCCATCATTATAGGATTCCTACATTATTTTCGCACGGCTGGGCCAAGGGGTGAGAATTTCTCTGAGCGGAGCTGCGAGTTTCATGATTCCCGGCAGAGCTGGTGTTATGTTCTCACTAATGTGATGCTGTGCAGCCGACACTGGAATTGTGTTGTTTAAAGATGAACTCAGGGCAGATATAAAATTTTTTTTTTTTTTTAAAATACAAATAAAGCTGAATTCCAAGTGGACATGTGCACAATAGAAAAATGTGTTTATTTTCGTTTCTGTTCGTTTCCGTTGATTCGTAACGATTCGTAAATTCGTAAGTCGTCGGTGTTCGTATTCGTAACGATTCGTATTTTCGTAAGAGTTATTTTTTTCGTTTATTCGAAATTCGGACGCATTCGTATTTTCGTAGATTTAGTTACATTCGTACTTTCGTAAGATTGATTTATTTGTACTTTCGTAACGTTGTTTTCGTAGATTCGTAATCGGAGCATAATTCATAATTTTATGTAATGTGTATGCTATTATTACATTGTAAGAGACACGGAAAATTACGAATCGAAAAAAAAAGTTACGAATGTGCGAATTTTTACGTTCAATCCATTCGAAGCACGTTAAGCAGCGCCATTGTAAGAGACACGGAAATTACGAATCACAAAAAAAAAAAAAAGTTACGAATGTACGAATTTTTTCGTTCAATCCATTCGAAGCACGTTAAGCAGCGCCATTGTAAGAGACACGGAAAATTACGACTCGCAAAAAAAAAAAAACGTTACGAATGTGCGAATTTTTACGCTCAATCCATTCGAAGCACGTTAAGCAGCGCCATTGTAAGAGACACGGAAATTACGAATCACAAAAAAAAAAAAAAGTTACGAATGTACGAATTTTTTCGTTCAATCCATTCGAAGCACGTTAAGCAGCGCCATTGTAAGAGACACGGAAAATTACGAATCGCAAAAAAAAAAAAAAAAAAAAAGTTACGAATGTACGAATTTTTACGCTCAATCCATTCGAAGCACGTTAAGCAGCGCCATTGTAAGGGACACGGAAAATTACCAAATTAACAAAAAAAAAAAAAAGTTACGAATGTACGAATTTTTTCGTTCATTTTGATTTTCGTTGTTCCTGTTTTCGTTTTTTTCGGATTTTCATCTTTCGTAGTTTCGTTGTTTCTAATTTGGTTATTTCGGATTTTCGTTGTTTTTCATATTCGTTCGATTCGATAATTCGTTATTAGTTAAAAATTTTTGCGAATCATTCGTTCATTCGTACAATAACGAATGAACGAATATAACGAATTTTAAGGGAAAACAAATTAAAACGAAACGAATTGCACACTAATTAATTAGTTAGCAATTAATTTAAATGTATTCCGCAATAGCCACAAAAGATATAAATCCACTTTGTGTTCACTAAATGCCCTTGCAAACTCAGATCGCTGTGCTGTACATAGTCTGTGCAGAGAGTAGAGCTGTGGGAGGGACCCAGCAGGCCCCACCCACTACAGAAAACGACATGAGGGGCGGAGACAAGACCAGTCACCCTGCACAGGGAGAGAGAGCAGCAGTGAGCGGTCTTTATTACAGGAAAAAGCTCACACTGGATTATTGCACAGATCTGGAAGAAATACACAAAGCACACCGAGATTTAAGAATAATACACATGACAAATGTATATAGACAATATTTATTATAAGTACTTATATACTGTAGCTCCATCCATTTATACATATACATTCACATCAGCCCCTGCCCTTAAGGAGCTTACCGTCTATGGTCCCTAACTCACATTCCTACATACACATACTAGGGCCAATTTAGACAGGAGCCAATTAACCCACCAGCATGGCTTTTGGGTTGTGGAAGGAAACCGGAGTACCCGGAGGATACCCACGCAGGCACAGGGAGAACATGCAAACTCCAGGCAGGTAGTGTTTTGGTTGAACCAATGACCCTAGTGCTGCTAGGCGGAAGTGCTGCCCAATATTTTCTGATCAGAATTCATTGTGGATATTTAGCCAGGGTATGAGTGGGGGCCAACATATAGCGTGGGCGTGGTTTAGGTGTGCCCACCCAGAAAGTAAGTGAACATATTACGAACTGTGGGTGCAGTTAACAATGTGTGGGTCTCTCTCCCCCACGCCAAGGGTTATCTGCTTGTTTGTTTGTAGGCAGGTTGCCCACAGCATGTTAGCTAGGACATTGGCTGGCCCAGGCTGGGGAAGGGTTAACGTTCTGCACTCTGTTCCCAGGCTTTTTGGACCCTCCCTATCCAACCTGTTATATAAAGGAGGAACAAGGCCGGGTTCGGGGCTCGCTCTCTCTGGGTCTCACTCATCCCTGTAGGCAGGTTGCCTAAAGCACGTTAGCTAGGACATTGGCTGGCCCAGGCTGGGGAAGGGTTAATGTTCTGCACTCTGTTCCCGGGCTTTTTGGACCCTCCTTATCCATCCTGTTATATTAAGGAGGAGGAAGGCCGGGTTTGGGGCTCGCTCTCTCTGGGTCCCGCTCATCCCTTTTCCTTGAGATATTGTAGCTGTCATTGAGCGCCAAGTAGGACTGCTGTGCCCAGCAATAGTCAGTTGGAAGACACATGGAGTCTGGAGAACTTCCAAGTCTGTGAGGAAACTACTAATGGACTACTACCTTGTTGAGGTATGCCTGGGCAGCCTAGTTGAGTTAGATAGGAAATATCACACTGTAATGTTGATGTTGGACCGTGCTGCAAATTTTTCAGTAATGTTCCATTAACTGTTCTAAGCCTGGTCTGAAGGCATCTAAAGGGGTGTATGAAGGTTTCTGGCGTATGAAAAAACAGGGTCAGTAAAGCTCATGTGGGGTATAAAGTAAGCCACTACGGAAGGTGTACTTGGCAAGACAAACTGGAGTAATGCAATTGCTATGGGTAACCAGAAATAGTGCAAGGTACATTACAGCCAGTCGTGAAGTGTGGTATCTGGTGTAGATAACAGGTCCTCCAGTTATGAGGGGGTCGGTGAACTGGCTCCTTCCCTAGCGGTCTGTTTCCCAACGCAACCAGGACAAAACCTACGGTACGGAGACCTTGTGTACCTGGCCGCATGGTATGGGAGAGAAGGAGTTAACATATGCACCCATGAGGTCTGCGTTAGGTGCGTGCCAAGACCCCATTCTGTCACTGGGACTGAGGTGGCAGAGGTACCCTGGACTGGTGGAGAGGGCATCAGCCACGTTCTTCCTAAATGCAATGTACATCTACCTCGCTGAAGTGGGTAGCGACAGAGGATAGCACTTTTACAGAGGGACTAACTACTTACTGTACACGGTATTAGGCTCATCTCTAAGCCGGGGAACCACCATAATGTTTGGTTCTCACCAGTCCCCGTCTGGTCCCAGGTATTGATGAACGCGCTTCACGCGAAAACAGGTACCACCACCACATGCAAGGCGAAGTTACCCTTCCTAGGGGATGATTAATAAGGGGATATACTTACCTTATTCCGCACTCCTACTGGCTTCCTTCTCTTTGTGTGACCGGTCACTTAGAGCCTCTTCCCTTCTGTGCTCGATTGGTCGCAGCTTTCTGATGTCATCCACATTGTACAGGAGGACGTTGAGCGCCCGTTGCTGGGGGAGCGAGGGATAAGGCAAGTATATTAACTTGTATATCATCTCCTTGGCAAAGCGATCAGCTATCTCTTGCAATGGGTAAATGTTTTTTGTTTTTTTTGGGTAGTTCAGATGTTGGTATTAAAACAAAAGCCAAAATTAGAATATATTGAGGCTCACCAATCATTAGATGTGGTGGCTGCCTTAGTTTTCTTTTTAGGCTTTTATACCTCTGTTTCACCTGCCGTTCTGGCCAGTAACACACCTTCTGCATTACAGTGCCCTACAGGAAGCACTTTTGGACAGCAGCATTGTCAGTCTGGGGGGGGGGGGGGTGTTAGATGTACTAGCACATTTCAATACACTAACAAATAAAACCAAACTCCAGGTAATACGTTATGATCAGTTACAGCAGTTTTTTTTTTTAAATCTGATAATGGCAAGCACCCCTGTCAGTGGTAAATGGTTTGTCTCATCTCTGTAACTGATAAATCTGCATGAGAGCTTGTTCTGTTGAATGGCTGGATCGCCAGATGAAAATAATATAAAGAAAGACTAAGAAATAAAACAATGCAGCTCTCATATCTAAGAATTGGTAAGCTGCAATATATAAAATGTTTGCTTTTGGGTTTAATACCGCTTTAAATATTATTAAAATAAAAAAATTTTGTTAGGGGAAAAGAACCCAATATGCATTCCATGGCATATAATATTTTAATAAATATTAAATCTAATGTTTGAAACAAATGTTAGATTATAGAAGATTTCGGTGTTTTTTTTATATTTTTTTATTGTTTTTAACTACAATACATCTCCTTTTTTATTTTTATTTTTTACATTTTTTTTTTTGGGCTCTGTTTAAAATAAAGAAAGAAAGAAAAAAATATATATATTTCTGAGGCATTGATTTGTAACTGCTCAATGTTGAAAAAAATTGAAACAAGATGTTGAAGCTTATAGGGGAATTTAGTGGTCTTTTTGTTTTTGTATTTGTATTACTTCTCCTTTTTCATTTATTTTTTATTTTATTTTTTAGCCCTAGTTATTATAAAGAAAGAAATGTAGAAAAAAAAAAAAAGACGATACATTCACGAGGCAGTGATTTTTAACAGATCAATATTGAAAACTTTTGAAATTAGATAAAGCTTATAAGGGTTATTAGTGATATTTTTTTCCTGTTTTTTTTTTTTTTTTTAAATTTTTTTTTATCATTTCTCTTTTTTTTTTTGCTCCAATCTTTTCCCTCTGAGCTGTGCCTTCCTCCCTTCTCTCTCTCTCTCCCCCAAGCCCTGCACTCTAACCGAATTTGTCTTTGTGACGCTTTCTCTGTATCATACGTGAGGGTCTCACAAGAGGCGGTGATGCGGTGACCCAAATTCAAAGTGACAGCTCCGGCCAAGCGTCGCCCTCCCCGAGGTCACATGTCACAGCGCGGAGCACAGAGCGCCTGTGTTATTGCATTCTCGCTGTTTTTGTGATACACAGAAAAATATGTTCCAGCTCAATGTTTTTTTTTTTTTTTTTTTTTTTTCCTCCCTCTTTAAATTATTTTTATCTCTTGTACCTTTTTAGGTCCTTCTGTTTCTCTCCTTCCTGTTTTTTTATAGGTCTATTTTTATTTTTTTCCTTCCAGTGCCATCTGCTGTGCCCATAATACACCAAGTCAGTCGGTCCACTCAGAGTATCACCTTATCCTGGCCCGAACCGGAACAACCGAATGGCAAGGTCCTTGACTATCAGCTGCGCTACCGTGAAAAGGTACCTGCTACAAGTGCCTCTCCGACTCATTATCCCATGACTGCGATGAAGCTAACGCAGCACACAGACAGACATCTGCTACCAGTAACATCTGCCTCTCTACAACACAAAATCTGTGTGTAGCCCTCGGGCCAACTAGGCATTCGCCTAAAGGCTGCACTCTTCAAATAGGCATCATATGGTATTTTAACATTTACTCTTTCCATCCTGTTTTGTCAGTTGTATAATTAAAGCTCAACTCCAGGCATTAAAAAAAAAAGGTTTCCCCTTGCAGTGGGGATGTGCCCACACTGAAAGGATTAAAGTGTTACTAAACAGCAGTAAAATCAGTCTGTATATACAGTAAAGCATGCTTGGTATACTGTGGAACCTAAGGGGTTAATCATCTGCATTGTGTAAAAAGGCTGTTTGATCCTGTATGCACAGATTCTCCTCTTTTTCCACTGACTCCAGAACATATCCAGATAAGACGGAGCCTTTGGAGTCACTCTGCACATGCTCAGTTTGGTGTGTATTGCTAGAAAGTTTTTTTTTTCTTGGGACGGTGCATGTGATCAGCACAGGGCCAATCGGCACTGTCCAGACAGAGGGTCAGGGGTCCTGCAGCCTCATAGGACAATCAGACGAGAATGAAAACTCCTCCTACAAGCTTTAACCAGACACTGATAGAAGTCACAAGACTGCTATGTACGGCTGATGAGAAAAGGTATTTAGCAGTTTATGTTTACCAAAATATTAGCATTTCCATGTTCTGCGTACTGTGGGAAACCAGATATAGTGAATGCAGGGTCCTGGGTCTAGTAACACTTTAACTGCTATTTTTTTTTCCAGGGGAGAGTAGAAGGCCTGTATTCACCTGATCCCCCCCATTCCACCAGTGAACAGTGCTCCCCCACGATCCAGCAGTGGACTGTTCCTGACGTCCCCACATCCAGAGCAGGGCTATGAGCCTGATGACATCAGGAACAGTGCACTGCACAACACCGCGGGGGGGGGGGGGGGGGATTGGAGGACCAGGTAAGTAGATTTGTGTTCTCCAATCCCCTAGTCCAGTGATGGCGAACCTTGGCACTCCAGATGTTTTGAAACTACATTTCCCATGATGCTCCACTACACTGCAGAGTGCAAGAGCATCATGGAAAATGTAGTTCCAAAACATCTGGGGTGCCAAGGTTCACCATCACTGCCCTAGACAAAAAACAGCGATTAACCCTAGCAGTGTGGGCACAGCCCTACTGCAAGAGAAAACTTTTTTTTTTTTGCCTGGTGTTGGGCCTTAAACTTCACATGACCCATGATTGGAGTGCATTTTTTTTGCATTTATTATTTGTGTGAGATCTCTGAAGAGAGACACCAGTACCCCCCGGTACAGATAGGATTTTTCAGGCGAAAAAACTTTTTTTAAATCATTTATTTAGAAAAGGGAGATATTAAAAAAGAAACAGTTTTACTTTATAAACAATGGTGATACATCTTTTACACAGAAAAAATCCGTATATAGCATATCATGGATACAATGTTACATGTAGGTATAAGTATGTAACATCCTTCGATCGCCTCAAGGCGATGGCGATCGAAGGATGTTACACACTTATACCTACATGTAACATTGTATCCATGATATGCTATATACAGATTTTTTCTGTGTAAAAGATGTATCACCATTGTTTATAAAGTAAAACTGTTTCTTTTTTATATCTCCCTTTTCTAAATAAATTATTTAAAAAAAGTTTTTACACTTGAAAAATCCTATCTGTACCGGGGGGTAGACATGTGCACAACAAAAAAAATTGTTTATTTTCGTTTCGTTTTTTTCGTTTCCGAAAAAAATTAGTTTATTTTCGTTTCGTTTTTTTCGTTTCTGTTGATTCGTAACGATTCGTGAATTCATAAGTCGTCGGTGTTCGTATTCGTAACGATTCGTACATTCGTAAGTCGTCGGTGTTCGTATTCGTAACGATTCGTACATTCGTTGATTCGTTTTTTCGTTAGTTTAATTTTCGTTTATTCGAAATTCGGACGCATTCGTATTTATTCGTAACATTCGTAATCGGAGCATAATTCATCATTTTATGTAATGTGTATGCTATTATTACATTTTAATAATTTACGAATCGAAAAAAAAAAGTTATAAATCGAAAAAGAAAGTTTTGAATCGGAAAAAAAAGTTACGAATGTACGAATTTTTTTGTTCAATCCATTCGAAGCACGTTAAGCAGCACCATTGTAAGGGACACGGAAAATTACAAATTCAGCAACAAAAAAAAAGTTACGAATGTACGAATTTTTTCGTTCATTTTCGTTGTTCCTGTTTTTGTTTTTCGGATTTTCTTCATTCGTACATTCGTTGTTTCTAATTTTGTTTCTTTTTTTCGGATTTTCGTTGTTTTTTGGATTTGTTCGATTCAAATGATTCGTTAATCGGATTCGTACGATTCGAACGATTCGTTATTCGGATTCGTTCGATTCGAACGATTCGTTCATTCGTACGAAAACAAACGAAAAAAATACGTAAAAAAACGAAAAAAAAACGAAACGAATTGCACATGTCTACCGGGGGGTACTGGTGTCTCTCTTCGGAGATCTCACACAAATAATACCTATTTTGGGATGTTGGCAAAACTCTACGGGAACTATATGAGTCCCTCCAAAATGTTCAGCAAACTTTATACTTTTTGCATTTAATTAATCATATTTGGGGTAAACAATTGACGAAACACAAGCTGTAGTCTGCATTTGCACCAATGGGATTTGGACCAGCCATACGCGGTTTGAATCTTTGTCGGTTCAGCAGCAATCGTCCGAGATTCGAACCTTTAATGGGCAGGCTGAATGTACCAAGTTGATTGATCAACCTGGGTGCAACCAGCCTGCCGGATTCTCTTGCGATTTTTTTGCTATAGCAGCTGGCAATTATCACTGTCTTCTCCTGGCGAGGACGGCTTCCCCCGCCCGAACCCTACTGGGAGCAAACAATTGCTTGGCAGGAGGGATTTCCCTGTCAGGACTGTCTGTGTTGATGGGGGAGTCGTGCAAATTTATTTTCTGTAACCTGTGGTTGCAGGAAAGAAATTTGCACCATGTATGGCAGGGCCTAAGCAATAGTTCTGTTATAACCCAGACACGTGTGATGTGCATTCCCTTAAGGTGGACTTTTTTTCTGATGTTATCACAAAGCCATGTTTAAAGTACTGCTGGGTTGGACAGATAAAAAGGCTGAAATAGCTTTCCTAGAGCAGATGTTGCCCCAGGCTGCCCTCAGTGCTGCCTACATATCCGAAGGTCTAGGCGCTCTGTTGAACCATCATGAATCTCAGTTCGCACTGAATTCTATGCAGATTAGATCTGATCTGAAAGGCATATCATCTAAAAAAAAAACATTGTTTGCTATGAAAGCCATTCACATCTATGCAGTGCGATTCTGATCCGGTCACAAAAAGGGTTCTGTGCGGGTTCAATGCAAATGTTATCTCCAGCTATGCCAAATCTCCTCAGATATCTCATTAATTCACATTAGAATCACAACAGAAATCGCATCAGATTTGCACCACATCAGTGTGATCGGAGACTAAATGGTGAGATGACTTGAGCCACGTAAGAACCATTGGAAAACTGTTTCTGTTGATACAATCAAGCTATTCCACAGTCAAGGACTGTTTCCAATCATTTCTAACCTGAGTCCAAGTTTTTTTAAACTGTATTATTATTATTAATATTATACATGATTTATAGAGCACCAACAGTTTATGCAGCACTTTACAATATAAAAAAGGAGACAGTACAGTTACAATGCAATAAGATACAAGAGGGTTAAGAGGGCCCTGCTCATAAGAGTTTACAATCTATTAGGGTGGGGGCAAGCGGTACAAAAGGTTATAACTGGGGGGATGTGCCGATGGAAGTGATAAAAGTTTTCAGGGATCACCTAAAGGCAGCCAAAGTAGAAGATAGCCAGACAGATTGAGGTAGAGAGTTCCAGAGGATGGGAGAGGCTCTTGCGAAGTCCTGAAGACGAGCATGGGAGGGGGAGACAAGGGAGCTACAGAGCAGGAGGTCTCAAAAGGAGTGGAGAGGACGTTTTGGGTGGTATTTAGAGACAAACTGTAACCATCCAGCCAAAATTGTATAATTTTAGCACCCTCCTAGGTAGATGCTAGAATTAGTGTAATATAGTTTTTGTTCTCCTGCATAACAGAAGAATTGCTAGGGAAATTAATTAAAGCGGAGTTCCAATGACTTGTAATATATATATTTTTAAAAAACCTTTCTTAAGGTCATAACATAGACATTTAACACTTGCGTCTTTAGAAAAATTCCTCCCCCGATGTCCGGTTTAATATAAAAAATCAACTTATATAATTGCTTCCAGGTCATTCCCATATTGCTATGTCTACTATCTATTGAAGATCTGGTCTGGTATCACTGGTATAGAGTACCAGGAAGGAGGCTACCAGCTCTCCCTGGACATTTTGTGAGTACAGACAACATAACGGATCCATATAGTCAGCTGAAGGTCCAGACAAGGGAACACTGGTTAGTGTTCTTAAGAGCTTGTACAGCTGCTGCTATGTCATTGGACTTTTCTCAGTTTCTGCTCCTTTTCGATTGCCAAGGGGAGCAGTCTACCACAACTGGCTTGTGTTCTGAGGAGCTTTGTCCAGCTATTCCTGCTACTAAGGTACTTAACTACTCAATGCTGGAACTTCTTTGTTGCTGCTGCTACGGAGAAGTCTTCATTCTGCTATCAGAACCTTACCAGAGCTTGACTGAGAGATCAGTTAGACGTGCTCAGTTGTAAATAGTTCTATTTTTATGGAGTACCCCACTAAATCCCCTTCCCTATCCAAGTTCTCCAAAATAAAACAACACTTATACTGGTCATTGAAGACAATGAGCAGAAGAGTGTGTGCACCTGGCTGCGTGAATCTACTTTGTGCCCAGCTGCAGGGCAAAAGTGGGGAATACCTGGGAAAAATACCAGCAGCTCTTAAGGGGGTAGCACTACATAATATACCTTTTTTTTTTTAGCATAGTAATCTTCTCTAATAGCCACAATGTATCTACTTGTAGTGCCCGTTCCAGTATTGGGGTTGGTTTGGTTGCTTTCCAGTAACTGGGGATCAGGCTTTTGCCTGTGTTTAATAAACAGGGGGCATCAATTATTTTTTGCACTTTTAGGTAGACATATACATATTATGAAATAAGACCCCCCAGGGATCCTGTGGAAGGGTATTAGTGAGCATGTCCACCAGTTATGAAATACAGTTGCTGGAGCTAAGTCTACATATGGAGCTGGCATTGTGTACCTCGTCAGGTTGGGTGAGAAGACCTGGCTTGTAATCTGTCTATCAGTGTATCCCTGAGGTGTTCAGTAGGATTGAGGTCAGGTGTTTGTGCAGGCCACATGAGTTCTTCCACATCGTGTCTTTATGGAGCTGGCTTTCAGAACAGGGGCACATGTAAGCAGGTTAGTGTTAGCTATGTTGGCAGTAGGTGGCTCTGTACCCAGATAGTGGCTGGTCATAGCAGACATTGTCATAGGTGCTAGGTCCCTTTTAGGTAGAGCCCTTCTGCAGTGGAGTCAGGGGTGAGTCAGCACCCATATATAAATCGGGTAGGGAGAGGTACACTTTCTTTCGGGGCATGGGAGCTAAACACCCCACATCTGTGAGAATGTAGTCTGCACATGTAGGCCCTGGAGGCTGGGTGGAGTGGAACTATTCATAGGAGAAGCCAGCTGTAGTAATTCTGCCCCTTATGGAGTTGGGAGCTAGGGCAGATTGAAAAAGGCCATTTAGGCCAGGTTGCAGATCCCTATATGAGGCTGATTCCCTGGAGAGTTACCTAGCAAGAAGTGACTAGAGAGAGCACAGTCCTGTGAGTACTAATGGCCCTGGGTAGAGACGGGTCTGAAAGGGAGATGGATGATAAAGTGCTGTTCTATTTCTTGTGTGGACATTCCTTCCTTGGGGATGTAAAGCTCTATGGCCGGGAATGTCATGTGGACGCCTATAGCCGGAAGCAGGGAACAAGATGGCGGAGGGTTCGGCCTCAGCAGGAGGAATGATGTCCTAGTAGGGCTGGAGCGGGGATAGGGACTTGTGATTTGGTACCAAAACCAGGCAACCACAAAGCCCCTTTTACACACAGTCATGCTTAAACAGAAAGTTGCATTCCTAAACTGTTGACACAAGGTTGGAAGTATACAGATGTCCATTATGTCTTTGTATGCTGTACAGCAGGGGTCGGCAACCCATGAATCAGGATCTGCCAGTCGATCGTGGCCAGGTGACTGGTAGATCCTGCCCTGAGCTTGCCAACCGGCAGGCAGCACCAGGAGAAGATGGTGCCCTTGGAGTAGAGCTCACATGTGGGGAAGGGGCACATCACGCTCCACAATGAGTGCTGCGTTGTTGCAGAAAGCCCAGGACCTGAAACACTCACCAAGTGAGCTGCACAGGAGGCAACACACTTATCCAGCATACTCTGCCCACCGACCACTGCTCTCTTAGGTCCCACAGTAAATCCCGTGCTCAGCCACAGATTGGTAAGCTGACAGCTACTGTATGCTGCAGAATTTACAATTGTGCAGATGGCTGCGTCACTCTTCCCTCTGCTTTCTGGGTTGTGCTTAGCTCCCAATTGTCCCTGATTTTGAGGGACTGTCCCCGATTTGGGGCAATGCCCCTCTGTCCCTTTGTCTTCCTCATTTGTCCCTCATTTTGGTCCGAGCTACAGTATATAGTTGTATATAAAATGCACTTTTTATCTTTCGAAAAGTGTTTCCCCTGTGCTAAACCTTTCACCAAAATTCTAAATTGCTGCATTTGTAAATTTTAAAATCCAATGTAAAGGTAGTAGTGGTAAAAAAAAAGCCCTTGTGGATTTAATTAAGCTTTTCTTTTGATTAATGTGGGTGTGGCAGGGGGCGTGTCCTATGCCTACATACGTTTGCTAGTAGGTGTCCCACATTCCCATCTCAAAATGTTGGGAGGTATGTTTGTGAGTGCTGGTGAATGGGGCTGCTCTGCAAGCACCTTGCAACCTTGTGCAGTACAGTGACCAAGGGGTTAAAGC
The DNA here is from genome assembly GCA_028564925.1 of Lithobates sylvaticus. NCBI lineage: Eukaryota > Metazoa > Chordata > Amphibia > Anura > Ranidae > Lithobates > Lithobates sylvaticus. Next base: position 60,313,069 of record CM053036.1, on the reverse strand, counting down.
AGGTGATGAATAGGCCTTCTATTGGCTCCTCACCATCTGCTTTAACCACTTGGACCTTACACTGGCATGCTGGGGCATATGCAGAGTGTCTCCAATTATTTAAATGGGTCGCAATCGATGCCAGGTAGTATAACCCCTGCCGTAGCATGTGTATACCCTTCGGCTGCTGCCTCTGTGGCTAAAGGGGGTAGGCGTCCATGTTGCTGTGTGATTAGGTGTGGTGCAATTTTGCAGCCTATTCATTTAAATGGATGCATATTGCCCCAGACTGCACAAAAAGCAGTACATGCACTACTTTTCAAAAACACGCTGCACCAAATCACATGGTATGGCAGTACCATGCAATCTGGTGCAGGCAAACATACTGCCTTTGCGATCTACTTTTGGGGTGCCGTTAACAATGTATTGGCACCCGTAAAGGCAGTGTGCTTTGCAGTGTAGGGAACGCGCACAGAACACGTCTTTCCTGCACCGTGTTCTGCTGTAAACTAGCAACAGACACTGTGCCCGGTGATCTTTGACTTCTCCCATGTTGTTTAGGTAGAACCCCACCTATCTAATGCCTAGTACACATAATGAGATTTTCGGACGAATGATTGTCTGTTTTTTTTTGTATGCCACACTTGTATTGAAAATGAAGCGGTTACTAAAGTTACAAAAATTCTCCTATGACAGAATACAACTTCAGAAGTGATGTAATGTGAAGTATTGTATTAGGATTGTATTTTCGGACGAAAACTGTACTGATTAAACGAAAATCATACAATCTGGTATTGTATGAGAAAAATTTTCCTCCTTGCCCCATCGGATAATTTTACACAACCTGTCCTGATCGGATCTCGAAGGCTGTGTATGATCAGATTATCATATGATCGCTTCGAAAGCGGTATTGTTTGTACGATTTTCTGATCATGTGTACTGGGCTTAAGGTTGCCTACCCCTGCTGTGCAGTAATGGCACCCTTTACTGGAAAAACAACTTAGTCATTTGCAGTCCATGGGATGTGATGGTAAGATGTCCACAAAACTTTGGATATATATTGGTTGTGATGGTTAGGTGCTTTCATGCTTTGGACCATATAGTGATTGTGATGGTTGGTTGTCCACAAACCTGTTGGCATATACTGGTTGTGATGGTTAGGTGTCCACAAACCTTTTGGCATATAGTGGTTGTGATGGTTAGGTGCCTTCATGTGTTTGACGATATGGTGATTGTAATGGTTGGTTGTCCACTAACCTTTTGGGCATATAGTGGTTGTGATGGTTAGGTGTCCACAAACCTTTTGGCATATAGTGGTTGTGATGGTTAGGTGTCTTCATGTGTTTGACGATATAGTGATTGTGATGGTAGGTTGTCCGCAAACCTTTTGGCATATAGTGGCTGTGATGGCTAGGTGCCTTCATGTGTTTGACAATATGGTGATTGTGATAGTTGGTTGTCCACTAACCTTTGGGCATATAGTGGTTGTGATGGTTAGGTGTCCACAAACCTTTTGGCATATAGTGGTTGTGATGGTTAGGCGTCTTCATGCGTTTGACGATATAGTGATTGTGATGGTAGGTTGTCCACAAACCTTTTGGCATATAGTGGCTGTGATGGTTAGGTGCCTTCATGTGTTTGACGATATGGTGATTGTGATGGTTGGTTGTCCACTAACCTTTGGGCATATAGTGGTTGTGATGGTTAGGTGTCCACAAACCTTTTGGCATATAGTGATTGTGATGGTTAGGTGTCCACAAACCTTTTGGCATATAGTGGCTGTGATGGTTAGGTGCCTTCATGTGTTTGACGATATAGTGATTGTGATGGTAGGTTGTCCACAAACCTTTTGGCATATAGTGGCTGTGATGGTTAGGTGCCTTCATGTGTTTGACGATATGGTGATTGTGATGGTTGGTTGTCCACTAACCTTTGGGCATATAGTGGTTGTGGTGGTCTGGTGTCCACAAACCTTTTGACATATAGTGGTTGTGATGGTTAATTATTCACAAACCTTTTCGACATATAGTGATATTTGATGGTTAATTATTCACAAACCTTTGAACATATAGCGGGTGTGATGGTCAGGTGTGTATATGCTTTTGGCCATATAGTTAAAACAACAGTTTAAAAAACTTAATAACTTCATAAACTTAAACAATACAATAAAACTGACCTAAACCACTATAGTTTCCTAGTAGTCACTAGTAGTCACCTATGTTCTATAGTACAATGCTCTTCGTGATTGTTGGTTCTTCTTTCCAGGCTGACGAGGGGGAGTCTTTGTCCCTTATCAGTCAAACAAATACAGCTACAGTTGGAGGTCTCAACCCCGGAGCGATTTATGCCTTCCAGGTGAGAGCCAGGACGGAGCGCGGCTATGGGTCCTACAGCGGGAACATGTACTTCCAGACTCTGCTGGGCGGTAAGTGTCCCCACGCATCTGGTGTTATCCATAGTCTGCTGAATAATGCACGTCTCCTCATTATAGGCCTCTGCTATATAGCTGAAAGCTCAGTGATACGCAAAGACAAGGGAAGCAATTAGCGGAAGAGGCTGAGTTCAGCGACAAGGGATGTATACACAACTATGACATTTACCGGCTGCGAGATCAGTACTCCTGTCAGCTTGTATTTCTCGTACGGTGACGCAAACACAATGTGTGTCGTGTCCAAATAAGTCAGAGATGTTGAGCAAAGAGCGCAAGCGTTCATCAAAACAGAGGCTGTAGTGTCCTACATTATGCACTCAAAGTCAAAGTGCCATTCTGCGGAAATATTGTTGACAGATGCACATAGAGTATTAGCAATATGTTCTTTGCTTTTCCTGAAGATTCATGCAATACCTCCCCAAATTTTTTTATCATTACAACAAGAGACCTTGTTAGTTTCCAAAAAAAAAAAAAATCCAAATGTCAGCTCCCTGCAACAAAAGAGGCTTGTGTCTCCTGTATCCCTTCCATTCCAGTGTTGCAGCCTCTGTCAGACTCTTCAGAATTCGACATATAGCAGATAAGAACCTCCAGCGGGCTAACGTTTTACTTAGGGTCAGATCTTTGGCTTTAGTAGAGTGATGAGTACAGATGGGTCAGTCACTCTTAAAAGCAAAGCTTTTTAGCATGTATTAGCTCTATTCTAACTCCAGGGAGAAAGGGTTAGGGCAAAGGACATCCATGTGATGCGGCAAACTCCGGAAGAGGAACAAAAAGTACTAACAGCCTCCAAAGGCGGGGAACATTGAAGCCAAACCAGCATCCTGGGATTCAAGCTCTTGGCTTTAAGTTACTGGGTGGTCCAGCTACCAATTCCATGGGGAGAGGTCACCATACTTCAGTCAAGGACCAAGCGTCTACCCAGCTTCTTCAATATTCCACTTAGGCTAAAGTTCCTCCATGCTGCTTTAGTCTCCCTACACAGCACTCTAAGTCTCAATCCCAGGCCTCTTTCCAAACACAGGGTCAGCCTCTCTAGGCTGAAGGCATAGCATACCACTATATCCCTATCCAGGCAGGAGGCCTGCTGTAAGTTTGACATCACAAGGGCACTTCCAAATATTTATATATGGAATATATATACATGGTTGGCCATGGTTGGCCAGGGAGACATCAATATTAATTGTGGTCTCCCATACTATTGGCTGGGACACTCCCAAGCATCAGGCAAAAGCAAACAATAACCAGAGTTTAGGAGAGAATCACAGAAAGTGTAACAAACAGGCTTAGGCTTTAATAAGTCAAAAATTATACTTGCCTAGGTGGATGTAGCATCGGTTTGATGCTGCATCTGTCCCCCCTTAGACTAAGACTGAAAACCAAGCAACCAAATACCACTGATCGATTGGTTCTTGGGGCTCTGCGAACAGAGAGCTGGTCACTCACTGGAGCGCTGAGCTGTGAAGGGGGTGGGAGCGACTGGCTCAGGCTCTCAGTGGCTTGCTAAGAGGCTGAGCCAGGTGCCGATCCAGGATTGCGGGCAGACCCCGACCATATTGTCACAATCTTGACCCAGCCTGGACCGGTTGTGTGACGTTAGCCGACTGCGGGATTCAGCTCGCTGTCTGCTAAAAAACGGGTCACAGGAGTGTAGAACGAACTGCACTCTGTGACTTTCAGGAGAAGTACAGCCAAGCGAGCTCTGGTTGTACTTTAAAGTGGTCTAAAGGCAGACATTTTTTTTATCTAATGCATTCTCGGCATTGAGGTAAAAAATCTTCTACATGCTCACAGCCGTGAGGAGGAGGCGGGGTTGAGGCGTAGTCTGTATGTTAATGGACACACAAAGCCAGGCTCAGAAGCAAGCCTGCATGAGTTCGCCCATAGCAAGTGGCTTGTTATGGGTGCACTCAGTGGGGGAGGGGGGTCCCTTTTATGACCCCTGCTTCACCACAGAACACAGCAGTGCCCTTTTTTTGATGTAAAACCATTTTTTTCCTTGTAGGTAGTGAACAGGCGGAAGTATCACAAGACAAGCTACCTCTTATTGTTGGATCCTGCTTGGGTGCTTTGGCCTTCATTGGAATCTCCATCATGCTCATCCTTATCCTTCTCTTCAAGGGGTCAGTACAAGACATAAATGCATATTTCAATGTTTATCAAGTGGTGAGGAGCGCTGGATTATTGTGTATTGTATATAGACATGATTTTTTGTGTCGACGTAGACTGGAAGCTCATAGAAGCACCATTTCACATATAAAAGTCCAGAATGAGATTTTATTTGTTATCGGCAAGAGAAAGTCAAGGCAAGTCGGGGTGCAAATGTCAGGGCCATTATCGTCATTTAGTGGTCATAATGCTTTATTTTCCCTTGATTAAGTTATTTAGAAAAAATGCTGCATTATGGCAACTAGATGGTGCTCACAATCGTAGGAGATATAACTATATTACTCAAAATACAGCAAGTTACCTTGGAGCTGTGCGAATGTATGTCACGTTTTTTTTTTTCTTGGAGTTTACTGAAAGACAAAGAGTAATGAATCATATTAAATATATGTATAAATATTAACAATAGTAGAATATTGTTTATTACAATTATATTATACAGTGCATATTTAAAAATGAGAAAATATTTTATATTATAATTATATTATAAATATTAAAAATAGTAAAATATGTTATATTTTGATAAATAAAATATTTGATTTAATGTATTAAAATATAAAAATATGTATACCCCATAGCGTACTACTCCACCACTTTATCCTGACTGATTGCCCTCAGGAATTAATCTGTTCTCAGAAAAAAAAAAAAAAAAAAAAAACAAAGTTTCACTTAACTTGCAATATTAAACAAACCTTTTTTTTTTTTGTCTCTAAATAAATTAAATAGTTTATAGTATAATAAATTTTCCTATTCCTTTCAAAATATACTTCATTTTAAATAAACCAGGGGCTTGGCGTATTAAAAAAAAACTTTCTCCAATCGCATTACCGATGGAATTGCTTCTTTGTGACTTTACCATGTCTAAAGTATGCTTGGGACAAACCTAGATCTATACTCAGACAATAAAGTTAACAAAAAATAAAAGACAACAGAAAACAAAAAAAAAAAAAAATGGGCAGACTCGATGGACTACTTACCGTAGTTATTTTCTGCTGTCACTTTTCTAAGTTTCTATGATGGTGCTGAAATCTACAGGTAAAAAAATTATATACACAGAAAAGCCTACATCGCCATCTAGAGTCTATTTAGTAATGGTGCATCCTGTAAATGACAATTTTTGCACAGTATTAACCACTTAAGCCCCGAACCAATTTGTAGATAAAGGACCAGGCCCCTTTTGTGCGATTCGGCAATGCGTCACTTTAACTGATAATTGCGCGGTCGTGCGACGTGGCTCTCAAACAAAATTGGCATCCTTTTTTTCCCACAAATAGAGCTTTCTTTTGGTGGTATTTGATCACCTCTGCGTTTTTTTATTTTTTGCGCTATAAACAAAAATAGAGCGACAATTTTGAAAAAAATTCTATATTTTTTACTTTTTTGCTATAATAAATATCCCCAAAAAATATATAAAAAAACTTATTTTTTTCCTCAGTTTAGGCCGATACGTATTCTTCTACATATTTTTGGTAAAAAAATCGCAATAAGCAATTATTGATTGGTTTGGGCAAAAGTTATAGCGTTTACAAAATAGGGGATAGTTTTATAGCATTTTTATTAATAATTTTTATTAATATTTTTTTTTTTACTAGTAATGGCGGCCATCAGTAATTTTTTATTGTGACTGCGACATTATGGTGGACACATTGGACATTTTTGACACATTTTTGGGACCATTGTCATTTATACAGCAATCAGTGCTATTTAAATGCACTTAATCCTGTGTAAATGACACTGGCAGTGAAGGGGTTAACCACTAGGGGGCAGTGTAGGGGTTAAGTGTGACCTATGTGTTTTTTTTTTTTTTTACTGTAGGGGGCGTGGCTTGGCGTGTGACATCACTGATCGTCTTTCCCTATGACAGGGAACAGACGATCAGTGACAGCCTCACTAGAAAGCATGGGGAGAGGTTTGTTTACATATACCTCTCCCTGTTCTTCAGCTCTGTGACCCAATCGTGGGACACCTGCGGCGATCGGGACCGCGGGTTCCGCGGCCACGGAGCTCAGGACCAGGTCGCTACGCGCGCTACCCATGGCTGGGCTCTTAAAGAGCAACGTACCTGTACGTTGTTGTGTCCAGCTGTGCCATTCTGCCAATGTAAATGTGCAGGAGGCGGTACTTAATTGGTTAAAGCGGAACTTCACTCTCTCAATCAACATGAACTATTTTAATCCCTATGCTGCCAGCATTAGTAAATAGACAGGAAGGTATATTATATTTACTTTCTTTAAACATTTTTTTTGCATTTCTTCAGTTATTTCCTAGTTTCCAGGCCTTGGCCAAAATGTCATACATCCCAGGAGTCTTCAAGAGGGGAGGAGGTTTTTTTGCATGCCTGAGCTAAGGGCAGATGGATTCCAGGAAGTAAATGCTACATGAATCATCTGCCCTTACTCAAGATGGCCACGGCCAGAATGCTTGTCCGGTAACAGAATGTTGTGTTTTTTATTTTTATTTTTTATTTATTTTTTCTCATATATTTTCAGTAAAAGAAGAGAAACTCCATACACTGACAGACTGCAGCACTACATCAGTTCAAGAGGTGAGTGCTACATTCGATCGCTCTCTTTAGAAGTGTTCTACAAGTTTCTGAGAGTATCTGCCTGTGTAGCTTAGGCTCCGTAAAAAAAATGTCCCTGGTATCGGCATCATAAATCCATATATTATTTCATGATAGGGTTTTCTTTAATAATTACATAGTTTCATAGTTAGTAAGGCTGAATAAAGACCCCAGTCCATCCAGTTCAACCTGAGTGAGTGTCTACAATTGTCCCTATCCCTGTACATTGCACACTCACATTACATGTCCCTACTCTCAAGGAGCCCACAACCCAAGGTCCCCGTTCATATACTAGGGCCAATTTTTGGACAGAAGCCAATTAACCTACCAGCATGTCTTTGGAGTGTGGGAGGAAACCGGAGTACATGGAGGAAACCCACGCAGGCACAGGGAGAACATGCAAACTCCAGGCAGGTAGTGTCGTGGTTGGGATTCGAACCAGCGACCCTTTTTACTGATAGGTGAGAGTGCTAACCACGCTTTCACTTACGTAGATATAATCCCGAATTGGTTTACAGTTCATTGGCCAAAGCAATGTGTATAATAAATAATTGCCAATCTTATTTTCTAATAAAAAAAAAAAAAAAGATGAAACAATATTTTTTAATAAAATAAAAAATCTAAATTGTTTCATTTTTTTTCCCCCTTTGTTGCATCTCAATGTTGCTAATTTCCTGCAGCCTCTTTCCATCCACTCCCTTTCTACATGCACTCTAACAATAGCTGTATGGAATTTCTCAGGGCGGATTTCCTGGTGGTGACAACAGTGGACCATGACTGTGTAATGTGTGCTTTTCCATCAGAAACCCATCTGACAGGGTGACAACCCAGGAGCACAATTGGAAGACAGATCAGGGTGTTGTCACCTTGTAAGAGGAAGTGGATGAACAAAGACCATCATGGCAGGAACACCAGTGATTAGTTTAATAAAAGCTGGAGATGTTAAAAGACTGATAAGGATTTTTGAAATGACATGAACACAGTGAAGATAATGTTAACCACTTGACCTCCGGAAGGTTTCCCCCTTCATGACCAGGGCATTTTTTGCTATTCAGCGCTTTGCTTCTTTCACTGGCAATTGCGCGGTGATGAAACATTGTATGCAAATATAATTTATATCATTTTTTTTTTCACACAAATAGAGCTTTCTTTGGTGGTATTTGATCAACACTGTTTGTTTTTTTTATTATATAAATGAAAAAAAATGAACATTTTGAAAAATAAAAACTATATTTTCTAATTGGTTATAAAACATATACAATAAAATAAAAACTTTTTTTTTTCAGAAATTTAGGCCAAAATGTATTCTGTTAGATGCCTTTTGTGAAAAGAAAAATTCCAATGAGTGTATATTAATTGGTTTGTGTGAAAGTTATAGCGTCTACAATCTATGGCATATATACTGGAATTTATGCAGCTATAGACTCTATACTGGTAATTGCGGTGATCAGCAACTTATAATGTGAATGTGATACTGTGGCGGTCAATCTGGTGCTAACAGACACTGTCTGAGAGGGTCACTAACTGACTGACATTGCTAGTGACACTAATACAGTGATCAGTGGTGATTTTACATTGTACACGGTAATACTGGCACTGGCTGGGAAGAAGTTAACCTCAAGGGGCAATGAAGGGGTTAACTGTGTGCCTAACAAGTATGTGTGCTGCTTTTACTTGCTGATCTGGTTGTTTTTTTTTTCCTCCCTTCTTTTCAGGGAGAAGAAACAGCCAGATCTCTGTTTTCTGTACACAGAGCTCTATGTGTTTGTAAACACATAACTCTGTGCTGTGATTGGCCACAGCCGATCAGTAGATTTCAGCCCAAATCATTGGCTGAAATATGCTACCAAACTTGTGCTGTGTTCAATCACAGCATAGGTTAGCTGGGGGAGCACTCATGTGTGCCACTAAACCAGGAATTACACCGCAACGTACCTGTATCCGTGCCACCCACTCATAGATACTTATCCATCATGCCATACCATCAGGGAGGCGTGCAATTGGCCCCAAACATACAGCCAATGTCATTAAAGCGGATTTTCTCCCCAAAGGCGAAGTTTTGCTTTATGCCCTTCTCCCCCTCTCCTCTTATACTTTTGGCACTTTTATTGACAGGTACCTGCTCCCACTTTCAGTTGGTTTGCCATGGCAATCCACCAAAAGTGGGGGACCAGAGGAGGGACCGGAGGAGGACACAGAGGGGGACTGGAGGAGGACACGGAGGGGGACTGGAGGAGGACACGGAGGGGGACTGGAGGAGGACATGGAGGGGGACTGGAGGAGGACACGGAGGGGGACTGGAGGAGGACACGGTGTGGGACTAGAGGAGGACACGGAGTGGGACTAGAGGGGGACCGAAGGAGCACACAGTGGGCAACCGTAAGAGCATGGAGGGGGACTGGAGGAGGACACGGAGGGGGACTGGAGGAGGATAGAGGGGCACTGGAGGAGCACAGAGGAGGAAATGGAGGGGGACTGGAGGAGGACACGGAGGGGGGCCGGAGGAGCACGGAGGGGGATTGGAGGAGGACACAGAGGGGGACCGGAGGAGCACACAGGAGGACACGGAGGAGGACATGGAGGGGGGTCGGAGGAGCACACAGAGGGGGACCAGAGGAGCACAGAGGATGACACGGAGGGGGACCGGAGGAGGTCACGGGACAGTCAGGGGTGATTGGTGGGGAGAAGTTACAAGCGCCGATCTGCCTGTGTAGATTTCAATAAAGCAGCTGAAAGCTGCAGGAGGGAGAGGAGGAGAAGAGAAGCGGCTCTCTGCTGCTTTATTGAAATCTATACAGGGAGATCCGTGCTTGTAACTCCCCCCACCGCCGCACCGATCATTCCTGACTGCCCAAGTACTCGTAAAAATGCTCGGTGTCGGTATCGGTGCAACCCTATTGTAAACCCGTTCCTATACCCAGTGAAGTGAACAGCCTCAGATGATACACAAAGATGAAACAAATCTCCCTACATAAGTTTTATTTGTATATCTGCTGTCTTCAGATTTCTATATTCTTTAGAATGTGCACATCGTGTTAGAAAATTTTCTTCATATTCCAGCACTGGGTGTGGAGTCTAGGCATACATTGTGTGACAGCTGATTGGAGGAAAGGCACCCCCCTCCACATAGGCAGAGGAATGAAGATACTTGCAGAGCTGTGCTGTGAATAGACCAGCTTTCTGCTAATCTATTGATAGCACCCACCCTGACACACATTTTCAGCTGCTTTTATCTCCTGTGTCGGAGAACTTGTTAGAATTTATCATGCTAATAACAGAGGGAAAGAGCAGCAGAAAGACATGGGACTCAGGGCTTTGGATAAAGATAAATAAAATATATGTGCTTAGGTCAAATATCATAAATCGGGTTTACATACACTTTAAGGTAAGGGGGGGTGAAAATAAAAAACAAAAAAAACAGAGGTGGCCGGAGTGCAGATCCTCTTTAAGTGGTTCCATTTTGGGTAAACTGTTAGTTTTATTTTTTGGCCTTTCATTCCATTAGGGAGATTTGCCCTCACTTCCTGCCCATGTGACACCAGAAAAATAAATAGGAGGAGTGGTTGTTGACACTGTAACAGGAAAGCACAGGCAACAATAAAAGCATTATCTGATGTTAAAACTCCACCCTGCTCTACTAATAATAATGTGTTTTTTAATACTCTATCCCCGATCGGTAGGTGACCTAGCGAAGAAACATTTTCTATACTGGCTTTTGTTCTTTTTGCCTTCAGGTTTAGGAGTGAAGTATTACATTGATCCTTCCACATATGAGGACCCCGCTGAGGCTGTGCGAGAGTTCGCCCGAGAAATCGATGTCACCTTTGTGAAGATTGAAGAAGTGACGGGAACAGGTAGGAGGCGCGCTAATGTGGCCTCTCAATATTTTTGTACGTTATTTTAGCATTCCTTAGGTGCTAGATGGCATCCTTTAGTGTCAAACACAAGGCCCACGGGAATGAATCCAGCCCACCAGGTCCTTTTTATGTGGCCCTATTGCACCTAAAACATTCTGGAACTTTCCGGAACATTTTGAATCTTTCAGAAGCATTTTAGAACTTTCCAAAATATTCTTCCTAGAAAGTTTTAGAACATTTCTGGAACATTCTTGAACTTTCAGGACTATTACAGAATTTTGCAGAACTTTCTAGGATGTTCTGGGAAGTAAATCTTGAATCTAGAAAGTTCCCAAAAAAGTTTCTAGAGCATTCCAGAACATTCTAGAATTTTTCAGGACATTCTAACCCTATTCTAACCCTCTAGAACATGTCAGAATGTTCTAGAACAGGGGTAGGCAACCTTGGCCCTCCAGCTGTGGAGAAACTACAAATTCCATCATGCCTCTGCCTCTAGGAGTCATGCCTGTGATTTTCGGGGTCTTGCAATGTCTCATGGGACTTGTAGTTTTACCACAGCTGGAGAGCCGAGGTTGCCTATCCCTGTTCTAGAACATTCCAGAAAATTCAAAAAAGTTCTGGATCTTTCAGGAGCATTCTAGAACTTTCCAAAATATTTTCTCAGAACTTTCTATAAATTCCTGGAACTTTTCAGGACTATTCTAGAATTTTCTGGAACTTTCCAGGATGTTCCAGAAAGTAATTATGGAATCTAGAAAGCTCCAAAAAAGTGTTCTAGAGCATCCCAAAACATTCAAGAATTTTCAGAACATTCTAACTTTCTAGAACATTCCAGAGAATTCTAGAATAGACCTGGATCTTTCAGGAGCACTCTAGAACTTTCCGCAATATTCTTTCCATAACTTTCTGGAACTTTTTTGGAACATTCTAGAAATTTCTGGAACTTTCTAGGATGTGACGCTAAGTAATTCTGGAATCTAGAATGTTCAAAAAAAAGTTTCTAGAGCATCCCAGAACATTCTTGAATTTTCCAGAACATTCTAACTTTCTAGAACATTTCAGAACGTTCTAAAACATTTTTGAAAATTCTAGAATAGTCCTGGAACTTTCTAGAACTTTCCACAATATCCTTCCTGGAGCTTTCTTGAACTTTTTAGGAACATTCTAGAATTTTATGGGAACTTTTCAGGATGTTCCTGACAGTAATTCTAGAAAGTTCCAGAAAGTTTCTATAATATTCTGGAATATTCTAACTTTCTACAACATTCCTGAAAATTCTACTGGAATATTCTTTCCAGAATATTCTAGAACATTCTGCAGCACCCCACATGTTCTCCAATAAAGTTTCTTGTGGATTATACCAACGGTATGCGTCCTGCCTTTTTGGACTTGCATCATCTGCTACAGGAGTGTCGGCTCCGTGCCGGTCTGCCCCGCCCTTCACAGTAAGGCAGCAAGCAAAAATCAAATGTAGAGACAATGATTTCATATGATAAAAAGCAGATCCATTTATATAGTCTTACAGATACAACCGACCTGTACAAGGCACCATGAGCATCGATAGGTCATTTCACAACACGTACCTACCTCCGACCCTCTCCTCCACTGCCAGTCAGTCACAGAGGGAGGTGGAGAGATGCAGGACCGGAGCCAAGCCACAGCTCTGTGTGTCCATTCATAACTGGTTGGGCCCCGCCCCTCTCTCTCCTGATTGGCTAACTGGCTTTGATTGACAGCAATGGGAGCCAATCAGGAGGGAGAATCCCTGACAGCCGAGGCACTCGTGCGCATCGCTGGATAGAGACGGGGCTCAAGCAAGTATTAGGGGGGCTGCTACACACATAAAATGGATTAACCACTTCAGCCCCAGAATAATTTGCACTGCTTCGTTTTAACTGACAATTGTGCGGTCGTGCGACGTTGTACCCAAACAAAATTGATGTCCTTTTTTTCCCACAAATAGAGCTTTCTTTTGGTGGTATTTTATCACCCCTGCGGTTTGTATTTTTTGCGCTATAAACAAAAAAAGACTGACAATTTTGAAAAAAATAACAATTTTTTTTACTTTCTGCTATAATACCTATCCCCAAAAAAATATATATTCTTCTACATATTTTTGGTAAAATAAATGGCAATAGGCGTATATTGATTGGTTTGCTCAAAAGTTATTGCGTCTATAAACTACGGGATAGATTTATGGACTTTTTTGAAAATCGCACCACAAACTATCAGTGCTTGGTATCGGTACCGATAAAAAAAAAAACAGTATCGGTGCAATCCTAATAGAAATTGAATTGTAATTTGCCGATCTGGTGAAATCTTTGGCAAATCCTAGATTCCCATGAACACATGGATGTAGATTTAGCCAGTCTGTGCTGAACTATGCATTTCGCCAATTCTATATTCCTGGATTGTTAAACTTTTTGAGGGTCGGTTCACACCACAAAAACGCACTCCAGATCCATTCCCAATGTGTTTCTGCATGCGTGTTTTTAACACGTTTTTGATGCATTTCCAGATGCAATCCTATGTGCTTTTTATTCTTCTTTTTTCCTGTTTTTTCCCCCCACTATACTAGGGTGCAGTTCGTTTTTTATGCATTCCAGTGCATTTAAGTGCGTTTTTGATGCGTTTTACTGCGTTCCAGTACAGTCTAGTGCAGGAAAAATGCAGCGTGTTCTACTTTTTTTCTGGAACTGAAAAGCCCTGGAACTGACCGCACTGGTGTGAACTATGCCCTTGGAAACGATTTTACCAACTTTCCATGCGTTTTTGATGCAGAACAAAAACGCATTGGACTCCATGTGGTGTGAACTGTCCCTGAATCTCCAAAGACAAAAAAATCATCTCTGTACACTTTTTCGGTGAACTAAAATCCTATAAAAGAAAAATTGGCAGATTTTCTTCTCTTCGCTCATCCCTGATTCCAAAAATCCCCCGCTCGGTAATTAGAATTAATGTCGTTCCTTAAAGTTCATCTGCGGCAGAGAAGACGGTCCGTCATGTGGAAATAATTTCCTGTTATGTTAAAACGTGTTAAAAATTTGTCCTGACATCTTCCTTGTAATGAGATGAAGATACGATTAGATGAATATTTCCGAGGACCTGAAGGCATTTTATGAGAAATACACGATGAGTTTTCTGTTTCATTGGACTAACTCGCAAAGAGGAGACACAAATGTTTTATTCCTGAACAGAGGCATTAAATACCCAGATAATTATGTAATAGCCCTTCCTTCCCCCTGAAAAATTCTTATAGAAAATTACATTTTGATACAATATTTAATACATTACTTATGATTGCATAAGGTTTATTATATATATATATATATATATATATATATATATATATATATATATATATATATATATAATATATATATATATATATATATATATATATATATATATATATATATATGTGTGTGTGTGTATATGTATATATATGGATTTTATTCAGTTAACTTAAAGTGGAGGGCCGGGCAAAAAAAAAAATTAAAAGTCAGCAGCTACAAATACTGCAGCTGCTGACTTTTAATAATCGGACACTTACCTGTCCCGGGGTCCAGCGATGCGGGGGAACGAGACCCCCCCCCTCGTTCCCCGCTCCGCTCACGACGCCGGCATTCTTAATGTGGGAACCCGGCTGGGCTTCACAGCCGGGCACCCACTGCGCATGCGCGAGCGGCGCCGTGCGCCGTGATTCGACGCTCACTCATCTGGGACACATGACATGTCCCAGATGACTGTGCGTTGCCTACAGGAAGTGACTTTTAGCCCGGGCAATGAAGGTGGCAGACTTCGAGGGACCCCCTAGCAACAGGCATTTAGAGGTGAGTAAAAAATTTTTTTTTTTCCAATTATTTTTTTTAAATTTTTTTTATGATTTTTAAGCCCCTTTTTGTTTTTTGGTTGCAACCCCACTTTAAGGGTGTATTTGTAAAAATGTGAAACTGCATGTACACATCGCTCTGTGCAAATAAAGGCAACATCAAATGTTATTAAACAATTTTTTTTCTTGGTCGAATGTTATACATTTCATGCATTAGAGAGTGACTTGGGAAAATACCACTTTATGACCACTAGATGGAGCTGAGGAACATAGTAAATAAGTATTTGTTTACTATGATCATCAGCTCCATCTAGTGGCCCTAATGTGGTATTTTCCTGAGTCACTATATTCTGAATAAATGAATAACATTTACAGTATCACAGGACAAATAGCACTGTGATTTTTTTATTAAACCGCTCAGTTAAAGTCTAAGTCTACTTTAAAAAAGAAAGGCATAAGGAACATTACTTGTCTTCACTGAGACGTGTCCCTTGTGCTGCTGTGTTTTCGTTTAGCAGAAATCCTCCTCCTCTCCCTCCCCCCTGTCGCTCTAGTCCTCCGGTGCAGCGGCGGTTAATAATAGGGGGGTATCATAAGCACTTTTCAAGAGTGCCCACCTATACCGGCCTTTCTGCCCAGCTCCTCTATTCATAGAAGACAGTGCTACACCTTCTATGAATGATTTATGAATCAATCACCTGTCCATCCATAGATTTAAAGTGATAGTAAAGGCAAAATGAAAAAACAAAAAACAAACATGTTATACTTACCTGCTCTGTGCCGTGGTCTTGCACAGAGCAGCTCCGATCCTCCTTTTCTTGGGTCCCCCGCCAGCGCTACTGGCCCCTCCCTCCTGTCGAGTGCCCCCACTTCAGGCAGCTTGCAATGGGGGCACCCAAGCAGGCATGCTCCCGAGCCGCTGCTCTGCATGTCCATTCAGACATGGCCCCACCCCCTCTCTCTCCTCAATGGCTACCAATGCTGTCTTAACCAATAAGCAGGGAGAGTCCCCAAGGAGCCGAGGCACTCATGGACATCGCTGGACCAAGAGGGAGCTCAGGTAAGTATTAGGGGTCTGCTGTACACAGAAGGTAAAAAAAACCTTCAGCCTTTAGTAAACTTTGGTTTTAACCCCTCAAAATCCACGTGTGTGTGTATGTATGTGAGTGTGTGTATGTGTGTATATATGTATGTATATATATATATATATATATATATATATATATATATATATATATACTGTATGCAATCATAAGTGTTGCGTATTAAATATTAGACATGTGCACTGACAAAAAATGTGTTCGTTTTCGTTTCATTCTTTTTTTGCTTTTTTCAGAAATTCGAAAATTCGGATTTTTGGATTTCCGAATTTTGAATTTTTGGATTTCTGAATTTCTGAATTTACGAATTTCAAATTTACGAATTTTCGAATTTCAAATTTCCAGAATTTTCAGATACGGAAATTAAAAAATTGGAAAATCCAAAAATTAGCAAATCTGAAAAAAAAAGAAAGAAAATCAGTAAAATTCGAAATAATAACCAACTATTAAATTATAGGTATTGGAATTTCCTTTCAAATGTGGCTGTTAGTGAACGTAATGAGTACAAATTTATCCGAAATAACGAATGCCGCATCTAAACGAATGGAACGGAACAAATTAATAATAAATAATAATAATAAAAAAGTTTTATTATTGTTATTTATTATTATTAGATCGTTACGTTCCATTCGTTTAGATGCGGCATTCCTTATTTCGGATAATTCGTAACTTTGGATAAATTCGTACTCGTTACGTTCACTAACAGCCAAATTTGAAAGGAAATTCCAATACTATAATTTAATATTTATTATTAATTAGTTATTATTTCAGATTTTCGAATTTTCAGATTTTCCTTCTTTTGAATTTTCAGATTTTCCTTCTTTTTGAATTTGCAGATTTTCATTCTTATTCTTGGATTTTCATATTTCAAAATTTTTTGAATTTTTAAATTTATGAAATATCGAATATTCAAATTTATTAATTTCAAATTGACTAATTTGGAATTTTGCTGGCGGAATTCCCGCCAGCAAAAATTGAGAGCATGTTCTCTATTTTTCGGTCGGAAAAAGTTATGAGCCGAAATTCCGATCGTCTGTACAAATTCCGACACGCAAAATTCCTACGCATGCTCGGAAACAATTCGACGCATGCTCGGAAGCATTGAACTTCATTTTCTCGGCTCGTCGTAGCGTTGAACGTCACCGCGTTCTTGATGGTCGCAAATTCATAGAACTTTTGTGTGACCGTGTGTACGCGGCATTACAGGTTTTCTTCTAATATTGCCCTGTATTTGGCTCCATCCGTCTTCCCATCAACTCTGACCAGCTTCCCTGTCCCTGCTGAAGAAAAGTATTCCCACAACATGATGCTGACACCACCATGTTTCACAGTGGGGATGATGTGTTCAGGGTGATGTGCAGTGTTAGTTTTGCGCCACACATAGCATTTTGCTTTTAGGCCAAAAAGTTCAGTTTTGGTCTCATCTGACCAGAGCACCTTCTTCCACATGTTTGCTGTGTCCCACACATGGCTTCTCACACACTGCAAACAGGACTTCTTATGGCTTTCATTCAACAATGGCTTTCTTCTTACCGCTCTTCCATAAAGGCCAGATTTGTGGAGAGCACGACTAATAGTTGTCCTGTGGACAGATTCTCCCACCTGAGCTGTGGATCTCTGCGGATCCTCCAGAGTTACCATGGGCCTCTTGACTGCTTCTCTGATTGATGCTCTGCTTGCCGGCCTGTCAGTTTAGGTGGACGGCCATGTCTTGGTAGGTTTGCAGTTGTGCCATATTCTTTACATTTTCAGGTGATGGATTGAACAGTGCTCTGTGGGATATTTTTTTATAACCTAACCCCACTTTAAACTTCACCACTTTATCCCTGACCTTTCTGGTGTGTTCCTTGGCCTTCATGATGCTGTTTGTTCTCTAAGGTTCTCTAACAAATCTGTGAGGGCTTCACAGAACAGCTGCATTTATACTGAGATTAAATTACACACAGGTGGACTCTATTTACTAATTAGGTGACTTCTGCAGGCAATTGGTTCCACTAGATTTTAGTTAGGGGTATCAGGGTAAAGGGGGCTGAATACAAATGTACCCCACACTCTTCACATATTTATTTGTAAAAAAATGTGAAAAACATTATTCTCTTTCCACTTTACAATTATGTGCCACTTTGTGTTGGTCTATCACATAAAATCCCAATAAAATACATTTCCATTTTTGGTTGTAACATGACAAAATGTGGAAAATTTCAAGGGGTATGAATACTTTTTCAAGGCACTGTATTTATGTGATTCCCATCTAGTGATTCTGTTTGGACCATTGTTAGGCCAGCCATAGACGGATTGAATCTCGGGCGGTTCAGCAGGAACCTTGGGTACAACCAGCCTGCCGGATTCAGTTGCAATTATTACAAGTGGCTGTTATAGCTGCTAGCAAAATTCACTATCTTCTCCATGGAGGCCGCTGGACAATCCCCCCCCCCCCCCCCTTATTTTCTTTAATAGAACTATTCCACTGATTGTCAGCTCCATCTAGTGGCCAAAATGTTGTATAACTTTCTGAAATACCTCAATGAGAAAATATATCAAATTTTTTCTGGTATTTTCTGTAATAGAATAATTCCTCTGGCCGTCAGCTGTATTTAGTTGCCAAAGGGTGATATAGTTCTCTGCAATGCCTCAATGAGAAAATATACAGTTATTTGGCCACTAGATGGTGCTGATGATCATAAAAAAGTAATCTATTACAGAAAATACTGGGGAAATTTGCCCAGCCTGCACACCTATGTGTGACATTCATCCAACAAATCATTTTTAAATAGATCCCTATATGTATATGTGGGAAACCTAGGTGACACATATAAACAATAAAAACAAATGTGACTGATGTGCACGAAATTGCTAAAATCAAGTGGGGTCGATTAAATAAAGTGGAATGTGATAAAGGTGCTAAAGTGTGCTAAAAATCACAATAGAAGGTGCACGGTTGCTCAAGGATCACATACCCACTAAGCAGTGTTCTAGTGAAAATAAAACAGGTTAAAAGGTATCTGAATAAATTCACAGTGCAAGAGAAATATTAAAACAAAAAAAATTTCATATGAAATCGCATTAAAAAATTCCAAAAGTCGCATAAACTTCCAAAAGTCGCATAAAGTTTCAGAATCGCAGAAATTGCGTAAAAAGTTCAAAATCGCATTCAAGTTCAAGACACATAAATGTGCAGTGACTATAAGAGAAGTAGAGAGATAGAACAGTGATGCTGCGATATGATGCAGAAATGATGCTCTGTAGAGATTTCTGCAACTCTTGCGGAGGCAGATGCAGCGTGAAGAAATGATTGGTGCTGGTGGGTATTACATATAGTAATGCTGTGACTGAAATAGTGACTGCTTGGTGCTCTGTGCTGTGGTTCTTCGGTGTATAGAAGACACCTGTAGGTGCCCTAAATGGTTACCTTACTGCTGTAAGGTAAACAGCATTGGATAGACACCAGGGAGGTGTATGGCCACTCCATTCAATGGCTGCCCATCATCTTATTATAAAAGACGCTTCCGTTGCCCATACTGTATCCCCGATGAAGTCACGTGACGGTGACGACACGCGTAGGACAAACGGACACTGGAAGTGACGTTCAGACGCGAGCCAGCCGCTCGTTTCCTACCCTGATCCTCAGCTGCTTTTAAATGTGAGTCTATATTTTTTAATGCAAATGTAAAATAAACCTTTTGAGAAAATACTACACCATATAGTCCTCCGTTTCCTTCCCCCTCTATTACGATGAGTGACGATTGCTGAGTGTTCCCTGCCAACGAAGTGGTATCCAGTCCCCAGTCCCTACCCGACACAGAAGGAAGAGCCGCAGACCAGACCTGTAACCCCCCCCCCCCTTGGAGTGGCCATACACCTCCCTGGTGTCTATCCAATGCTGTTTACCTTACAGCAGTAAGGTAACCATTTAGGGCACCTACAGGTGTCTTCTATACACCGAAGAAACCACAGCACAGAGCACCAAGCAGTCACTATTTCAGTCACAGCATTACTATATGTAATACCCACCAGCACCAATCATTTCTTCACGCTGCATCTGCCTCCGCAAGAGTTGCAGAAATCTCTACAGAGCATCATTTCTGCATCATATCGCAGCATCACTGTTCTATCTCTCTACTTCTCTTATAGTCACTGCACATTTATGTGTCTTGAACTTGAATGCGATTTTGAACTTTTTACGCAATTTCTGCGATTCTGAAACTTTATGCGACTTTTGGAATTTTTTAATGCGATTTCATATGAAATTTTTTTGTTTTAATATTTCTCTTGCACTGTGAATTTATTCAGATACCTTTTAACCTGTTTTATTTTCACTAGAACACTGCTTAGTGGGTATGTGATCCTTGAGCAACCGTGCACCTTCTATTGTGATTTTTAGCACACTTTAGCACCTTTATCACATTCCACTTTATTTAATCGACCCCACTTGATTTTAGCAATTTCGTGCACATCAGTCACATTTGTTTTTATTGTTTATATATATATAATCTTATATGTGTATTTATTTAATTTTGGCAAGACCTTCACCATCTTTCATTGCTTACCACTGCCATCCTAGCCTGACCATCTAGCATAGTTTTTGGGAGCGCAACACCACACATTGATTTATTCCATTGATTTCTTGGGTACAGTTTGACCCCTTGGTGTTGCCGCATACCTTCTCTTCCCCTCCCCCCACTCTGGTCACCATCCACATATTAGCGCGGAAATACCAATACTTGCACTAGGTGACACATATACACCATTCACTATCCTGCCAGCCAATGCCCCACAGTATACAGTATCAGTGGCGTAACTAGAACCTTCAGGGCCCCGGTGCAAGAAACCATGAAGGGCCCCCCTGAACCCCAGCCGAGGCCCTTCCTTCCGAGTCCGGTGGTGGAACTCCAGGGCTCGGTCACAGGTACGACTTTTGTGAGCCATGTAGTTCCACCACTGGTATCAGCACTTTTTTAAATTATTTTTTACAGTTTTTTAGGAGTCCCATTGGGGGACTTTGGTGAGATATCAGAGGTCTAAACAGACCTATGATGTTACACCTTTGAGACAAAGAGGAAGAAGGGAAAGGGAAATTGGGACCCTGTCCTCTGGGGAGAAGTGGGCCCTGTCCCCAGGAGAGATTGGGTCCTTGTCCTTAGGGGAGATGGGGTCCCTGCCCCACGTAAGTAGGAATCCCTGTCCCTAAGGAAAATGGGGTCCCTGTCTTCTGGGGGGAAGTGGACCCTGTCCTCAGGGGAGAGATGGGGTCCCTGACCTTAGGGGAGATGGGGTCCTTGTC
This sequence comes from Lithobates sylvaticus, assembly GCA_028564925.1. NCBI lineage: Eukaryota > Metazoa > Chordata > Amphibia > Anura > Ranidae > Lithobates > Lithobates sylvaticus. Next base: position 60,291,860 of record CM053036.1, on the reverse strand, counting down.
TTCAGGTTAGAAGGTGGCCTTGTCCCCAAGGGAAATGGGGTCCCTGTCCTCTGGGGAGAAGTGGGTCCTGTCCCCAGGGAAAATGGGGTCCTTTGGGGAGCCGGCTCTCATAGGGCTGCACTGCATCTGTGTGCTTAAAGTTTGTTTGCCCGGGAGAAGCATGCAGTGCTTCTCCCGGGCGGGAGGGGAGGACAGACACCGGACTGAGCAGCACTGCATGGAGCAGGAGAGGGGGACCCAGAGGAGCGGCAGAGGACACAGGTTGTGTGGGGAATGCACAACTAAAGAGCAGCCAGTGCGGTAGTCGAGCATGGAGCTCTGTTAGTCACCTCCAGCCACCCGTGCGCCCGGTGCCTAGCCGCCTATGCTGCCACCGGCCATATGAAGAGGGGGCAGCATGGGCCCCATGCAGCACAGGGCCCGGTTGCGCTCGCGACTGCTGCACCCCCTATAGTTACGCCCCTGTACAGTATGTACTAGAACTTCATCCCTAGAGCCAGAAATTGGTTCTTTCATATGCTTTAATGTCAACCATGGATGTTGGGTTTGATTTTGGAGAAGTGCTATGTGACAGTGTAAGAGGAAAATGCTGCAGAAAACCTCAACTTTATTATATATATATATATATATATATATATATATATATATATATATATATATATATATATATATAATTATTTATTTTTATTTATTTTTTACTTTCTCCTCCAGGAGAGTACGGTGATGTGTGCCGTGGCCGCCTTTGTCTACCCGGAAAACGAGAGATAGCCGTGTGTATCCGCACACTGCGCTCAGGGAGTGGAGACAAGGAACGCGCAGAGTTTCTCAGTGAAGCAAGCATCATGGGACAGTTTGACCACCCCAATGTCGTGCGCCTTGAAGGGGCTGTGACCCGCAGTCGCCCCATAATGATCCTTACAGAATACATGGAGAATGGGGCACTGGATGCATATCTTCGGGTAAGTGTGCAGGAGGAGGTTTCTACTGTGCCTACATAGGTGACCTCTTATTAAAATACAACCTTCACACTCCTACCTACTCTGCCCTATAAACACATACAGGGTAACAGAAACCCTAAAATACTTACCTTGGCTGGAGAAACATCTGCCTTGGGGCACCATAGTGGCTGGTTGGGTGACCAAATGTCCAGACATCTGATCACATGTAAAAACAAGCAAACAAAAGGAGGGAGCACAGGCCTAGTGCATTATCCCACAAACTTAATAAAAAAATATGATTAAAAAGAAAACTACTCACAAACATATGAGTTAAAATCGCTCATCGATCCACACATCCATGGCTAAGTGTTCCCAGACCAAAGCATAGGGGGGGCCTCACTGAGATGCCTGCAGGCTAACGCGTTTCGAAGGCTTTCTTGTGACTGCTCAGTCTGGGAACACGTAGTCACGGATGTGTGGCTCGATGAGCGCTTTTAACTCATATGTTTGTGAGTAGTTTCCTTTTATCATATTTTTTTATTAAATTTGTGGGATAATGCACTAGACCTATGCGCTCTCTTTTTATTTGTTTGTTTTTTCAGTGACCATAGGACATCCCCAATCCTAGAGGGCCGCAAGGCTTCAAGAAATTATCCATGTGTGCGGTGGAATAGTACCTGTACCCCACAATTGTATTCTACTGAAAGGGAAGATGTTATGTCAGATTGCTGATCATCCTATTCAGCAAAGATCATGTGACCCAAATGTCTATATGCCTAAGGCTGCTTTCACACTGAAAACACAGACCGTTAGTGGTAAAGCGCCGCTCATTTTAGCGGCGCCTTACCGCTGTTTAAGCAGCGCTTTTTCAGCGCTTTTCGGCCACTAGTGGGGCACTTTTAACTCCAAAAAGGGCGCTTCCGAATTGCTTTTCAGGCACTTTGGAAGCGCTGCCTATTCATTGCAATGGGCAGGGGCTTTTTGGGGACGCTGTAAACAACGCTCCCAAACTGCCCCAAAGATGCTGCTTGCAGGACTTTTCCCAACGTCCTGCAAACGCACCGCCGGGTGTGAAATCACCCATTGTAATGAATGGGAAGCAGTTTTCAGTCGCTTTACAGGCGCCATTTCTAGCGCTAAAACGCCTGAAAACTGCCTCAGTGTGAAAGGGGTCTAACACAGTTTTTCTTCCAACCCAGAGAACATTAAATAGACCATACTAGCCCTAGATAGATAAAAAGAGATAAAGATAGACAGAAAGACAGATAGAGAGAGGAAGATAAAGATAGACGGATGGAGAGCGAGAGAGAAAGATAGACAGAAAGAGAAAGATAGATAGAGAGATATAGAGATAGAGCAAGATAGAACAATGGAGAGAGAGAGAGAGAGAGAGCAAGAGAGAGAGAGAGAGCAAGAGAGAGAGAGAGAGAGCAAGAGAGAGAGAGAGGGAGCAAGAGAGAGAGGGGGAGCAAGAGAGAGAGAGCAAGAGAGAACGATAGAGCAAGAGAGATAGAGCAAGAAAGAGAGAAAGATAGAGAGAGAAAGATAGAGAGAGAAAGATAGAGAGAGAAAGATAGAACGATAGAGAGAGAACGATAGAGAGAGAACGATAGAGGGAGAGAACGATAGAGGGAGAGAACGATAGAGGGAGAGAACGATAGAGGGAGAGAACGATAGAGAGAGAGAACGATAGAGAGAGAGAACGATAGAGAGAGAGAAAGATAGAGAGAGAGAAAGATAGAGAGAGAGAAAGATAGAGAGAGAGAAAGATAAAGATAGAGAAAGATAGAGAAAGATAGAGAGAGAAAGATAGAAACATAGAGCAAGAGAGAACGAAAGAGAGAACGATAGAGAGAACGATAGAGAGAGCAAGAGAGAACGATAGAGAGAGAAAGATAGAGATAGATAGATGGATGGAAAGAGAGAAAGAAGATAGATGGATGGATAGAGAGATAGATACACATAGACAGATAGTGAGAGAGAGAGATAGACAGAGAGAGAGATTTGGAACATTATAGTACATTTTCTGTGACATCCATCCTCTTCTTTTCCAGCAATGTGAAGGTGGTCTGTCGGCCCTGCAGATGGTCTCTATGCTGCGCGGAGTGGCATCCGGTATGCGTTACCTTTCAGAGAGAAGTTACGTTCACAGGAATCTGGCTGCTCGCAGCATCTTGGTGAACGGTCAGCTGGTGTGTAAAGTGTCCGGCTTACGTGGGCCTGGAGATGTGGTAAGCTACTTACTTTGTCAGGTTTTAATGGATGTCCTCACTGGTGGGGATTTTCCTTCCCTTATTGTGACCACACAGGAAGAGAAGGGAAATCTACCAAGAGGGTGCACAGAATCATTAACCACTTCAGCTCTGGAAGATTTACCACCCCCCCCCCCCCTTCATGACCAGGCCATTTTTTGCGATACGGCACTGCCTTATTTTAACTGACATTTGTGTGGTTGTGCAACGCTGTACCCAAATAAAATGTATGCCCATTTTTTCCCCACAAATAGAGCTTTCTTTTGGTGGTATTTGATCACCTCTGCAGTTTTAATTTTTTGCGCTATATACAAAAAAAAGACTCTAAATTTAAGGGGTAGACCTGAAATGAGTGGAAGCTCTGCTGATTTTATCATCCAATCATGTGCAAGCTAAAATGCTGTTTTTTATTTTCCTTGCATGTCCCCCTCGGATCTATAGCAACTTTACTTCCAAGTACACTTTCAGTGCAAAGTGGATTTTCCTTTAGTAAATAACCCTCAATGTATTTAAAGACGAAGTAAACCCTAATGGGTTTACTTCCTCTTTGTTTCCCTGCAAAGGTAAAGCATATGTAGCGGGGTCGTACCCCTTTTAGTGGAAAAGACTACATTCCCCATAATTCCCCAGGCTCCCGGGCTGCTTGTTTCCGCCCGAGAGGCTTCTGGGGGAGGTGATAAAAGGGAAGAGGAGGGACCGCCTCTTCCTCTTCTGATGCCACTTCTGACTGGGCTGCCTCTTGTGACTGGTCTCCCTCTTCTGACTGAGCTGGTGACGCGGAGACTTGTTCCTGAGGAGACACCTGTGCGGACCGGGACTGCTGAAGGCCTGCAGCCTGGGCCTTGCAGCAGGTGGAGAGAGACTCTCACCCCTCAGAGTCAGCAGCAGCGGAGCGGAGACTTTTCCCTACAGTCGGTCGGTCGGAGACAGGACCGGAACGCAGGGGCTGTGACGGAGGAGGCCGGACGCCGCCATTGGAGGGACCGGAGCTGAGGACGGTACCCAGGATTGGTGAGAGAGCTGAAAGGCTCATCCTGCATTGCTATACACACGTTTATGCCTGTTGAACTGCCAAGGCACAATTTACCTCAGAGCAGCAAATGTTACTTTCTGTGGATTACAAATACACCATTTAAAGCTACATGTGCACCACCTCTACAGTTCTCTTGCCGGTGAAGAATACTGTACTTATTCAAGGACTGAGCTCTATTGCTAGGGATCAGGCCTGGTCCGTTAGGTAGGCGCAGATAGATTTATTGCACCTCAGGGGTGCATAGCAGACGGTCGCCACACTTGGCCCTCCGTTCCCCATTGCTAGTTTGTTACATACATGTGTACATGTTAAAGTGCATATTGCAGGGACCTGCTAAAGTGTTATAAGTCAAATGTTTAAATGCATGTTACTATTTCTTTTCCTTACTGCCAAAGTAAAGCCAGTTATTCTTATCTCAGCAGTCTGCTTGTCTGCTTGTGAGTTCATACCCATTACACTTAGAGTATAAGATATGTTTATATGTGCATAGATACATACCCCTTTACTAACTGTGCCAGAGCGGGTAGAGCAAAATTGCCGGGGGTTGGTGGAGCTGTACTCAGGGACCCAAAACAAACCAGCGGCCCTCTTAACTGGGGGGGCTCGTAATCCGGGATCCTGAGTCAGCGGGAAAAGCCGCCAGAAGGTACCGGCATGGACCCGATAGAAGTGGGACGGTGGTCCGCAACATGGGCCACTGATCCAGCCGCAGCAGCAGTTATTGAACTGCCAGGGATATGGCAGAGAGAGGCAGTCAAGCAGCTCATAATGTCCCTATCCCCATGCCAAAAGTCATGGATAATGGACATGAGAAATGATGCTGGGAACACATACGCCCTAATAGAATGGCAGGAAGAGACTCCAGAGCAGTTCAGGAGCCAAAGCATACGGGCACCGGATGGTCAGGCCTATCAAGTGCTGCATAGGTTCTCCTATGAAAGCCATGCTATCCCCAAAGAAGGAAGAGCAGAAGGGCGCGGAAAGTCCCGCACAAACTACTCTTAGTGCAGAACTGTGTGCTGTCCTAGGGGAGATTGTGACTCGGTGCAGAAGAGACCCCGGGGATTACCCAATGTCGGGATACAGGAAACTCCGGATGTTTTCAGGGAGGACACCTGTACCCTCGGGAGAAGAGAGATTTGAAGAGTGGTTAGATGGTGCCACGCAGTCCTTAGAAGAATGGGAGGTCTCAGAAGGCAGAAAGAAGCAAAGGATTGTTGAGAGCCTAAAAGGGCCTGCCTTAGAGGCCATACGCAATCTGAAGACAAGCAAAAAGGATTGCACTGCCCAGGACTACATAGACATCCTGGAAGGTGTGTTTGGTGGGACAGAAAAAGTCACAGAACTTACCTATCAACTGGAACACTGTTACCAGAAGACAGGGGAGAAGCTGTCAGAGTACATGGGACGCATAAACAAGATCCTGCATAGGATTATCCTGAAGAAGGGGATAGATCCGGGGAAGGTAGATGAAGCCCGTGCCCAGCAGGTGATGAGGGGAGCCCAACCCCTGGACCCTGTCGCACTAATACTACGCACCCGGCAGGATGGGAAGAGCCTGGACTACCCTGATCTCATTCGAATGGTCAGAGAAGAAGAGGCCATGTTGGAGGAGAAACGGGATAAGCAAGTGATGGGGTCTACAAAACTTCCAGTGGCCACGGTCAGGTCGGCCTTAACCCCTGAAAGAGAGACAGAAGTAGATGCCCTGAAGTTGCAGATGTCCCAGATGATGGAGATACTGACATCTCTAGTGGCGAAAGAGACGCCCAGTCCCAAGAAAGAAACAAGCAGGAGGGAATTGTTTCCAGCTGTTTCAGCACCAGCATCCCCACCTGACTACGGTGAGATGATCTGTTTTAATTGTGGAGGAATTGGTCATATTGCAGCTGTATGTGCCAGTCCCAAGAAGGAGAAAACAGAAAGCCGCCATCCGGCGGGAAACGCCAAAGGGCCCCGGTGAAGGAGTCAACCGGGTGCCCATCACCTTCAGTGAGCTCCAAGAAGCATAACAGGGAAAGAAAACGAGGAGATCAAACCCCTCAAAAGGGGCCCAGGGATCCTCAACCAAGGTGCACTCCAGAGAAAGGGGGCAAGACCCCTCCGAAGAAACACAGCACTCCCAAGCGTGAACCCTTCAAAATGAGAGATGACAATGTCCCTCAACGGGTTCACACTCCCACTAAGAGGGAGAAAATTAATGCATACCAGGCTCAAGAAAGGATCAAGCGCAAATCCAGTGCTTGTAAAGGAAAGAGTCCAAAGAAGAAGGTAGCATCAACTCGGCCCTACCCAGAAGAGCTGGTTGGCCCATCTCCTACTGTACCTATCCAGGTGGAAGGAGTGTACACGAAAGCTCTCCTGGACACTGGAGCACAAGTGACCCTATTGTACAGGGACTTCTATGACAGATACCTGAGTCATCTGCCCATACAGAAGATAGAAGAGCTGGAGATAAGGGGATTGGGAACTCAGAGTTTCCCCTATGATGGATACCTACCCATACGGTTGACCTTTGACCCATCCGTGGCTGGAAAGGCTGAAGTGTTCGACACCCTGGCAGTGGTGTGCCCTCGTCCACCTGGAACCAGCAAGACCTCCCTGATCATAGGGACAAACACGGATCTAGTCAGAAGGCTTCTGACTCCCCTGGTGAAGAAAGAGAATCTTCCAGCTCCCAAGATCCATCCCATGCTGAAGGCAGCCTACCAGCGGTTGGTCCTAGAGCAGAAGACCCCAAGTGAGGGGATAGGAAGGGTATGGAGGCTTGGAAGAGAAGGAGCAGTGTTACAGCCTGGAGAGGTGACCTGCATGAGAGCCACGGTGAAACTTAATTGGGAGCAGCCGGGCCCCTTTGTGATGTTGGAACCCGACCCAATGGAAGGTCACTCAGGTCTGGAAGTGATACCAGAAGTAATCTCATTGAAGGACCTGAAGAAGGCGAGAGGAAGAGTCCCTGTCAGTGTGAGGAACCCCACGGAGCAGCCCGTGGAGATCCCTGCCAGGATGCTTCTGGGACAGGTGAGTCCTGCTGTCCCAGTTGGCTGGTCAGAAGTGAAGGGGACGGGTGAAGGAGAAGATATTTGGAAGAAACTCTCCATGGAAAACCCAAACCTACCTGGAGCTTGGAAAGAGAGAGCCAAGGCCCAGCTGACCAGATGGGAGAAGATTTTCTCTAAAGATGAGTTTGATGTAGGGTGTGCGAGGAGTGCCACCCATCGAATCCGCATGCAAGAGGACAAGCCATTCAGAGAGAGAGTCAGGCGAGTCCCGCTATCAGATCTGGAGGATCTGAGGGAGCAGCTTGCGGAACTGAAGAAGACGGGAGTGATTAGGGAGTCCAGAAGCCCCTATGCCTCCCCAATTGTGGTAGTCAGGAAGAAGAATGGGTCATTGAGGCTCTGCATTGACTACAGAACTCTCAACAGGAGGACCATTCCTGACCAGTACACCACGCCAAGGATAGAGGATGCCTTACAGAGTTTATCTGGAGCTAAGTGGTTCAGTGTGATGGACCTCAAGAGTGGGTATTACCAAATCCCCATGCATCCAGAAGACAGAGAAAAGACTGCCTTCATAACCCCAGTAGGATTCTTTGAGTTCAACAGGATGCCTCAGGGCCTATCTGGAGCTCCTGCTACATTTCAACGCCTAATGGAAAGGACAGTTGGAGACATGAACCTCATAGAAGTCCTTGTGTACCTGGACGATGTCATTGTCTTTGGAAAGACTTTGGAAGAACATGAAGCCAGATTGGAGAAAGTACTGAAGAGGCTCAGTGAAGAGGGACTCAAACTTTCCCCAGAGAAGTGTCGGTTCTATCAGTCCTCTGTGAACTATCTAGGACACATAGTGTCTGAAAAAGGAGTGGCTACAGACCCTGAGAAGTTGGAGGCAGTTACTTCGTGGCCAAGACCCACAACAGTTACAGAACTTCGGTCTTTCTTGGGGTTCTGCTCCTACTACCGCAGGTTTGTGGATGGGTTTGCCCGCATTGCCAAACCCCTAAACGAGCTGCTCAAGACAGAAGGAGAGGAAGACGGATTGGGGCCTAGGAGGCCTGGTGAATCGGTTCAAGACCAATGGAACTCAAGGTGTGAAGAGGCTTTCAGAACCTTGAAGAGAAGTCTCACCACAGCCCCAGTTTTGGCCTACGCTGACCCCGCTAGACCATATGAGCTACATGTTGATGCCAGCCATGAGGGCCTAGGTGGAGTACTCTACCAGGAGTATGAAGACCAGCTGCGACCAGTGGCCTATGTGAGCCGGAGCCTGACCCCCTCCGAGAAGAACTATCCCACCCACAAGTTGGAGTTCTTAGCCCTCAAATGGGCAGTAGTTGACAAACTAAGAGACTATTTGTATGGGGCCGAGTTTACTGTAAAGACAGACAACAACCCCTTGACCTATCTATTCACCACCGCCAAGCTGGATGCAACTGGACACAGATGGTTGGCGGCGTTGTCTGGATTCAATTTCAGCCTTAAGTACAGACCAGGGGCTGGAAATAGGGATGCAGATGCCCTGTCCCGAAGATCCCATGTCATGGCCGATGATTGGGAAGACTGGACCCAAGTGGCGCCAGAAGGGGTGCGAGCCCTTTGTCAGGGGGCTGAACTCCAAGCCAGAGGAGGATCCAGAGCTGAAGAGATAGGAGTTACCACAGTGGGAGTCCCAAAGTGTTACTGTGGGGTAACTCAATTAGAAGAAGAGTGCCTACCGAAGCTGTCCAAGAAAGAGTTAAGGTGTGACCAATTGGAAGACCCCATGGGGAAATTGGTCCTGGAAGCCCTGGAAAACCAGAGTCCAGAGGGACTTCGCCTTCACCCTTCCAAAGAAGCTCGCCTACTGAGGAGAGAGTTGGACAAATTGCAGGTGCATCAGGGGGTGGTCTACCGAAGGGGCCCCTCTGATGGCCCAGAAGACAAGTGGCAGTTGTTTCTCCCCGAAAAGCATCGAGAGACTGTGCTGATTGCCTTACATGACCAGCATGGTCACTTAGGAGCAGAGAGAACCTTCCAACTTGTCAGAGACCGGTTTTATTGGCCCTGCATGAGGGCCGAAGTGGAGGAGTATTGCCATTCCTGTGCAAGATGCATTCAGAGAAAGACTTTACCCCATCAAGCTGCCCCAATGGGCCACCTACAAAGTCAAGGCCCAATGGATCTGGTATGCATTGATTTTCTCTGCCTCGAACCCGATTTGAGTGGATTAGGAAATGTTCTGGTGGTAACCGACCATTTCACTCGTTATGCTCAGGCTTTCCCAACCAAGGACCAGAAGGCCTCTACAGTAGCTAAGGTACTTTTGGAGAAGTACTTTGTTCATTATGGACTACCACAGAGAATCCATTCAGACCAAGGAAGGGACTTTGAGAGTCGCCTGATCAGGAAGCTACTAGATTCTCTGGGAGTAGAGAAGACTAGAACTACACCATATCACCCTCAAGGTGATGCCCAGCCTGAAAGGTTCAACAGGACCCTATTGAACATGTTGGGAACTTTGGAAACAGAGAAGAAGCAACACTGGAGCCAACACATTTCAGCTCTGGTGCATGCTTACAATTGCACCACAAGTGATGTGACAGGTTTTTCCCCTTACCGACTTATGTTTGGGAGAGAAGCAAGATTACCAGTGGATTTGGCCTTTGGCATTTCCTTAGACCATGCCTCTGCTGCCTCCCACAAAGGATATGTGGACAGATTGAGGCACAGTCTGAAGATAGCTTATGAAAAAGCTCAAGCGGCCTCTGACCAGAGGGGGGGCCCGAAATAAGAGGAACTTTGATTTGAAAGTTAGAGTACAGGACCTACAGCCTGGGGACCGTGTACTGTTACGCAATTTAGGGATCCCTGGAAAACACAAGATTGCTGATAGATGGAGATCAGAGCCATATATCATCTGTAGAAAACTTCCAGGATTGCCTGTCTACAAGTTAAAGCCAGAAGGAAGAGTGGGGCCTCTGAAGACCTGGCATAGGAATCATTTGCTCCCACTCACTGAAGCAGTCAGAATGCCTCCAGCAAGAGACGTACCTGAATCTGTTTCCATTCTGGATACCCCCAGGCCTAACACTAGGTCTCAAACATCCCAAGTTAGGGATGGACAGGACCCACAATCAGCAGAAGAAGAAAGAGGAGAACTTGAATGGCTATGGCCTTCCTCAACTCCAGGAAATTCTATCGGGAGAGTACTTACCGAGGCCGAAGTGCCGAGAGTGGTTCACCCTTGCAACTGAGCGCAGTCCGCCCCCTGGAGGTGAGACAGGGGGTGAATGGCACAAAGAGGCACAGGCTACCCAACCAGAGGATGAGGACTGAAGTAGGAGCCAAGTGCTGGGATCAGGAATACGTTGAGAAGTTCCAGGATACAGGTGCAGGTACAGGTCTGTAGACAGGTAAATCCGGGTCACTAGCAGAGGTTCAGGGCAGGAGACAGCAGACAATCCAGGTCACAGGCAAAGGTTCAAAGGGGCCAGAGGCAGCAAGCGGGTAAGTCCAGTAAACAGTCCAGAGGTCAAGGGCAGGAGAAGGCAGCAAGGTCAAAGGGCAAATCCGAGGTCAAATCAGGCAATCAGGATACCGGAAACAGGAACAGAGCTTTAGCAGGAAGCTGAAGACAAGCCAGCGCTGGACTGATCTGATCCACTTCCTTAAATAGGCCAAGTAAGTGGTCATGTGACGCTGTCACGCACTGGGACGCTCAGGCGTGCGCTAGTGCGCATGCGCGTGCGTCGGAGCGCCGAGACGCGAATGCGCATGCGCCGGAGCGCCGTCCCGTTGCGCATGCGCATAGGCACCCGGCGCACAGCGTTAAACTGACTGTTTCCCTGACAGTGCCCTCCCCCGAGGGGCGGCCTCCGGACGCCCAAACTAGCCATCAATTCTGGATGCTCGGCGTGAAAGGCCCGAATTAAACGTGGGGCATGCAGATTTCCTGAGGGCTCCCATGAGTTTTCTTCTGTGGGATAGCCCTCCCACTTGACCAAGTATTGGAGTTGCCTCCCCTTCTTCCTGCAACTCAAAATCTTCTCCACCACGAATTCCGTTTCGCCATCCACCAGAACTGGTGGAGGTGGTGGTTCAATCCTGCCCGGGAAGGGACTGGGAGTGACAGGTTTCAGGAGAGAAGCGTGGAAGACAGGGTGTATCCTGTATGAATCCGGTAGAGAAAGTTCAAAAGCCACGGGGTTGATTTTCCGTTTAATTTTGAAAGGGCCGATAAACTTGGGTCCTAATTTCCGTGTAGGAATAGCCAACTTGAGGTTAACTGAGGATAACCACACTTCGTCTCCTATTTCAAAATCCGGGTTCTCCTTTCTTCCCCGATTAAAGTATCTTTCGTACCCCTCCTGAGCTTTTTGCATGGCTTCTTGTATTTTTTGGAAGTTTTGTTGAAGGGACCGTACTCGGTCTTGGACAGCCGGAACAGCAATCTCAGGAAGGAACCCTGGTAGGAAGGAAGGGTGGAACCCATAGTTGGCCCAAAAGGGCGTTTGATTGGTGGCGGTATGGACCGCGTTGTTATAAGCAAACTCTGCAAACGGTAGAAGACTGGACCATTCGTCCTGGGAATCTGAGCAAAAACAACGAAGATACTGCTCCAGTGACTGATTTGTCCTCTCTGTTTGACCGTTACTTTGAGGATGATAGGCCGAAGAGAGGCATATTTTAATCTCCAGGGCTTTGCATAACTCTCGCCAGAACTTAGAGGTGAACTGAGGACCCCTATCCGAGGTAATAGTTGCAGGTAAGCCGTGGAGTCGGACAATCTCTTTGAGGAAGATATCGGCTGTAGCAGAAGCAGACGGGGTGCCGGTAATTGGAAGGAAATGTGCCATCTTTGACAGTCGGTCTACTACGACCATTATTGTGGTGAATCCCTCTGAGGAAGGTAGTTCCACGATAAAGTCCATTGCTATCTCCGCCCATGGACGCTCAGGAATGGACAAGGGTCTCAGCAGGCCCCAGGCTTTAGAGTTGGT